>VDFB02105785.1:75186194-75215323 GCA_007258455.2 Sequoia sempervirens
CCTATGTCATAAAACACAATTGAATCCTATTAGTTCCAAAGTATTTTAGCAAAGAAGAGATAAAGGAATTTCCAACATGAGGCATAATTCAATCATAATATAATAAAATCATTAATCCATAGTTCTATGTATAAATGGACTGTTGTAGAGGAAAAGATACACATTTAATTTGCAAGGCATAACTCAACAATATGAAAACATATAGTAGAATATTGTATATTATTTTCAAGATTTTTTCTTATTTGTGAGAAATGTAAACCTTCCATGCTAATTTTCTCTAAAACACACAAACATAGGGGTCAGTGTAATATCCCACCCTTTCCTAAATTTTTCCATAGCTAGTGATATGATAATATCCCAACAACTCTATGAATTTTAAAATTGAATGTTATGGACTATATTGAAATTATTTTGTGGACTAATAAACTAAAGAATATTCTTGATATTTAATTACACGTATCTTGAGAAAAACAATGATTTAATATCTTATGAGTATTAAATTAGATTATGAGTATAATTTAAAGAATTATAGTCATGATTTTGTAATTGTCATGTAATAGACATAAATATCATTCCTTTTGTGGGTAAAACTACATATTTAGAGTAATATTATGAAGGTTAAATTTAAATGGTTTATCTAGCACTCAAATAATCATTCTAGACTAATATTTGATTTAAAATTTCTTTTACAATGATTATTGATTATATTTAATAAAAATACTTGATATTCCCACCAAGTTATTAAGGGTGCAAATCAACTATTGACATGGACTAAAATACTACAAACAAGGTAAATATATATAGTAGGAGTATCAACTAATGGTGAGGCAATTTAAGCCTAATCAAACATACAATATACCAAATAATATTAATGAAATAGTGGAGAAAATAAATAAACATTCAAAACCTCATGAACACTCAGGAATTATATGGGAAGAAAAATATATCAAACTAAATGTACCTTACCAAAAAAGATAGATCAATTGGGATTTTTATAGGAAAGTGTGATATTTAATTGAAATCCCAATGTATTAATGTTGTATCTTCAACAATCTTGTAATGAGTACTTGGATGCCTATGTTGTCAAAAGATATTATTATTTTACTATTAGTTCTCCTCATGTTGAAATTTCCATGAACTAGTTAGGATGCAAATCTACACCACTAAGCTACCCACCCACTTTATGACAAGTCAATTTACGATTTAGGTATGCTAATTTTTTTGACACCTTCTTCACATTGTGAGATATTACCAAATAATTATAATGGTCATTTGGTTTTGTGTGGATCATGAACCATGTATATGTGTGTTTATTGATCTTACTCAACAATAAATGTATGCATTTGAATAATTTTGTTTGATTAATATTTTATCAACAAGCATATGCATATTTCTGAGGGTTTATTTAAAAAATTGACTACTGATATGTTGATTGAAACTATAGGATACATTATTTTACCTTAATTTTTGCCCTAAAAGATGAGGAAAGTTTTTATTCTATGTCATATTCTTTCTTCTTTAGATGTATCTCATATTTTATTTGGGTATCCATGGATAAAGAAATATCAAGCAACATCATCTATGTCATGCCATTAAGGTATCAAATATGTTTGAACACTAGTAAAGAGGTTACAATTGCAAGAGATCCATATATGCCTTTATTTTAGATTAAGTCATTTAACCTTAAATAATTTTAAGAACATACATAAGGATCCTCTATATAAGTGCAAGGATTCTTTGCCTAATTTGTAAAATTTTCAAAAGGAATAATAATGGTGGGAAAATCAAGACAAGATGCAACAATTTAGAATTCCTAAAGGGTTTACAATTATTAGAGCCAAAGTAGGTTATATTTTGGTTTTATATTATAAAATGATTCAAGAATCTATAAGGCCAAAAGAACCATAAGCATTGCAAACTCTAGTTTAGAAGCATAATGGATTGGATATTTTCATTCCTAAACATGGTTTTCATTAAAAAAATTACTCATGTACTATACATACATATTCATGTATATGTGAATATATCTACATATGTATACATACACATGCACATATCTAAATATGTATATATGTATATATGTATATGTAGATATGTAGACACATTCATGTATACATACATATGTATATATGCATGTATATATGTATATACATACACTTATTTTCTATATTTATATATATGTATACATATATACGTATACATAAATACACACACATATGTATGTATGTATGTATGTATGTGTGTATGTATATTTATGTATACATATATACATGTATGTATATGTATATGTGTATGCATACATGTATATATATGTATATATGGATACACACACATTTTGATTTTGTTTTGTAAGCATCCTCTTTTGAGGACAACCCTTTGTTGATGATGTTGAGTATTAGTTTGTTGTAAGTGTGTTTATTATTTTAATATCATTTTAAAACAATATTTTATTTATTTATAAATTTTTGTATAATCACTAATTTTATAATATGTTTGTGTGTGTAGGTTGAGTTGCATAATTGTTAGGGGCACACACAATCAACACAATGCAAGATAATAACTAATTCAAGGGATCGGAGTTCAGTTTCTAGTCAAGCAAAGAGAGGCATAATGTTTCATTAATAGCATTTGCTACACATACATAAACACTTTTATATCTTTATGACACATTCATAACTATTTTCATGAATATATATTGGTGATATTTTGTAGTCTAAGAGACAATGTTGGCGTCATGTCACTGTATATGATATTTTCATGATGTATTATGTATGTCTTCATGACCTTATCAAGATCAATATATAAATATTTTGTGCATATTCATAGCAAATGGTTTGTGATTATTCTATCTATCTATATTACCCTTTATCTCTATCTCTCTTTATCACTCTCTCTCTCACATATATATGATGTGCATGAATGTTGAATGGCATACATGTAATGAACCCATACTAGTTCTAACTCTATTTAGCCTATCAACAAATAAAGATTCAACATTGGTCTTCTAGATTTACATACATCTTAAGAATTTACTACCATAATCCATAAGCCAAAGCAACAATAACCCATATGGGTGTTTAGACTCACAAGTGAAAGTCAAAATGTTATAGCTAGCTATCCCTTCACTAAAAAATAGTAGGGTTTTTAGTTCAAACAAGGAATTACCCCATTTTATTGTATGGTTCTATATACCAAAACCCTATCTCCAATAACACACATAAAGTAAAAAAAAATATCTACTATGTTTGGCTTCATGAATGCAACACAAGCTTCTAAATGTCCTAGGTAGAGCAATAGATTTCCATTCACATAGTAGAAATTACAAGCTAATGCTTTTTAACATGATTTCTAGAATTTCATACAAGAATAGCTTTTTCTCTTACATTACATATAAAAATACTAAAAAGAACCTTCATAAAAAATCATACCTCATTACCACCAAGTAAAAACAATAAGGTTTACATACTCGAATTTCACAAGCTTCAAAAATGTATAATTTGCACTACCTTCTTCCTCCTTTTGCCTCTATCCTCCCCTTTTCCCTCTTTCTTTTCCTTTTAATCTTTCCTTGATTTCCACCATTTTTGCCATATTCTCTACATGTTTCCCATTTCCCACTTCCTTTGCCTTTATTTCTTCCCACTTTGTGAACAATAAAGTCCCACTCTCTCTTCACTTACTCATCATTCAAGTTTCCTCGAATAGCGTACCTCAACATTAATGCTTGATACTTAATATGATGGGGCCAAAAGGTGGGGTGGCCACTTTTTGGCCCCACATCTTTTTGCACTCGCTCTAATAAGGTTTGTCCTTTTGATAATAGTAATGTCCAAAGGTGGCTCTTGTTTGCATGTGGATACATTTATACCAAACATCAACTTTTAGTGATATGTGTGAAGATTTTGTAGTGGTTCTATATATTGTTCTTATTCTCTAAATATAAAGGAGGATGAATAATCAAGTCATGATGGACTAATGAAAGAAGATGAATTGAATAGTGATAGAAACTAGTCTACTATAGTTAGTGATGATGAAAATACATTATATAAAATTATGCAGGCATTCTCATATTACTTAGAATCTCTAGTGTTACAATATGAATAGTATTTTAAACACATGATAGACCTTTTTCTAGAGTGTCTCTACAAACTTGTGACCATTGAATTTGCTTGGGAGTATAGAAAATTGCATTATAATACATCAAATAATAGGGTAGAGAATGTAATTGTTAATTTTATGGTTTCCAAGACCAAACTTTGTAAATGATATTAATTGAGGGCATGAAGACACAATCAAGTCTTTGTTCTTGATGGTTTGATTTATATTTTCAATCAATGGTTCCATTTATACACACTACATGAGGAAATTGTTCAATAAGAGTAACTTATAGTTTTAGTCAATTATATTTCAATTTGTACACACTACATGAAGATATTGAACTAGCTTCATTTGTTATATGGAGATATTTTATTGTAATGTACGTAATCAATGATATGATTCTTGATTTTTTATAAGATTTAATATTATAACACCTTAACAAATCAAGCTATGACTTTCACGGTTCACTCCTACATGTATGAAATTTGCATTTTCATCTACAAGTTTGACCCTAAATTTGTAGTTTTAAAATTATTTTGTGAGCTTAACCCTACATTTCTAGTCTTTAGGAATGTATTTATCTCCATTTTTTAGACTATGTTGAGAGCTATTATAATGTTTTTTTGCACTAACTTTCGGAGGAAACTCGTTTTTCCTTACTCAAACCCTTGGATTATGCAAAACGGGGAAGCAAAATACTATATTAAAAATGCTTTAAAAACTTTCAAACAAGTGCAATTTGAATTCAACAAATTTAAAAAAATTTGCATATAGGGTTTCAAAATTAAACAAATACATGCATTTTGAACTAAAAAAAAAAGGAATTTTAAATACCTCGTGCTCAATAGTGGTCGATATGCGAATTGGAATGATGAAGTTTGAAGAAAGGACCCAAAATTTGCTTTCGTGGTGAGAAATTTTGTTGGGTCGCCGTTCGGATTATGTTCGCCGCGCGCAGGGACAGTGACTGACTGGTAATTCACAGTGAAAGTGTGAAAGTGAAAGCACTTTTTTTGGTTTTGTCATATTCAAGGGGTTCGGCCGAACCACCTTAAATATAATTTTTATTAGGCTCGGTGATTGGTTCGGCTGAACCATTCAAATGGTTCGACGAGCCATATGGTTCGGCCGAACCACTTTTTCTATGAAGAGTGTGGAAATTTCAAAATTTCCTTCCTCCACAAAAGTGTAAACCACTTATGTGGCTTCACCCCTGGAATATAAACTTTCTCCATACATCATGAGTGATCTAAATCAACCAAACTATCAAAGCCTTACAATGCCAATTGATGATCAAAACTCACATTTATACAATCCATACATGACATCATTATCTCCTACAAACCTCAATGATGCCCAATCTAAATTTTGGAACACCTTTCCCTATGGTACATTAAAATCAAATTCCAAACCTACAAATCTATCAACCAAACAATAAATGCACGAGTCTTCAATAGAACAAAATTATCCCACCAAATCCATACATGCCAAATGTGAATATTCCAAGTACAAGTTTACCAAACATGAACATTTCAAATCCACACTTGGTAAAATTTGGGGTATATGTGTTTACAAATCATACAAATGTTTTTCAAAGTGCAAAAAATATTTTAACAACTCCATGTATTGATCCAAGTCAAGGTAACACCATGCAAAATTAAAGTTACCTAAATCAAGGAAATGTGATTCCCAACCATAACAATGTTCAATTTCACTCTATAATTCCAAATCTAAACATCATTCCAAATCAAAAAATTGTCCAAAATCAAATTTTCCATGATCCCATACAAACATCACAAGTATACATTCCAAATCTGCTTGAACAAAAACCAAATCAACTATATCAAGGGTGTCAAGATCAAATTTTGTGAGATCAAATTGCTACACTTACCAAAATAGTTGATTCATTGTGCCAAGAGACATCTCCACCCCAAAATCAATACACTCTTCCATTGGTTAAACTGTGTCATTAAAGCATTGAGTTGTGTCAACAACCACATCAAGAACAATATCTCCAATGTCAAGAGGTTGGATATCAAGATCAACAACATCAACATCAAACCCAATCACCACATCTCAAAGATAAATAACCTCATCTCTAGGATCAATCACAACAAGAATCACCTCAACAAGCACAAATCTCACAAGATCACAAATTTGAATACACTCCTTTTTGAGATCCAATCGAATTAGTGCCAAGAAAGATACTCGATGCAAAACTCATCACTTTTCCAAAGGTAAGTTCTCTCAATTCTGTCCTAAACTTCCCTTGGAATAGGGGTGGATCTTATTGTGAGTATTATAAAGAAAATATTCATCAAATATCAAATTGTATTCAACTCAAAAATCTCATCCAAGACCTTATTGATCAAAAAATAATAATTTTTGTAGATAATGGTCAAGATTCAACCAGTAGTGATAGCAGTGACAATCTCTCCATCACAGTTGTTGAAAACAATGATCAAGATCTATCCATCAATGATTACCTTGAAGATATTTCTACCTCATCCAACAATAAAATCAACATGCATCAAGAGTCACTTTTCAATCGTGATCAAAATCCACCAACAATACCCAACAATGATCCAATTCAAGAAATGTTAACATCATTTGATTCTATGGTTGAAAACATTGACAATATCTTCACCACAATTGTTGAAAACAATGATCAATATTTATCTATCAATGAGAACTGTGAAGATTTTTCCACCTCACCCAACAATCAACTCAACATACATCAATAGTCATTCTTTAGTCATGATCAAAACCCCTCAACAATATCCGGCAGTGACCTATTTCAAGGAGTGTTAGAATTATTTGATCCTATTGACATAATCCACAATCCATCGACCAATGATCATGTTGAAAATGTCTCTACATCACCTAATGAGTTAGAGGACATATCTCAAGAATTTATTCCAAAGCATTATCAACATCTTTCACCAAATTCCAGCAATGGTCCTTTCCAAGACATATTGACATCCTTTGACCTCATGGTTACAAATATTGAAGGAATCCTCAACTCAAAATTTGATCCAAGTTTGATCAAATATCAAGAGGATATTGATCCACTTCCCATTCCTAATCAAGATATCCAAGAAATATTTATAAGAAATCCATCCTTTGAAACTGATCCATGTCAAGAAATTGATCCAAAGCACGTCGAAAGGAATTCTGAAATCATTCAAGATCAAGAATTTGTATCTCAAAGATCTACTACAATGATCTAATGGACACTCACCTATATATACTAGATATCACAAATGATGATCATATCTATATAGCACATATTCTTCCATTTACCCATGAGATGCTTACTCCTAATGGACATGTAGAAGATCTTCATTCAAAACAAGAGCCTCATACTCTTGATATCATTACCAAGGAACAAGAGTCTCCTACTATTAACATTTGTACACATGATCAAGATATAGAAAAATCTAGAGACATTTCAGAAATGGGTCATGAAGAAGGATTCTACAAAAGTTGTGAATCAAAAACATCCTATGAAGGCATGAACCATGAGGGATACTTTTATGTGGATAGTAAATCATCAACACCTCTTGAAGAAGCATTAAAATTTGATATTTCACAAAATCAAACCAAAGATACGAATCATGAAGTTATCCCAGTTATGGAGGATCCTATCACTTATAAACTTGGATCAATTGCCTTTTTTAGGGAAAGCTATCTTATCAATGAAGAAGCTATCACCTTTGAATATCCATAACAAAGTAAAAAATAGTAGCACTTGTTTCCAAGGTAAATCATCTCCTATTGCAAATAAAATGTTTCAATAAATAAATTATCAAGGTAAAGGATTAGGCCTACATGAATAGGGTATCCTAGAACTAGTGCAGATTATTGGCAATCCTAAGCATCAAGGTATTGGTTATTTGAAGGGATCTAAACATATCAGTGATACCTCTATAATACTAGGGTCAATTTTATCTAGTGTAGGCATCAACATAGGGAGCATGAAGAGTCCTTATGGTGAAACCAATGCCAATACTACAACCATCCATGTCACAAATCTTCATACACCCATCACCCCATCCACGAATTGGGACCAACATCAAAAGAAAGATTTGAATCAAAGAACAAAGAAAGTTATCAAAGCAAAAGAAGCTAAGAAGGATAGTGAAAAAATCAAATACAAATGGATACCAAAATATACAAATAAAGATTATCCTGATCAAACTCCATTAGTCAAAGAAACTATGGGGAAAAATAAAAAAGGGAAAAGTATCCTTCAAAGATTTCCACACAAGAAAAAATAGGCTTCCCAAGTGACATACAAAGTATATCAATAAATTGGTCCTAATTTCATGCACACTTTCATATCCACCCATCATTGCTCATCTTCCCAAGTTTGGAGAGTCAAAGTTTCCAAACTATCAACCAATCCATATTTTATTCCTGAAAACACTCCATCCATGCCTCCATGCATGATATCCAATTCTCACATTGACCATGTATTGGAAGCCACCCTTCATCATAAGGATTCAGAAGGCACTCTATCACAATGTGTGCACAAAGAAAAAGTTAACTCTGGTATCAACAAAAAAAATCAGGAATCTCAAAAGTTATATTCAAGTGCATGTATCTTGGCAAAACAACTTCTTCAGGTTGGATATCGATGGCACATTATGAGAGAAGAATCTACATCAACACCACCAAGTGATTCAACATGAGCTTAAAATATCTTTCATAGAGAAATACAAAAAATCAAAAAATATGAAAACTAAAAAAAAATCAAAAGAAAAAAAAGATTAAAAATAGTAAAGAAAAAAATTGTCCTCTAGTGAAAACCACTATGGTGGCACTTTGGACAAGTACCATGATGAAAACCTAGAAAATAGGTATCATGTATAGAATCGAGCATCTACATGCGCTAGTTCAAGTGAAAGCATATTATCTCATCCATAATAAATCTAGAATTCCATCCATCTCATCCATAATAAATCCATTCATTCATAAACCATTTATCTAATCCATCTTCATCCATCTATATCCATCTTCTAAATTATCTTGATCTTGATAAAACTTTGGTGCACACTTTACACTTGTGCATGGTAAACAACTTGACATAGGTTATTTTCAATAATCCTATCCTACCCAAAACTATATAAGCCATGAAGCACTATCCAAATGAGCATCCTTTGTTCAACACCTTATCTTATCGCAAGATAATCCATATCCATCCATCTATACACCTATCCAAGAATCCATCTATGGAAATTCATACATTGCTAGACACTGGGTGTAGATATTTATATCTTGCTTCAGGAATAAATCTTGATCTATAACTTTCAACTAATGTGGTGATCCAAACATTGGAAAATGTGAAATCAAATTGGCCAAAAGTATTTTTGAGCCAAAATCCAAATCACTAGCCCATGGAATTTTTTTATGAGAAGATGTTCTTTATCAAACTTCATCTTTCATCGAACATCAATCCAAACAATCAGTATCAACTACTTCTAATTTTCACTTCAGCGTCACATGAAATCATTCAAAATAAATTTTGTTTCAAATTGAGCTTCACAATCTTGATCAATAAAATCCAATCAAACCATCATCATCTTGGGATATCCTTCCCAATCCTTGTGTTGCTTAACACTATCCTTGCATTGTTGTGTATCCTCAACAATGTTATCATCAACAATCTTGATCAATCAAATCCAATCAATCCCTCATCATCTTGGGATATCCTTCCCAATCCTTGTGTTTCTTAACACTATCCTTCCATTGTTGTGTATCCTCAACAATGTTATCATCATCAATTTTGATCAATCAAATCCAATCAATCCATAATCATCTTGGGATATCCTTCCCAATCCTTGTGTTGCTTAACACTATCCTTGCATTGTTGTGTATCCTCAACAATGTTATCATCATCAATATTGATCAATCAAATCCAATCAATCCCCCATCATCTTGGGATATCCTTCCCAATCCTTTTGTTGCTTAACACTATCCTTGCATTACTGTGTATCCTCAACAATGTTATCATCATCAATCTTGATTAATCAAATCCATCAACCCTATCTTGGTTTTCAACAAAATCCCAAATAAATCACTGATATCATATCCATATCGAAATAGTCAAAATCATGCAAAAAATCCAAAAAATATTCAAAAAACCAAGAAAATATAAAAACATCCAAAATCATATCAAAATCCAAAAATATTCAAAAACCAAGAAAATAAAAAACATCCAAATCATATCAAAATTCAAAAACATTCATAAAATATAGAAAACGTAAAAAACATGGTATTTGAACTACATTGTCTTTGAGCTTAAACATAGGCAAGGCTAATCTTTGATCATCCCTTGAGACACAAAACACAAAAACACAAAAACATTAAAAAAACACAAAAACAAAAAAACACAAAAAACATTTAAATAACTCAAAAGTCCAAAAAATAGCCTCATAACATTTCAAAAACATAAAAAACATCCAAATATTTGAAAAAATCCATCTGTCTCATTTCGCTTCACCCACAATAAATCAATTGTCACCTTCACCCTTTGGCAACACAAACAGAAAACAAGTACAACAGTCAGTAAAAGTGGAACCTTTAAACACAAAAAATAAAACCCTTGATCTTGTTAGCAAACATGTCAATCGACCTTATATCAATAGTCTTTCAAACAACCTATCAACTTTCCACCATCCACTAACATGTCCTAGGATGCATCCTTCCTACAATGGGCATTATCTATTGGCAATCACTTTGGATTCTTATATCCTCAAAACAAATCCCCTTGGCTAGCGGTATGAAGAACATTGACTTGTTTGTTTACTTGATTTTTTCTTTTGATTTATTTTATTGCACTTATTCCAATAACCTCTCGATGATGTCTGATCAAAAATGATTTAGAGAGAAAGGAATGGGGCATTGATCATTATCTTTTGTCTGCTGTGCTTGTTGGATATTCTTGTAATATAACCTTGGTCATGCTAACTTTGTTTGGTTTGTAGGGAGGATGTTTTGGATGTCTTGTTGACTATTGCATTGCAAGTTTTCTCTTTTCTTTGTTTCGGTCTAAGATGTTTGAAATGTCTGAAGTACACTCTAACAAGGATTCGTATGCTAGGTGTGAATAGGGATACTCCTATCTATTTTTCGAGTCAAAGTCCATCTCACTAGGTACAATGCCATCCTAGTTTTCTATACCTCAATGAATTGTATCTATGTGTGTTATCAAACATAAGGTAAGTAAGCTCTTTACATCCCCAATCCCTGGATAAGCAATACATCATCATCAATCTCTCATCCATCTCTAATAAAGTCTCCTCAAATCATGGACTTGTTGGATCCTCTTGTCATCATCTCATTTCTTCTTTCTTCTCTATGCATTAACATGGTATCATGACAGTCAACCAAACATAACCAATGCATCCATCCTGCATCCACAAACCGTCAGCATGTTGCATGTCATTCACATGCATTGCATTTCTATAATTGCACCATAATATAGATTGGTTATTCTAAGCATCTAATAAACCATACATCTGCATCCAAATTACATAATAATATTATAGAAATCATTACATCATCCATACATGCATCATAGAAAAGATATTGAAAAATAAAAATAGCATATCATAACATTCCCTAAATAACATATCACATCAGGCATTTTACGTTACCATTTGGGGAATAATATAGATTTGTTATTTTAAGCATCTTAAAACCATCTCATTTTCATCATCATTATAACCATTCATATTCCCATCTTGAACCTCTTTTTCACGAGATTGACCCTCAAATCAAACTTTTCGCTCGATCTCTCGAGGGGGTAGTGTACCAGTATACTTCTTTCCATTGGAGCATCCGAAAAAATCAATTTTTTTTTTAATTTTGATCTCGGAAAGGTTATTCTTTAAACCAACATAGTGAGTGTGTTGCTTCAAAGAGGGGAAAAATGTAGACATGCAAATCAACATCATGCATCTAAGATATGACTAATTAACATCAAATTCTTTTGTTAATCAAATAAAGCAATTTATTCGATTAATTCCTCCTTTAATTAAATAAATCAACTTTATTTAATTCCTAGTGTTCCTCATTTAATTGAATAAATCAAATCTATTAAATTAAATCCCTAAGGTTCTTCCTTTAATTAAATAAATTAATCTTATTTAGTTAAACCCTAATGTCATCTCTTTTAATCAAATAAATCAACTTTATTTGATTAAATCTAATGTTCTTCATTTAATTGAATAAATCAAATTTATTTAGTTAAATTACTAATCTCCCAACTATCCTCTCATTTTGATTTAAATAAATCTAAAAACCTAAATCAAATGTGAAATCAAACTAACCTACATTAAGTTAATTAAATCTTGATTAACTCCTAACATTAATCCTCTTTTCTCTAGCTTTTGCAACTTGCACATGTAAATCAATTTAATTGATTTATTAATTCCTCTATTTTCATTCAAAAGTAGCATATCCTTGGAATATTCCACCAATTTGAAATCTCCCTCCTAAAGGACTTTTGTCCTCCAACTTGGCATTTAAGGCTCTTACATGTCATTGAAGGCTCTTAGAACTGTTCTTCCACAAGCCATCTTTTGAATTTCAAATTCCACCTAATTGCATTTAACATATACATTGTTCAAAATGTGCTCCACCTCCTTCCATTAGCATGTTGAAAAGTGGCACAATGCCATTGGTTCAAGGTTAATCCCACATTCATCCTATTCTCCATTCTTCCATCCTTCTTCCTTATAAATAGAGGCCTTCTCTATTGTATTTGGGGGACACAATCTTATGCATTTTGAATCCATAATTCATAGCATCTTCAAGGAACACATTTCATCCATCATCCAAGAGCTTATCAAGGATTGGGAAAGGGCTACTTTCCACATCAAAGTAGCATCAATCCACTGTGAGATAGGTTTGATCATGTTTTCATGTGCTTTCATTTAGTTTTTTTTGTTCTATTTATCTTGTTTGCATATTTTAGCATGATTAAGTATTTCATAGGGATGCTCTATTTGATTTCCTTAATTTAACTAAAAATACTAATGTTCATTTGTTTTTGAGAAAAATACAGAAAAGGCATCCACAGTAATTAATGGTGGCATCCAACAAAAAATCACAGTAAGAAACTTATGCCCAATTCCTAATGGAATCAAACATAAACTATATAACATTAACTATTTTATTCTGTTGAAACCATAATCACAAAACATAAGCCATAAATTAGACAATCTTTGTTTGAACACTGGCCCAAAAGGGGAAACCCACACAACAAAAACATTCATAGTTACAAACCGATGCAAAACCATAGCCACAAAATGCAAACCTTACACCAAACAATATTGATTTCACAAATAATATAGTCTTCCCTCAACATCATCTTATCAAAATTTCAAACACCCAATAGTACCTTATCACAGATCAAACAAAATAGCCTACCACATACTGCAGACCGCAAATGAAACAATATCACAAAGGGTTTTTTCTGATATGCACCTCTTCCCACTTGCATCAAGAAAACATCTTCTCACTGGCTTCCTCTACGTTGCCTTGTCTCTTGAAGTTTGCAAGAAGTTGCATAACCTAAACACTTTTATTCTATTGCAAACATAGCTAGGAAACATAAGTCATAAAGAGAAACCCACAAAAATTCACAGTAACAAACCCATGCAAAACCATAGCCACACAATGTGAGTCTTAAACAAAACAATATTTGTCTCCACAAACAATATACTTTTTTCTCAACAACACCTTATCAAAATTTGAAACAATTAATAGTACCTTATTGTAAATTGAAAAATATAGCCTGCCACAAACCGCAAACCACAAGTGAAACAATATTGTAGAGTGTTTTTCAATATGCACTTCTTCATGCTTGCTTCAAACACACCTCTTCCTACTAGCTTTCCTACGCAAAATGGGAAAAAAAATTTCATCGGGGACACTTTTCTTTTGCTTTTGCAACTATTCCCTCATGGAAAAACACAAAATAACTTGCTGCCACCTTTGCAGAAGCTGCATACTTGGCTTGATTGAAATTGCACCCTCATACGAAAATTTCCCTCCTCACTCACCGCTTTGATAGCAGGTATAGAAACAAAACGACACCCAACAAAACCTTATTCAAATATAGCCTTTTCAATAGCCCTTTTGCGAAAATGAAACAATGTAGCCTAAGTTAGAGAACAATAATCAACAATGCTTAATGGAGTCAAACATAAAACCCATGTAGAACAATAGCCAGAAAATCCCAACCATAAATGAAACAATATTGCTTTTAACAAACAATATAGGCTTTTCTCAACAATGCCTTATCAAAAATTGAAACAATATAGTCTTTTCAAGAACACTTTATTGAAAATGAGACAATATACCCCAAGCTAGACAACAACAATTAATAAAGCCTAAATAGTGTTAACAATGTAATTCCTTTGCAAACATAGCCACAAAGCGAAAGTGATAAACAAAAACTCACAAAAAAAATTGCAATGGCAAAGCCATGCGAAAATATACTATTTTCTCAACAGAAACTTATCGAAAATTAAAACTTGATATGGCCTTCTCAACAACATCTTTTTGAAAATGAAACAATATAGCCTAACAATAGTCAACAATACCTAATACAATCAAACATAAATTGTATAACATTAATTATTTTACTCCATTGCAACCATAGCCACAAAATGGAAGCCAAAAATCAAACAATATTCATTTCAACATCAAGCCAGATGGACAAAGCCATGAAACACAAAGATTCACAGTAACATACCCTTGCAAAACCATAGCAAGAAAATACAAACCATAAATGAAACAATATTTTTTTTACAAACAATATAGTCTTTTCTCAATAGCACCTTATCAAAATTTGAAACAATCAAAAATGCATTATCAGAGATCAAACAATATAGCATGCAACAACCTGCAAACCACAAATGAAACAATATCATAAAGGGTTTTCCCAATATGCACATTTTTTTGGTTCCTTCGTATACACATATATCTATACATATGGCACATACATTGTACATCACTCTAATTAATAGTGCCATTTCCAATACTTTTGTATTGCTTTTGGAGTCATTGGCCCATGCAAAAAATAGAAAATATCCTCCAGCCACCTTCATAGAAACTTCACAATAGACGGTTTGTCTTGCACCTTCACAAAAGCTTGCCTTCTTGGCATCAACATTTACTATTGTATGGTATCCGTATAGTGGCAATGGTTGTGCCAACACTTGCTATTCAAAACATGTGAAGAGATGGTGAAAGTGTTTGCAATTTTCTATAAGGCATTATTGGGTGTTCTTTTGTGGCTTTACCTCCTTTCACAACAACGAGCCAAGATTGCAAGCCTCTTTGAATGTTGAATTTTGAATAACCTTTCCAACAAATGTATCAATATGTATCTATATCTATAAGTTTCCATTCATCTATATATGTATATTGTCTACATATAATGCCATGCACATACATTTCTACATGTACTTTTTTAGTCTGTATACTTCCAAAAATAAAATTCTTACATATGCATCCAATTCATGATGTTGGATTGTATTTTTTGGCGTATTTTTTAAGTGTACCTTTTTATTTATTATTTCTCCCAGGCTCAAGAAGGAGTTGTTGGAATGATAAGTTGTATCTTAAGTGTGATAAGAAAGATTGGTTTCACCATTGATCAAAGTGGTGGACAATGTGTGTTCTTGCTCAGGGGTTTGATGAGAGCCCGTGGGGCTCCATGACCCAATATGGTAGGGTGGAGAGTATGCCTTTTTTTGTTGTATTGATTTTCATATTTGATATTTGTTGTCTACCTACACTATAGGTCTTTATGTTGGTGTTAGATAGGAAAGATCTTTTGGTGTGACAAGAACTCCAAAGAAAGGAAATGAAACAAATGTCCAGTCAATAGAAATTATAAGAAAAGTCCAAAGTCACAATTAGCCATGGGTGTTTGGCATTCAAGCCAACATGAAAATTATGTCTAGAGAGTCTTGCATGGCAAGGGAAATTGCATATAGATCTGATAGTAACAACTTGCACTTACCTTCAAAGTTAATTCTTGCAACTTTGACTATTGTTGTTTTAACCCTTGTTTCTAAATTATAGGTCCGAGTTTTAATAAGAATAGTGAAATAAAATATATGAATATTGTCTATATCTAATTCCATGTACAGAGATTTCTACATGTAATTCTTTAGTATGCATATTTCCAAATAGAAAATTCCTACTTATGCATCCAATGCATGATGTTGGATTGTATTTGTTGGAATATTTGTTAAGTGTACCTTTTATGTTATTATTTTGTTTAGCCTCACAAAAGGAGTTGATGGAATGATAGGGTATATGTTATGTGTGATAAGAAAGATTGGTTTCACCATTCATCAAAGTGGTGGAAAATCTATGTTCTTGCTCATGGGTTTGGTGAGAGCCCATGGGGCTCCATGACCCAATATGGTAGGAAGGAGAGCAGGCCTTGTTTTGTTTTTTTTCATTTCATATTTGCTATTCATTGTTTAGTTGTATTAGGGGTCTTTACGTTGGTGTTTTGTGAGCACTTTATTTTCTTCATCGCAATGTATGCATATGTATATGTATATGTATATATGCATGTGCAATAAAAAAATTGTAGTCCCAATATGGTAGGGTGGAGAGCACATCTTGTTTTGTTTTGTTTGGGTGTTTGCAAGCACATTTTTTCTTCATCATAATATATGTATATGTATATGTATATATGCATGTGCAATGAATAATGTGATTTTTTTTTACATGGATATTGGAATGAAAGCACGATGCACAACCATCGGAGCAATAGTGTTACACTCTTCGTTAAAGTATACATTGTACCTTCCATTCATTACAGTCTCCATTGAAAATACATTTCATATGTAGAGATACATTTGAAAATACATTTACATATATGTATGCTTTGGTTGTTGTTGACAAATCACTACTGGGAAAAGTATTTGCGTATGTGCATGTTTTAAATTTTAAATTTTTTTATTTTTGCACCATGTTTAATATTTCCAAGTAGCAAATCCCTACATATGCATCCAATGCATGATGTTGATTGTGATGTCTTAGCAATAACTATTAGAATGAAAGGTTCTATATTGGGCCTAATAAGTAGCATTGGTTTCACCATTGATCATACTGGTGGGCAATGTATGTTCTTTCTTGAGGGTTTGGTGAGAGCCCATGGAGCTCCATGACCCAATATCTTAGGGTGGAGAGCAAGTGTTTTTTAGTTGGTGTATAGATGATTTTATATTTCCAAGTAGAAAAAACTTGCATATGCATCCAATGTATGATGTTTGGTTGTGAAAACTTGGCTATTATTCCTTTCAACCTCAAAAAAGGATCTGTTAGAGTGATGGGTTCTATATTGACTTTGATAAGCAACATTAAATTCGTCATTGATCATAGTGGTGGACAATGTGTGTTATTGCTTGGGGGTTTCGTGAGAGCCCTTGGGACTCCATGACCCAATATGGTAGGGTGGTGAGCACACCTTATTTTGTTGTGTTTTGTTTTGTTTTATATTTGTTATTTGTTTTTTAGCTACACTGTGAGTTGTTAAGCTAGTTTTTGCAAGACATTCTTGTCTTCATTGTACTATATGTATATGTATATGTATATATGCATGTGCAATAAAAAATGTGAAGTTATTTTAGATGGAGGGTGTAATGAAGGAAGGCACAATGCACAACCATAGGTAGTAGTAGTAGTGCACTCTTCTTTAAAGAGTGCATTGTACCTTTCATTCATGGAACTCTTTATCGAAAATACATTGCATATGCATACATACATTTGCAAATACATTTCCATATATGTTTGCTTTGGTTATTGTCAATAAGTAACTATAGGAAAAATTATTTGTCTACATGTGGGTTTTTTATTTTCTAATTTTTTTCTCCCTCGCGCCATAGTTTTATATTTCCAAGTAGCAAATTTGTATATATGCATGCAATGCATGAAGCCAATTGTGACGCCTTGGCTATTATTCCTTCTAGGCTCAAAAAATAACTATTAGAATGAAAGGTTTTATATTGGGTGTAATAAGAAATGTTTGTTTCACCATTGATCACAGGGCATAAATTTGTGGACACACTAGAGCTCATAGCATTGAAGAGACTTCTTTTCTAGAAGAGCTTTTAAGTATTAAACTATGTATCATTATACTTGACAAATTACTAATATATGCGAAATGGTTTAACACTAAAAATTCTTTGCTAAAAAGAAGTCTCGTCAATGCACATTGTTACCATTAATTTCTATTGATCGAAAAGTTCAGTATTGCAATCAATGCATTTTCTTTTGAATTAGTTGCTTCTCTAATGAGATTATTTTCATAGGGCTCCATGACCCAATATGGTGGGGTGGAGACCAGGAATTCCTTTCATCTATTTCATTTTGTATTACCTATTTTTTCATTGGTTGCATTCTTTCTTTTTTAGTTGTAGTTTGGAAGCACTTTTAAATACATTGCGTATGGATAGATGCATTTACATATACATATACATATATGTATGCTTTGGTTGTTTTCCATAAGGAATTATTGAAAAAAAGAAATATTGCATGTGTGGGTTTTCCTTTCTTTGTGCATAGCTTTAGTACTACAGATTCTTTCTTTTGTTTTGTGAGTTTTCCATCTAGGCCACTATTCAAACCAATATTATTTCATTTATGGCTTCCATTTTTTGTTAATGGTTAGAACATAGTAAAATAGTTAATGTTATACACTTTACATTGCTTTCCATAGGGAATTATTGAGTGTTGCTATCTACCTTTGGCTACTTTATTGCATATTCAATTAGCTTGACCCCTTTACTTATGCCATTTCCCTTTAGGTTGGTGTCTGCAACCATTTTATTATTTTCTTAGTATTATTATTTTAGGCTTCATAACCTTCTTCAAGTTCCAATGCTACATCAAGTGTGGATCGTAAAAAGGAAACAAAATTCCAAAAAAACTAGCTTTATTATGCATGCCACATAGACCAAATTTGAGTAGGTTGGTGAGCCAAGTACTTGCAACAAATAGGTCCTCTAGACCCACCTAGCTTGGCCTTGCATGTCTAGATAGGTGCACCACAATTGCAACCAAGCTCATGGGAAGAACTTGCTAGCTATTGTACCCCTACAACCCCCATCCCTTCCCAGCTCTTGCATAACAATCGCAATGAAGCTTCCTCCATAATACTTGGCTATACACCACCACAAATCCTTGTCAACCATGGCTTTCCATCCACATCATTAGCCACCCACTACTCAAGCAACATGTTTGGTGAAAATTTTTGCACTGCAATACAGTCCTTCTGTCGACACATCGATGCTTTGTCTAAATTGAAAATTTGTGTTGTTTGCAAGGAAAGCTATGTTGACATGAGAGTCTAAGCATCCAACATAGGCCTCATGTGTTTGTTTTGTGCTTTTGAAAAAGGTGTCCATAGATTTAGTCTAATGAACAAGATGGATCCACATCCACAACCAACCATCCTTGCAAAGCTTACTCAAGTTGAAGAAATGCTAATAGCTAGAGTTGCTCCAATTTTGCAAGTAACCCATGCTAGAGGAGGCCAATACAAATATAGTGGCCATACTATAAGCTACCCTCAAGACATCACGACCATTGCAACTTTTTTACCACACCGTGTACTTGATCTTGAAGTCGTGATTGTGTGAAGAATTGGCGTTCAAGGGACAAACTATGATTGTTATGTTGAAAAACATAATGTCATGGTTGCATTAATATACAAAATTGAGAATGACCTATACTATAGTGATGTTGCAATAGATTGTGATGCTTTAAATTTGTTTCCTTCTACAAGTACTAACATCTTTGATCTTTTGCACACAATGAAAGAACCGACACATAACACAACTAAACTAATGGCAACTCCAGATAGTGTTGTTGATGAGGAAGCTAACCTTGAGGACTTGCCATCATTTATTCCATTGATTCCCAACCCTCCTTGGGTATTGTAGGTAATCAGATATTCCTTACAAATTAAAGACATTTGTCAAAATAATTTGCCTTGTCTTGAGATAAATTCTAGCCCTACCAATGAATATAATATAGAAGGGTTATTAAGCATGGCTTTTCCATTCTTGTTCCCCACTGGCATGGCAATTCCCCTACAATTGAGAACCATACAAATTCACTTACATGAATATGCCTTGCAGTTGATGAGATACTATGATAATAGATTTGGGAGGCATCCTAGATTTAGGTATTACCTTTATAATTTGATGATGAGACATCGAAGCCAACAATCAGCTTCATTTTTTATGAAAATAAACTTGGAGGAAAGGATCCCAAAGCCTATTCTTTCTTTGCGATAATTACTTTGGGAGGCACCAAACACCCAAATAGCAAACCAACTTTTTCACTTTGGTGCATCCCTATGAGGAACACACTCGTATTGGGGCAAGTGTCGTCAAGAGCTTGCAATAATGATCCACTAGCTTGGTACACCAACTCTTTTCTTCACTCTGAGCTCTACAAACACAAAATGTTCTGATTTGCATAGGGTAATTGATCCTCATGCTCAGTTGCATATGCCATACTCCCAAAGAAGCTTCACAAATAATATTGTACATAACCCACACATAACAACCTTGTATATGCACTTGTGATTCACCATTTTCTGTGAAGAGGTTATTAAGAGACTTCTCCACAGAAAGGACTATTGGTATAGTTATTAGTGGCAACATCGTGGATCAACACATGTCCACAGTTTCTTGTGGCTCCCAAATACCCTGAACATGGACATGCTTGATTGGTCCAAACCACATGAGCTTTAGTAGGAAGAAAACTTCTTTGATCGCTATATTTTAGCATGGAACCCTCATTCTCTAGATTAGCTAATATCAAGGGTCGACCACCCAGATTTGGAGGACCCGTGCTTGCTTAATACTATGAAAATCTCTTGCATGGATCTAATAGTGGACTATGAACAACTATTGATCATGGTGCAAAGGCATACTAATTGTACTCAATACACTTACCTTAGAAAAAAAGGCCACCAATTACAATGTCAGTATAAAGCTCTATGGAATACACAACCATCATTGACATTGGTAATTGATAGTGAATTGAACAAATCATATAAGCCAATAAGAAATGATAAGTGTGATAATATCCACAACCCTGAGATGCTTGTAATTTGGCAAGAAAACGTTGATTACCAGCCAATATTTTCTAGACAAATTGTGCTAAACTACATTTCCAAATATGCATCAAAGTCTTAAAAAAATTTGAAAGCTACATTGATATGTTGTAGAGGCTTGCAAATACAAATTCATCTAGGGGTAAGGAATTGCTTGCCTACCAAAAATTCATGATGAATTTGGTTGCATATCGTGACATTGGTGCACAAGAAACATGCCATATGCTACAAAAGTTTCCCCTTGTCATCTCAAGAAAACATTTCCTATCTTTGAATGTCATCAAGCAAACATTTCACCATTTGAAAATAGTTGATAGTGGCAACAAGCTTGCAAGTGGTTATATTCATTCCTACATGCAAAGACTAGCTGGAATGGAGACAATATCCCTTATTCAATCTTCACAACTATATACATATTGAAAAAATTGCAAAGGTGTAGCTTGGCGTGCTTGGCCACAACCTACTACAATCATTGTTTACCTGCTTTTCAAAACCACCTCCCTAAAACAAATTGATGACTTTGAAACATTTTTTTGGTCAAAATTGCTACTATGCAAGCCTTTCTAAAATGTTGAGGTTGACATAGGCCTTATGAGAGAAAGCATAACACAAAATTGGAGGTTATTTTATGTTCTTGGCTATTGATGCTTGGCATGTCAATAGGGTTATTGCTCCCCCTACTAATGGAGAGGATGGTGATAGTGATCTCGATAGCGCATAGTATCTACCACACATAGATGAATACAAATGGTAGCTTCTTTCTCGACTTGGTGCCACAAACAATGTTTGTTTTGACCAGCTGCAACTATTGGGTAGATGGGACTTTGATCTACATCACAGATGGGACACACACCATGTTCCAGAGAATTTGCATAGCATTGTTGAATAGTTTATTTCAGCAAGTGAATTGCATATAGTTGAAGAAACTCTTTGCTCGTTGGTAGCACCTGCACTTTGTCATCAACTATCTCCTAGGAAAAAGCTTGCTCTAAATATCATTGAACAACACCATCTTGGTCCATTTTCATTGTCACCATTGTGTATGATCATTCAAGTAATTGTTGGCACAAGTAAAGCATTCCTTATTGACAAGATCCGGAGAGCACTAAATACATTATTGAATTAGAGAATGAATCCTTTGCTTGCTTTGACACCAATGGGTGTGGTTGCTTACAATATTCATGCCTCCATAGTGCATACAACTCTCTAGATACCAATTAGAGATATGAATCCATTAAAAGGACAACCATTGACCATATTTCAAGAGGACTTCAAACATATTAAGTACATCTTAATTGATGAAATGAGTTTCTTGGGTCCCAAGTTGTTTCTTAAAATAGATAGTCGATTGTGGAAAGCATTCCCTACTAGACATATGTAGCCATTTGGTGATGTCTCTATTATACTCATGGGTGACCTAGCACAACTGCCTCCTATTTTGGACAGGCCTATCTACAATTCTTGGTCCATAGTGTTGGCACTTTGGCACACTTTTAATATTGTTTTCAAGCTTGACACTATCTTTCGCTAGCATGGACAATCCAATTCATAGCAACAATTTTGTATGCTCCTTATGAATATTAGAAAAAATTTAGGCATCCCCGTTTGACTTGTAAATTCTTATCAATAAAAAAAAAACCATGCTTACAGCTAAGAAAAACCAAGAGTTTGATGGGGTTATCCACTTGTTCCCAAAAAATAGGTTGGTTTCTTTGCACAATAGGAAAATGCTACAACAATTAAATGTTCCTATTACAATTAGTGCTACTGAAAGTTCCCAGCAAAACACACTTGATTATGGTGATGATGAATGACTTCAAGTAGAGCCCTTACATGCAATTGGCCAACAAGTAATGTTGACAACAAATCTGTGGGTGGTAGTTGGCCTGGTTAATGGATCATTGGGTTTAGTGAAGGCTATTGTATATACTAGGGGTGTTAAACCACCTCAACTACCTGAATATGTTGTTGTCGACTTCCAAAACCACATTGGCCTAGCATGGGATCAAGACAATCCAAGATTCATCTTGATTACCCCAATCATGTGAGGCAACTGAAGGCAGCTCCCCTTGAATATGGCTTAGGCAATAACAATCCATAAATCTCAAGGGTTGAAAGTAGAGAGAGCTACAATAGTTATTGTAACTAAAGAAGGCAAGGACTAACATTCACAACTCTCTCTCGTGTTAAATCAATAACAGGAATACACATAGATCCACCTTTCTCTTTTGATAGGTACTCTAGGTTGCATTCCAACAAATACAATGCACTTCAAATCAAAGAAGAGGATTGCCTCCGACAATTGTTTGCATTCCCATCATGATGAAATGTTTTTGTTCTTGATGGTAACTATACCACTTCTCCTTTTCCTTTCCATTTCAATGCTTTTATAATTCCTAACATTCCTAATTTTCCTACTTTTTGTTCGCTCCATAGTGCAATTGTAATCACTTCTACCAACATCCTCAAGGTTTTACTTCTACGGTGATTGCTAAGAGAAGTTTCTATTCAACTATTTCCCCTTGCCTCCAACAACAAACATTGATTCCTTCCTATTCCTCACTTGACCAAAATATTATCTATATTTAATTTTTCTCTCAATAGTTTCCTCACCTTTACCCAATAATGTCGCTTCTAGAGCTATCGCCTTTGAATTATTTATTTCTAACTACATCAGATTCTAACAAATTTAGAAATTTTTAGCTATTACTATAGATCTTCAAAATTCTTAATAGCTTCATGCTCACAAGTTTTCAATGGTGTCCAAGTTGCAACTATATTCCATTTGTATACAAGGTCAGGCTATATCTCATTCTTTTCATCTCTTCTTTTGCAACTACATCTGAAATTCTTTGTCAAATGCTACAACTGTATATATTTTTAAAAATGGATAACATTGATTTCAACTCAAAAAAATTGTCAAGTACCAGAAGACAATTATATGCAAGGAATAATTGTCCTCATATTGTCTCCTGCTCTTTGCAAAAGGTATGCCTACATCTTGTTTATATGATCTCTTTTATTATAGATACATTAGATATTATTTGTTATAAACTAATGAGGTGTTTATATTTCTTCATTTAGATATTGTGTACTAATGACACATGTTCACTACACTAAACTTCAAATTTCCCTTGTGTCTAACTATATTTCATTGAAACCATTTTAGATTGCAAATGTACGTATTGAACTATGGATGCACATCTCCACAATACTGAATAGCTTTGTAATCACATGTTTGGCATGGTCTACAAACTATGACTACATTCTATTTAGATAGAAGATAAGGCTACATGCCATTTCCATCTCTTTTTCCACAACTACATGCCAAATTGTTTATCATAAACAATACAACTATATATATTTCTCAAAATGCAAAAGACTGATTGCAACTAAATAAAATTTCTAGGTTAATGCTATGATATTTCCACAATCCATAATGCTTCAAATTTGTTGTTACTGGATATTTGATTATGTTTTTGTTTGTGGATGGACAAACCCACACACAATCAACCATCTAGAAACAACATATATTCAACAAAAATTCTCAAGTGCTAAAACATTTGTTCCACCATTGATCATAGTGGTCAACAATGTATGTCCTTGCTCAGGGGTTTGGTGACAACCCATGTGGTTACAAGACCCAATATGGTAGGGTGGAAAGCAAGCCTTCTTTTCTTCTGTTCATGCTACATCCCATTGCACCCTCAAGTTATGCCCACATCTTATTTATTTAATGCCTTTTATTGGACATGCATTGCATACTACTTTGTTATAAATTATAGAACCATTTATTTTTGCTACTTTACATATTGTCTACCAATTACACATATTAATTGCACTAAACTTCACATTTCCTTTTTCTTTTTTTGCAGACGATATTCAAAACAAACAAATTATGTTTCACATAGGATATTACTGTCCTAATGAATGATCTTTTATCTCTTCTTATATTCATAAGTATTGTGGATCTTTTCACAACATTAGATCTTCTATGAGGTCAACCTCACCACAGGTTCAGATTTCAAATTGCATTATGTGCATTTCAAGGAAGGAATTTTTTGTAAATAACCTTTGAGAATGATTAGAAATAAAATAATAAAATATACTTTCAAATTTTTATATCAAAATTCAATAGGATTGTGTGGATGCAATTATCTCTTTATTCTTAAGGTTTTGCATTTCTCATGTAAATACACTTTTGACATTTCATTTACACTCTAAGCTTTCACATAATTGTATTACCTTTTTGACATAAAATAATCTTCATTCCTCTAATCAATGGTGGCATCAATGTTCCATGTAACACTTGCAATACAACTTTTACATGGCTTTATCATTGTAAATTTTGGTTTATTATTGTGCATTTTTGTGTGCTTTGTGCAATCAATAATGCGTTGATGTTATATAGTTTATGTTTGATTCCATTACACATTGTTGATTATTTTTTCTAGCTTAGGCTATATTGTTTTCTTTTCGATATAGGGTGTTGCTAAAGAGGCTATATTATTTCAATTTTTGATAGGGTGTTGTTGAAAAGGATAGATTCTTTCAATTTTTTATAAGGTTTTGTTCATAAAAGAGTATATTTCTGTTGTTCAAACCGATATTGTTTGATTTATGGCTTTTGTTTTGTGTTTGTGGTTGCAGTGCAAAAAAATAGTTAATGTTATACAATTTATGTTAATATATTGTTACATTCTCAATTTGGTGCTCTTGAATAGTCTACATTTTCCCATACATTTGTTATTGTGAATCTTTCTCTTTTGTGAATATTGTTACTAAAACAAATATTCTTTCATTTATGGCTTCTTTTCTTTGGGTATGCCTACAATGCAATGAAATAGTTAGTATTATAAAACTTATCTTTCTCTTTGTAAGGAATTCCTCATTGTCACTCTCTACCTTAGGCTATATTGTTTCATTTTAAAAATACATGTTTAAAGTGTTGTATTGTTTCAATCTTTTGCAAGGTGTTGTCCAGAAAATACTATATTGTTCATTGCATTCACTTTTGTGGAATGTTCCATACAATAGGTATGCACCACTATGTATAAATCATGTTTGTATCTACTATAGCATACATACATATCTGCACATAGGGGAGATACATTGTCCACCACTGCATACAATGTATCAGTATGTAACTATGTTGTCTGCAGGCATCTGCTATGACATATACCGAACTCTACAAACGCCTTTGATAGTTATTGCACCCAGTGGTGAAATTGAAATTCTAATCTTTTTTCACCCTCAGTGTCTACATGTCACTTCCATTTCATGTTCCCCTACGCTATTAGATCATTGTTGTGTGTTACTACACGAAACTACTAGTTTATTAATTCCTTTATTTAATTTAGTTATTTTGTTGCTAAGTAGTAAAGGTGGTCATTAGGGTTGGGTAATTTTCTTGGATCTAAACCATGCATAATATTTTCATGCATAATATTTTCTTTGAGTGTGAGCACTACACTTCCAAACTCCAAATCCTAGGGATACAAGGAAACCTTCCATTTTTCTCTTCTAGAATGCATAATTTGATCCATCAACTAGGGGAGCCTCCTTCTTGTGTGCTATGCCAAATCTACCCCAAGCAATTAAGCTTTCTTCTAAGGAACCTTGCTCTGATACCAATTATTGAATGCACAATACAACTAAGAGGGGGGTGAATTAGTTTTTCATTAAAACATCAAACCCTCATTAACATTCATATCCTTATTAACCTGTATAAGAGAGAAATTGCACCCTTGTAGTTTTTCCTACATTCTTGCTTCCACATTAGAGTCCGCTCCTTTAGCATCTTGAGTAGGCTCATTTTAGCCCTTGCATTAGCCTCTCTCCCTCTCAAGATGCTCCAACACCCCTTTTTAGCAGCTACCCTTATGCATCAACATTCCATTAGACTTGGTTCTTCTCCCATTTTTGTCATTTTGTAGCATGACATGTCCAGACACTAGTGTGTCGCACAAATTTCTACGCGTTGCACTATCATCCAATGATGTTTCAAAGCTGAAACGACCATTTCCATGTATGTTTGACACTTTCCAATAAGTTTTATCAATGGTAACAACCAATAACACCCGAAAACAGTTGAAGAAGCTTGTCTTATCTCTTTTTAAATCATCCCTTCAACTCATTTTGGCTCTCTAAGAACTTCTTCCATAGCTAGCTCCATTCTACTAGTTTTTAGCTCCACTCCAATCTCTAGCATTTTGCACAGCTTCATACAACTTGTTATAGAAACTTCAAGCTCTCTTAGCAACACTCTTTGTAGCCTTCGTGACTCTTGCAACTCCATTTCATGCTTGTGAGCCTCTTGGGATTCCATATCCCCTACTATTTGCATATTTACTTCGTGATACAGGTTCTCCTCCTCAAGCAAGGTTTGCTTTTATCACATGCTTATTCATGGTGTGGGTTTTACTACTAAGTAGGTTTTACTTTCACCACACACTTTGTTCATCACACTCTTTATCTTCTTGGATGTTCATGGAGGTGGGAACACAAAAACGGGGGTTTGACTGAGGAAAACCCCTATATAGCCCCAACATTCTCTCCAGATATCACGCTTGCAAGTTATAAATACATTTGTTTGGTGGATGCTTCATCAATCATGTGCTTGTAAGTATTTCTTCCCTCTCTTCCTCTTAACCTTTATTAGTTTTATGTCATTCTATTTCATTTCTATCATTTTGTCACACTTTGCTAGTTTTTAGTAATCTATTTGCTATAGTTTTTAGGCATTTTTTATAATGAACTTGGTCTTTGGTTCATGCGAGATGTTAGTACACCTCTGAGATGCCAATGTGTTGCGCTGCCATCTTCTTTTTGATGAGGGCATGGCCCGAGACTTAGAAAATAACCCACAAACAAGAGAATAATTTTATTATTCAGAAAATGGAACTTCTTACATGCAGAGGATCTCAATCCCCAATTTCTACAACACATGCAAGTTACAGAAAGCTACAGAATAACCCTTTCGCAATATGCGAATTTGTCCCCCAAAAAGTTACCCAAAAATTAGAAACCCGCCCATAAATAGAGCTCCTCTTTAGTTTGGAGCCAAAACAACATTCAAATTTGAGTTTAGGCGGTGTGGCACTAAAAAATTACAACTTGAAGTTCAAATTTTAAAAGAACATTTGCAATTGTATCTTCTAGAAAGTGCGCCAACTTCCCAGGGCCATAACTTTTGATTCGGAACTCCGATTTGCGAACCGTTTGAACCATTGGAAAGGTCTCGAAGTCAAGAACATGCTCAAAATTTTTCACACTAATTTTAGCAAGTTTTGGGGCTGATCTGGGAAATCTAACTGCCTCAAATCTAACTCAGAAGATTTTTAGGTGCAAATCTGGGAAACTAAAACTGCAATATCTTTCCACCCAGGAATAGAAAATGAAAACCGTAAATTGGGAATTTCATTATGATGAAAAGGGTATCCAAAAAAAGTAAAAAAAAACTAAAAACTGAGAAACTTGAAATTTAACTAGTTTTGGGTGATGCAAGATTGCCCTTACACCACTGGATGCTCCCCGCATCGACACCCGTGGTAATTTGAGAAGTGACCCCATCATGTCTCGATGGTGGAGGGGAAAACCCAAATAGTCGACCTCTACCTTAGGCAACTAGGATGAATCTTCAATAGGCCTTCCTTTCCATTTCACCAGATATTCTTCATACTACTTGTTCCTAGTACTCCTTTCCACATGACTATCCAGGATTTCTTCAATCTCCTCATTTTCTGAAGTAGGTGCTGGAATCCCACACTGTTCCATCATTGATACTTCCTCTGCGCCACCTTCATGATACTCTGTCAAATCTGAAATTTTGAACATAGGGGAAATATTGAATCCATCTGGCAAC
>VDFB02105785.1:75218900-75679331 GCA_007258455.2 Sequoia sempervirens
GCAGAGGATCTCAATCCCCAAGTTCTACAAGTTCTACAACACATGCATGTTATAGAAAGCTACAGAATAACTCTTTCGCAATATGCGAGCTTGTCCCCAAAAGTTACCCAAAAATATTAGAAACCCGCCCATAAATAGAGCTCCTCTTTAGTTTGGAGCCAAAACAACATTCAAATTTGAGTTTAGGCGTTTTACAACATGAAGTTTAAATTTCAAAAGAGCATTTGCAATTGTATCTTCTAGAAAGTGCGCCAACTTCCCGGGGCCATAACTTTTGATCCGGGACTCCGATTCGCGAACTGTTTGAACCGTTGGAAAGGTCTGAAGTCAAGAACGTGCTCAAATGTGCTACATTGATTTTGGGGATCAGGGGACTCTAAGTGCCTCTAATAATCTAACTAAGATTTTCAAGTGCAAATCTGGGAAAATAAAACTGCAATATCTTTCCACCCAGGAATAGAAAATGAAAACCGTAAATTGGGAATTTCATTATGACGAAAAGGGTATCCAAAAAAAAGTAAAAACATCTAAAAATCGAGAAACTTGAAATTTAACTATTTTTGGGTGATGCAAGATTGCCCTTACACCACTGGATGCTCTTGCATCACTTTTTGTGCTTATGTCCTTTGGCCAAGAGCCTATTAGTTTTCCTAGAGAACCTTTGTGACCTATCCTTTTAGATTCTAGAACTCTCACCACTATTCCATTGAGGTGATATAGGTTAGTTTTCCCTATGAGTATCTCTAAATGAAGAGAACTCATGAAGTAACAAATCCCCTATATCACATTTTGGTGAACCCGACGTGAAGAACTTTGTTCTTCAAAAAATTTGTAAATGGATTTAATAGATTCTTTTGTTAGTTATGTATCTAATGTTATAAAAAATGTTAATGATATTCCATTCAATGCAAGTGATAGTGACTTGGCTCTACCCATGACACTCAGTATCTTTGACCCTTCTCATGAGATTCCTCTTGCTTCAAAGGAAATCTTGTTGCAAAAAGGTGATATAATTAATACCTTTCTTAAAGTGACTCTACCTTTTCTTCATTCTAATGCACTCTCTTCTAGAGGTGATGCATTTGTGAATAATGAAGCTCCTTCCCCTTCCAATGCACTCTCTTCTAGAGATGATGCATTTGTGAATGATGAATCTCATCTTTGTTCTAGTGCACTCTCCTCTAGAGATGATGCATTAGTGCATGATGAACCTCCTTCCACATTTGATTCTCCTTGGATCGATGTTGAGAATTTTCCTTCAAATAACTATTCCACATTTGATCCTATTTGGATTGATGTTGATAATATGTATTTAGGTAACAGTCTTGTTAGTTGTAATAAGTCTTTAAATGTGGTAGATGTCTCTATTTCCCCTCAAGGGCCTAAGATAATGATCATTCATGTGATTCCTACTAGTCCTTCCCCTAAAAGGGTTTGTGCTATCAATGGTGTTCCATTTGATGGTAAATATCCTAATCTTCCTAAGGCTCCTTCTTATAGAGTGGTAGCCTATACTTATGAGAATAATACAAATAAACAACCAAGATTTCCTCAAGCTCCTAAACCTATGACTAAAGATCCTAGTGGTAACGATATTATCGAGCAACCTTTTGTTACTTTGGATAAGATCTCACTATGGGATTTGCTTCAGTTTTCCCCAGTTTATCAGGGTATGCTTCAGGAAACTTTACAAAAGATCCTCTTTCCTTCTTCCACTAGGTTGGTAGATGTTGATGCATTGATGGCATATATTCGTGTGGGTTCGCTGAATATTACATTCCATTTGCAAGATTTCCTACCTCTAAAAGTACAAAAGCAAACAAACCCTCTAATGATTATAGTCAACATTAATAAGATAGGCATTAGACGTACTCACATTAGTGTCAGTTCGACACTCAATGTATGTAGTATTGATCTATTGCATAAAATTAATGTTGACCCATCCTCTCTTAATACTTCTTCTCTTGTCCTCCATGGGTTCGATAATGTTAGTCGACAATCCCTAGGCATGATAGTCTTGCCTTTGAGGTTGGGACCTATTACTATTCCTACCCTTATATATGTTATGGTAGAAAAGTTACCATGTAACCTTCTTCTTGGTAGACTATGGATTCACGCTATGGGTGTGGTCCCATCTACCTTGCATAAATCTATTAAGTTTATTTGTAAAAATTGAGTAGTCACACTTAAGGCTGACCTTGAGGCTATCCACCTATGTGAGATGGCGGCTACTGGTCGAGCTTCAGTTGTGCCTACTCTTATTCCTTCAGTATCTTCTAGTATGTCGATGTTTACCCCAACAATACCTACTACAAAGGATACTCTGAAGGTAAACGTCGCTAAAGAAGATCGTTCTAAAGTAGGGAGTCCTAAGTGTGCTCCTTCTACATCTTCTTAAAGGAATGCATGTCTTGGTGGTGATCAGGATCCTTTAGAGTTTATAGAATCCTTCGTTGGAGAATATAAAGTTGACCTCATCCACTTAAACCTTTTGACAACATCCACACCCACTATCAAAGATTATTATTCTTTTATATCAAGGGGTAGTGTGGGAAATAATTGTAATATCCTTAGTGTTGATCCTCCTTCTGAGGAAGAGGATTACGCTTTAGCTAAAGAGGATAGTGTTGGTAGTCCTATTAATAAGAATGATGGTGATCCCATAGAGGAGTGTGATCCTCGTTGTTGGGACAATGCTCTTTATAAGGATTTTCCTTCTTTTCAAGACCTGCAAACATGTTATGGATTTGGCTTTAAGCTCATCTCTAAATGTGGCTATGAGTGTAAAGGTTGTGGATACAATGAGCAAGGCATTCATGTCCCTATAGAATTTGTGCCTCGTAAGCATAATCTAGGGCTTGGTTGCTCAAATAAACAATCTAAAAGGGAACCACAGTTGAATGGTGACATGAATTCCACTCAACCTTGTTCTCGTGGATCGATTTACCCTCTTTTTTCTTCTATCTTTGTACCTTCTTCTTCTTGTGAGAAGTCAAATCATTCTCCACAAGAGAAAGGGTTGCTTCCCATTCCTCATCCTTTATCTAAGCAAGAGTATATTTTTTTGTGGCTTCTAAAAGCCCACTTAATCACTCTCCCTTCACCTACACACAAGAGATATCATGGGCATGATAAAAATTCTTTTTGTGCATTCCATCAAGTGCTTAATCATTCCATTAGCGAATCTAAAGCCTTGAAGGACAAAATACAATAGCTTTGTGATTCAGGTGCCATCAAACTCTTGTTTGATTGACACACCTACCTTTACTTTGCATGACAAGTGATATCGAGGTTTACATCTATCCTACATGTTCAAAGTATTTTTCATGGTTCTCCTCCCTCGTACGTTGGGGGTAGTGATAACTCATTTCAAAGATGTGAGTCCTTCTTAAGGACATCATCACTTTGTATATCATTCAATCGAGGAATCCATTGAGTGAACCCCTTTCCTCTTTTGAAGGGTTTCCAAGGGACCTCTTTGGAATCTTTTCTTTCAAATGAATTCCTTTTGTGTCTAGCTTTAGGGCAACGTGGCTAGACCTTTCCTTTCAAATAAGTGTATCCCTTGAGTGGATCCCTCTTTTTTCACGCTAGGTTCCTGGGGGACTCCTTTGAATTTTTTTCGGTTTGTATGACTGACCACTTTTAGACATGTTCTATCTATGGGTAGAAATGTCACCACTTTTAGATGTGTCCTATTTGTAGGTAGATGTATCAACACTTTAGACATGTTCTATCTGTGGGTAGACATGTCGCCGCTTTTAGATATGTCCTATCTATAGGTAAATGTATTGACTCTTTAGACATGTTCTATCTGTGGGTAGACATGTCACCACTTTTAGATGCATCCTATCTACGGGTAGATGTATCGATGATTTATAAATGTTCTATCTGCAGGTAGACATGTTGCCACTTTTAGATGTGTCCTATTTATGGGTAGACGTATCGACACTTTTTGACATGTTCTATCTAAGGGTAGACATGTCACTGCTTCTCAACTTTGTGGAGTCCACTTCTTGGGGTTTCCTTCATGTGAGAGTTCTTGAAGGATACCTTCCTTGTAGGTCTTTGGGTTTGTAAGGTGCTTTCTCAGTTTCGTACATGTGAGAGATCTTGGCGGATGCCTTCTTACAAGTTTGCAGGCTTGCGAGGTTCTTTCTGGTGATATAGGTTCTCCTCCACAGGCAGGGTTTGCTTTTATCACCTCTTTTGTGGTGCAGGTTCTACTCCTGAGTGGGTTTTTCTTTCACCACACACTTTGTTCATCTCTCTTATCTCTTGCATACACCAAATTGAAGATATGTGCCTTCTTCATCCTGAGTATATGCCCTTCCTCTCTTCATCTTTGAATTCTTCTATGTATTATTTGGGGATGCCGCATAGTATAGAGACAACCTTTTACATCGAGGTCTCTTTACTTTGCTATCTCGAATCCTTTAGCTTTTTATGTTCTAATGTTTGTTGTTTGGTGCAAGTTTTTCTTGTCTAATGAATTAGTTTAGTATATCGTTAGCCTAGGGGCATGCTTTTGTGGTTCGAAGAGTTATTTGGTTCCTCTATAGTATCCTTTTGGCATATGATTTTATTTATGTTTGGTATACTCCCTTCAGTGTGCATATTAATATAGATTCATATGCCCACTAAAGTGGGGGAAAAATGTATAAGAGAAAAATTGCACCCTTGTAGTTTCGCCTACATTCTTGCTTCCACTTTAGTGTCCGATCCTTTAGCATCTTGAGTAGGCTCATTTTAGCCCTTGTATTAGCCTCTCTCCCTCTCATGATGCTAAAGCACCCCTTTTCAGTAGCTACCCTTGCGCATCAACTTTCCATTAGACTTGGTACTTCTCCTATTTTTGTCATTTTGTAGTGTGACATGTCCAAACACTAGCACGTTGTGCAAACGTCTGTGTGCCACACTGTCGTCCTGCGACGTTTCAAAGCTCAAACAACCATTTCCATGCATGTTTTCCACTTTCTAGTGAGTTTTTTCGGTGGTAATGGCTGGTAAAACTTGAAAATGGCTGAAGAAGCTTCTCTTCTCTCTTTTTAAATCATCCCTTCAACTCATTTTGTCTCTCTAAGAATTTCTTCCATAGCTAGCTCTATTTTTCCAGTTTCTAGCTTCACTCCAATCTCTAGCATTTTGTATAGCTTCATACAACTTCTTGTAGTAGCTTCAAGCTCTCTTAGCAACACTCTTTGTAGCCTTCTTGGATCTTGCAACTCCATTTCATGCTTGTGAGCCTCTTGGGATTCCATATCCCCTACTATTTTCATATTTACTTCATGATACAGGTTCTCCTCCTCAAGCGGGGTTTTCTTTTATCACATGCTTATTCATGGTGTAGGTTCTACTCCTGAGTGGGTTTTGCTTTCACCATGCACTTTTTTCATCACACTCTTTATCTTCTTGGTTGTCCGTGGAGGTGGGAACACCAAAATGAGGGTTTGACTAAGGCAAACCCCTATACAACCCCAATATTCTCTCCAAATATCACATTTGCAAGTTTTAAAGACATTTGTTTGGTGGAGGCTTCATCAATCACATGATTGTAAGTATTTCTTCCCTCTCATCCTCTTAACCTTTATTAGTTTTATGTCATTCTATTTCATTTCTATTATTTTGTCACACTGTGCCAGTTCTTAGTAATTTTTTTTCTAGTAGTCATTTAGGAATTTTTTATGATGAACTTGTTCTCTGGTCCATGTGAGATGCCAACGCACCTTTGATATGCCAGTGCGCCATGTTGTTGTTCGCTTTCTACACTTACATCCTTTGGCTAAGAGCCTATTAGTTTTCCTAGAGAACCTTTGTGACATGTCCTTTCAAATTCTAGAACTCTCATCGTTGTTCCATTGAGGTGATATAGGGATTTTTTCCCTGTGAGGATCTCTGAATGAAGAGAACTTGTGAGTAGCAAATTCCCCTATATCACACAACTTAATTATCCTTTAATCTATTAAACTAATTTATCATGAAAGAAAATAATAAAACATAAACACAACAACACTATACATAATAGAACACTAGATTTACACGGAAAACCCAAGAAGGGAAAGACCACAGTGAGGATTAGCTCATAATATAAAGTAATTGCAATACTGAATACAATAGGTTCACTACTAGAGGTCTCACTGCCCAAATGAAAGAAGGTCTCACTACCAAATTATAGAAAAGAAGGAAGAAGATTGTTACAATGAGAAATCCATCTCAAAGCAAGAGAAAATATCTACCATTGCATTACCAAAATGTTTGTAGCCTCTCTAAAGAATGTAGACACATTCTATCACTACTTCCAATAGTCTAACACATTAAAGCTCACGTTGCATTTAACACTTTCAAACTTCACATCACATTTCACATCACTCACACTTCACACATCAATACTTCATTATATATACACCATCCACAACCTTGAAAACAATCTCCAAGGTCAACTATACAACTCAAAAGTGCAAATTCAAACTAGTTCAACACCAAAACATTCCCATAGTGTAAAGGAATGATGGAGGACTATTTCACACATTAACTCGAATCCAAATCCACACATACATGCTACTACATGCTTCCACAAATACTGAAGGAAGTTTGCAATCATTGTAAACACCCAAGGTTGGCCAAACTCATGTAAACACCATTAAACATTTAAGTACATGCTTCCTTTAATCCAAAGATGACTCATAGACCACACACATCACTTGAACAAAATCTGGAATATTCCATCAACACCCTAAAATCCAACAAATTCCTTCACAACAAATTTCACCTAAAAAATGTACTCATCATGTATACCCAGTTAACTTTCCACACATTGTAACACATGAATCCAACCTTGCAGAGCACCAAAATTTGAACAACTAAGATTAAAGATCTAGATATGAGAAATATAGTTGAAAAATCTCATATTTACAAGACTAGAAACGCCACTGTAGAGAAATGTAGAGCAAAACCATTTGTCCTAGACAACACTACTTTCACAGTTAATATAGTGGTGTTCACATAACTTTCTCTAAACAATGATCCAGAACAAGAAACTTTGGATATTACAATTTTGAACACCTTTGATCAACATATCTAAAATGTATAGGCATAACTCCAATATAGAAAAAATTAGGAGCAAAACTATAACACTACACTACCATACATAACACATCTCTAACACACTATTTCCTCTTTTATTTTATTTTTTTCAAAAGCATTTGGAAACCAGGCACCACAAACACATTCTCATCATTTGCAACACTTCCTCATCACAACCAAAATAATTGTAATATACTAACTTAGCCACACACATGCTTATCAAGGAAACACTAGGGCTTGACACCATTGAAACTACTAATGAAAACATATAATGCAAATAATCAAAGCATCTCTAAGGTTGAAATCAATGCAACAACATAGATCTATTGATATCAATGACAACACAAACTATACACAGACTTCCAACACTAACATCATGTTGAAGTTTATCTATCTTCAAGATGTCTTGTGAAGGCTAACAAGTATTGTAGGTCTTCATACATTTAAGAATTCAAGCATTCAATAAAATCAAGTAAGCAAGATCCAATTTATTTGAACAGATGTGTATGACTTCAATCCTTCAAGGAAGCTATTAAAGGATGGCAAGTTGCAGAAAGTGTTCACTCATTATTTCCTTCCTTTCTATTCAAGGTTTTCTATCATTGACATTTCCATTGTGAAAGTGGGAACACTATTTGAATGGTTTTTGACTGAGGCAAACCCCTATATGGCACCAACACACATTTTTCCCTCTTTATTTATGTGCAAATTATAGGTTGAAGAAGGATTGAAAAGATGTTGAAGAGAAATTTTTCATTGTTTCATTTATTGTCATCATTATTTTCAAGACATGGAAAGTAAGTTGCAAAACTCATTTTTGTCATTCTGACACATTTGCAAGTGGAAATCAACATCTCACATCTGGCACTAGAGGATCTCAAAAGTTGATTAGGACCCTTTTACAATGACCCATTTTCCCTTGGGAAACCCCGTCCTTGTAGGCACATTAAAACCAAATTTTCTAAGTAGGTTTGTTGTCCTCTGGACTTCCCAAATCCACTTGCAGACTGTTGTTTCCATTTGTTAGTTTTCAGGATCTTGCATTTTGAATATTAAGGCATATAGGATCATTAAGTTAATCACTCAAAAATATTTCCAATCCATTCCAATGCCCCTTATGATATAGATCCAAGTCTGGCTGGCTCACCATTAAGGTTTATAGTCAATCAATTCACCTTGTTGATCTATATCCCAATGAAATTTATAGAAATGTGGGAATTGACCCTAGGTTATGAACATTACTCTTAGAGTCCCCACATTTTTTATATTTGAAAAAGAAAGGAAGAAACCAATAATAAAAGTATCCTCCAAGAAAATATGAAGAAAGAAGGTCTACATGACCTCCCCCTCAAAAAAAAAAGAAAAAAAAAAAGGGTAAATCCCTATGTAAAGAAAAACATATTCCTATAATAGAGTGAAGGAAAAATACCATTCAACTCCCAACCAACATTAGTTTCATTCCCTAATAGTATATGCTTAATATTTAATTCCTTAGATGGTCCAAGATTGTCAAACAAACACGAGGGAAGAAAACTCAAAATATATGGTGTCCCAAGAAGCTACTCAAGTGTTTTCACGTTGGCACCAAGAGGTGCCACAATCAAATTAGGATCCTTATGCATAATAAAAACACAATAAAAATAGTCTAACCTTGTGGAAACACATGTAAAAAAATATATAAAAATTAATATGAATCCTTTGTATGTTTCTCAAGGATCTCCAAGACAATCCAAAACTATGACAAAAATTGATAAGATGAAACAACTATCATGCGAGATTTAGGTATATTAACTATAAATGTATGGTTTTCACCATAGGTAAGATAAATTTACTAATCAAAATTTGGTACTCCTACAATGGGTGTCAACATGGACGATGAATGAGTTAGGTCTATGGGGTCATGACTAGCCAAGAATCTATCACTATAGAAGCAGGTATATAGGTAAACAAATATTAGGAGTGCCTAAATGCACCCTTATGACATCTAGAGAAGATGTTAATGTAACTTATAAGAGTTGGCATCCAACAAGAGATGAATTTCCTCAATTATGTCCTCCAACTCTACAAGATGAGACTTATAAAATAAAATTGGAACCTTAGGAAAGTACTCATCTCGAAAGGATATATCTAGAAGACTAATATGAGCCTAGTGTATGGAATAATTAGAATTTTTGGATGAGCAACATGCAATTTAGATGGAACAAAAAGTGATATATATGAGATCTCAATGCATTTTATTTGAATAAATTCCTCATCCTTTAATGATGTTCCCATACAATACTTTTGAATATAAATATTTGATATGTTGGTTGATGCTACATAAAAAAAACCTAATAAACTAATATAATAACCCTAAATAAGTTGTCTTCAATTTACATTAGAAGAAATTTATTTTCATTATTATTTTTCTTCCCACAGTAACAAGAATTCATTTTACTTGATTTAGGAGGATTATTTAGAATACAAAAATAGAAACAAGAGAGAGTGAGAGACATGATTAACATCCCCAAGACTGTACCCAATTAATAAATCAAATGTTAAAATCATAGGATTGTCCCCCAAATTCATAAAATAATGAGAACCCCTACAAAACTATGATGATGACCTTTTATACTTAATGCATTTACGACTGTCACTTGCTTGATTAATGAAGTGTTCTTGGATAATCAATGGAATAGAATAACATTAGATACTTCTAATTATTTACAATAGAGGTAATGTTCATGATTTGCACATTTCATAGAATTTATCTACAATGAACTCCTATTTATAATCTAGCCATTTATTTTAATGATACTCCACAAGGTATGACTTGAAATTTTGAATCCAAAATTTCCCTTACAAAAATATTACCTTTAAAATTTTAAGAAATACTACATTGGTTGATATATGCTAGAAAATATTATAAACTTATAAACTTAGGAAAAGGTATAGATCCAAGAAAATTACCCAACCCTCATGACCACTTTTACTAGGAATTAACCTAATACTTAGCAACAAAATAACTAAATTAAATAAAGGAATAAATAAATACATAAGTTTTCAAGAACGAACAATTTACATAAGAATCAATTACTTATCTTGGGTTTTATTACCCATAAAAAGTTGTCCAAATCAATAAACAAAAACTTATCCAATTTAAATATTCCTCTAACAATCAAAATAAATTATGAAAGAGAGATAAATAAAATAAAATATGGATATATGAAATTTTGGATGGTAACAAGATACTTATTTCATTTAATAATTCAATATAAACATGATTTAACCGTATACAAAAATATTATATAAATAAATGTATATTCCTCAGTATTATATATAAACTTTAACTTACTCCCTTTACCCAATAAGAGTATACAACTTAAATATTAAGGTAGAATTACGAAGCACCCCTTTTATAATATAGATGATTTATCTCGAGGAAAAATTATATACAAACTAAATAATATGGACTGTTTAAAATCATGTAAGTTCATATTAAAATATATATCTAATCTATAATAAATAAAATATACTTTTACATTTGAACAGTAACTATGACTGGATAACCGACAAATAAATTAGCTTGATAGGCAGGATTGACCGCCAACTTTAGGATATGACAACTAATGACAAAAAGGCTAGTAAGTATTACCGATAGCAATGTTTTCCATCAAAATATATAAGAGAACAAATAGACAATAGTTTTTAAAGGCGAATCAATATATTTACATTTTTATTTTAAACACACAAACATGATAAATATCATGGAATTTTAACAGATGAATTTCTTTCTCAATAAGGTAGATAAGGTTTTGAAGTAGAATGAAATGTAAGAAAGAAATGTTTATTTCAGAAATGTAGTACTTCAAAAGGGCCATAAGATAATATAGTGGAGATAATAACCTTAAGATGTAAACCTTCTAAAAGTATTCAAAGCATGAAACTATAATATTCTAATAGTATTCAAAGCATGAAACTATAATATATTTCTAGCCATGAAGCCTACACCCTAGAATAATAAAAATATTAAAATTATATTTCAATCAAAGAATATTTCTAAAGTATATTCAATAATCAAACACTTTTAGTTATAAATTCTATTGATGTAAGAGAGATCATTATGATATTCCTCGATCACAATCACCAACATGGGGTAGGTTCTTATCAGGGTCATACTTAGTTCCTTGGATCAATATGGACTAAATAATATGAACAAGACAAAAATATAATCCAAAGAGTTAGACCAACATAAACAAAGTCATAAGTAAATGAAAATGAGAACCAAGGATCAAACATGAAGCACAAAGAATGACAACACCAACCAAGGCTAGTGGACAAATATATAGTGTCTTATTGTCATTCATAATTTAAAAATTGAATAATGCAAGCTAAATAGTCATTATCTTTGCATGTGTGAATAAATTTTCTCTTGGTCTTCAATATCAACTTCTGACACTTTTCAAACTTGATATTTTCCCTCAATAATTTAGATGGAAAAATTAGATAAATAATGTGAATAAAACCATTGAATTAATAATAAAATTACACCTACAAATAATGTTAAATTAGAAACATTTAGAGAACACTATATTTCACAAATATCATTATATATACTAGTTATAAATTCTAAAATGTTAAATACATTGGATTTCCATGGTCCATAATGTTTAATGCATATAGCTTTTAAATTCATTGTGTATAATTATTTTGCATAAATATTTCAAATCACACTCTATGAATGAACATTAAGATGACACTGACAGTAGCAGAAGAAGAAAAGTGCTCTAGATATCATTTAGTATATAAATTATACTAAATTTTTTCAATATGTGCATCATTGCATTACTAAACATAATATTCATGAATAGGTAACTTTAGAGAAATAAATAACTTGCACACACTCTAGTACCATGTCATTGATTTTCATATAAAATAATGCATTTTATTTCACATGTGCAACATTATGTCTTAAATACTATCAATAAACATCTCATGATTAATTATTTTATTTATCTTAATTCATCAAGGGAATGGCCATCTAGTCCAAGTACCATAACATATAGCACACTAACTAGTGAGCTTGAATACTATTCATATATTTTTGCAAAGTTAGCTAGTGATTTTTTTCCACTGAGTTGTTTAGTCATGTAATAGTGAATATATTCTTGATGTTTGAATTTCTTATATAAGGAGGGGTTTTCCTCATCCACAAGGTTGCTTGCAGGAGCCACTTCAGCATCTAAACCTGGTTGGTAAAACATAGCAATAGATAATCTTCCCTTATCTTTATTTGTCACTGCTCGATGTTCTATACTCTTGTAGATTCCATTTGTCATCACCTATAATGCAATTGAAATGTCACATATATATTTTAAAATTTAATTATACCAAAGATAACTTAATCAATAAAATAATATTTACCTCTATTAGGTCACCAATATTTACAACAAGTGCATAGGGAATAGGTTGAATAGGAATCCATTCATTATTCTTGCGAATATGAAGTCCTTCTATTTGGTCATCTTGAAGAAAAAGTGTTATGGTACCTCTGTCTGAATGAGGGCTTAACCCCAACACTAGATCAGGCCTAGGGCAAGGTGGATACAAATTCATCCTCATAGTCATCATTGGATCTTCTCCAAATTTTTCTGTCAAATAATCACTCTTTAATTGTAAGTTTTCAGCAAATAGACTCAAGATCATCTGAGCCACTCCTTCCACTTGGGTAGTGTACCTCTCCATTGTATTTCTATAATCCCATATTAAAAATTCATTAGGTGTCAATTCAAAATATTAAAAAAATACTTTATTGTAACAATCTAGTTTATTGGATAAATTGGTGGGAGTTTACTATAAGCAGCTTTTATTTTTAATTGCTAGTTTAGAATATACAAAGTTACAACATTTAATCTTAAAAATAAAATATTTTTTTAAAGATTGAAGTGAGATATCCTCTACTTTATTATACTTACTTTCCATAAACATCAAAATATTTAATTGTTAATAATAAATGATAATTTTACACCCTATATACATATAAAAGTTACAAACATTTTTCTTGATTAATTAACAAAAAAAAATTAAATCTTTAATAATTAAGAATAACCCTATAAGTATATATAGAAGTCAATCCTAAATCAAAATAACTTAGATAAAAATAAATAAATAAACAAATATCACTACAGGCCTCAACAAATGCTACTAGAATCATTATGACATTAATAATTGACAAGATAGTGGAGAGATATTTGATAGATCAAGACAGCTACATACAAAATTAACTTTCAAGTTGATTATGAAGGAGAGGAAAGTTTCCTATAGAGTTATATATATGAAATTTACAAGTATTATCTTGTCAAAATGACTATATGAATTAAGAAAGTGCAACAATATGGAGTTTTCCAATGTAGATAATATTATATCCTTCCACAATAAAAACTACCATAAAATAAAGTGAAGAAAATTTTCAAAATAAAAATTGAAAAACCTCTTTAGAGAGAAAAAATTAACTCACGTGTTGTTAAACCACTTGGTAATAACAATAGATGCATTGTCAATCAAATAAAGAGAATGTTAAAATTATATAAATAATGACCAAACAGGAATTATTCAAGTTGATTTAGCCCATAAACAAATTATAGAAGTCATATCCAAATACTTGGTCCTTTGTGTAAATTTTTTATAAATATACATTTTGTGCTTTGATTGTTGTTAAGTGGGATGCAAAATATAATATTCTAATAGTTTTTCCTAATACCTTGGAGAGGAAATACAAAAAAATGTCAAGTGTTCTATCTAAATCCTTATCACATACACATTCTCAAGAAATGAATGCTTCAATGAAATTTATTAAAGTAGAAGTAAAATATGTTTTTCCTTGAATCCTAGGCATTGCATATATGCTATTTGAGTAAGATTTAAAATTGGAACACTTGATTTATGATGGTAGATTTTGTGTTTAGCATAGTCAAGAACTTGACTACATGGAGTATGTGAATTAGTTGTAACTTGTGATTTTCTATTAGACAATTATTAACAAATGCATGTTTCAAATGTCTTAGTGACACAAATTGTCCATACAATTATACTAGCATATATTATAAGAAATATAGCAATATTTTAAACCAATTTTTGCTATACATGACCATGGATGATGCTATTTAACTATAATTTTCATTAAAAACTTCATTGGCAATATATTTATATGTTTGATGATAAACAATTTTACATAGTCAAATCAAAAAATGTATTGCCAAGATGATATTATGGACAATGGAAAATTTATGTTTTTAATAGAAACTTCGTTTTTAATTTTAATTATACACAATTATGTATGATTCTATGTAATAATGTTTTAGGAAACTTCCATGTTATTAGATTTCTTTCTCGACATTTAGCTATGAATTAACTAAAAGGGAAACATAAAGATTGTTATTTAATATGAATATTTTAGGTTCTAATTAGTTATTAAACATTAGAATTTTTAAACCACTAAATAATATTACTAAGAGTGCCATGTTAGTCTAAATACTATTAGTATTTTAACTTATGCTTGATTAAAGTTTTGAAATCTTAAATCATTATATAATGTTATTAAACTATCACTCAATAATGAGATCATTATTTTGATTTAATGACTAGTTGTAAATGTTATGATATCAAACAACTACTAATTAATATAATGAGGGTAATATTGTACACAATTGAAACCTATCAAATTTCAAACAATTATTATTAAAATATCATTCAATAATAAGATCATTATCCTAATATTATAAATAATTATATATCATATATTTTTTAAATAACTATTGATTAATTGTATTCAAGATTATATTGTACAAAATCTAAACCTTACCAAATTCTAAACCATTAAAGTTATACTAAAATGTCAATATATACAAATAACATTATTATCCTATTTTGATGAATAATTGTTTATCATATGCTATAAGAAAACTACTAATTAATATGTTGAAGACAATACTGTACACAATCTAAACCTATCAAATTCTAAACTATTATTGTTAAATATCAAACATCATTATCCTAATATTTCTAATTGTATAGTGTATGATATCAAACATTTATATTAATCAATATATTGAAGATAATATTGTACACAATCTAACCCGATGCATGTGGTTAGACGGCTAGACTGGATTGCGGAGATACCTTTGACACAACAAACAAACGAAAAAAAAAAACCTATATACAATCTACACCTATCAAATTTCAAACTATTATTATTAAATATCAAACATCATTATCCTAATATCACAACTAATTGTATAGTATATCAAACATTTATACAGATAATACTGTACACAATCTAAACCTATCAAATTGCAAACCATTATTTTATAAGAAAATTGGGTTAACGATATCGAAAGCTTTGGGGAAAGTTTTTTCCCCTGTTATAATTCTTTAGGTCAAAGTATTGATTATGCAGTAACAGTGAAAACATAACATTCCCTACATAATAAAAGTAACTGTAACTAGATGTAAAACTACCCACTAAATGAAGGTATGAGCAGAGTATCTGAAATCCCATGGTGTGGTTGGCCACAGAGCTAAGTTGACAAGCTTATTAGGCATAAGTATCAAAGCCATCAAGTCGCCCCAAAGACTATCAAGAAGCATACTTTTGCATCTAAGGAAAGACTAAAGAATTCATTAGCCACCCCTCTCATGCGATCTATCAAAGAATGTGGAATTCCATGGTTCACAACCTGAGGATCACTGCACTATCAGCACAACTTCAAACCCTAAATACCAGAAATCTATGTGAGTACTAACTATATATTCTGAAAGAGTTCTATGATACCTGAAAGAAGCCCCAGTCTACGCAGGCCTTAGAAAGAATGCCCATCTCCTTCTGTCTTTCATGGTTGTCAGAGGGCAAGAGTGGCTTTTCCATGTCGATTACAGGAACTGTCAAGAGAGAAGGAAGTGGTGTTAAAGATGGCCTCTCATCTTCTGATCTGATGTATCTCTGAGGAATGTCATTGGGTTTCTTTAGTGCAAGCTCCTGCACACTCTCCACACCAACAAAATGGTTACCCCAATTTGGACTACTGAAAGATTCACCGGCATGGTTTGCAGAGGAAGCCATCTCTATTCTAATTTGCCCCCCACAACAGGAAACCTATCAGAATTATAATGCAGGCTGTGAAAACCAAGCATAAATTGTTAATGCGGGACATTTGTGTGGTTCTTATTTAGAGGGACGACGACGCTCGCTGTAGCCTTTTCAATGATGGAGAGAACCCACCACTACGCTTTGTCGATAAGGAAAAGCTGTTGCTACAGGAGACGATCCCACTATGTCGTTGAAAACCGCTGAAATTTCCCTAAGTTGGCAGTAAGCATTTATTTGATAAGAGTTGCTTGTACTCAATAGGTTTGAGTGGGCTGCCCATGAGTTGGACTAATCATTTAGATCTTGAAAAAAGATAATTTGGTTTAATAATATCAGTAATAAAGGGGATTAAAAGGGATTAGTCTTTTGTCAATAGTGATATGGTATGATGGTTAAATTGTTGTGGTGTTCTTCTTGTCATCAAGATTCCAGTCTCATTGGGGTAATTGTTGAAAGTTTTAATTGGGGATGAGGTTAGCAACGTCTACCCATCCATCAGATTGCACATTTGATTGTAATTATTAATTAATTGAAAATAAAAACTACACTATATTTTGATTTTCCATAAATTAATAATTATGGCCGAATGTGCATAGACAATGGCAATGAGGTCCCTCATTTGTGACCTCACCAATTTATAACTTCAGATCAAAAAGCGTTTACCCCTTATAAAAAAAGAAAAGAAAAGAAAGGGTTTGACTTTTTTAAAATAATAATGTATTCATTTGAGATAAATATAATATTTTAAATATAATATAGTATTTATTTAATAATTTTTTTGGATAATTACGATATTTAGTCATTTTCATTTAAGTATTTTATAAAACTAGCATTTGCATCTATGGGAGATTCAAGGGATATGTCGATAAGAAATTAAAGGTAAAATTTAAGAGAAGCATACAAACAAACTAATAGAAAGGTATATGACCAAAGAAGAATGACCTAATATGATAATTGAGATCTTGAAGAAAGATAATTTTGTGTAATATTATTGGTGATAAGAGAGATTCAAAGGGTACAATCTTTTTATAATAATAATGTATTCATTTAGGATTATATCTTAAATATGATATGGTATTTATTTAATAAGTTTTTAATTTTAAAATTACGATATTTATTTAATAAGTTGTATGTATATTTTGATTTGAAGTACATAGGTTTCTTTTGAATAATAAAAATATTGAATTGTTTTCATTTAAGAAGTTTGTAGTAATATATGTATATTTTGATTTGAGATACATAACTGGCACCACAATCTCATTAATTTTTTATTGATGGTAGTTAGGTGCTACTTATATTTAGTGAAAGACACATTTGTTTTAATTGAACTAAATTAATTCACCTCTTGATTAAGATTGATTGAGAATTTACTATAACACTTGAAATTGTCATCTCCTTGATCCATACATTCAAGAGACCTATATTTGTATGGTTATTCTTTATGACTTGTCTCATAATATTGAGTATAGAATAGCATTGTTCTATGAATATGAAATTGTGATTAGTTTATCGGTATTTTGGTCTTGTTCCAAATTCTCAAAATTCTAATATAGTATTAGAGCCTTGATGTCCTAAAATTAGTTCATTTATAGGACTAAAGATTGCAATTACTTTTGAAAATTTTAGTATTATCTTCTCTTACATCAAATTGTTATTTGGGGAATTAGAAAAATTTGATGCAAATCCTAGATTTTAGGATTTTTTTAATTTTGTTTTGCAAGTAGCTTTAGGAAATATTTAGTGTAAATTTGAGCTAACAATTGAGCTCACAATGTCTAAGAAAGACATTTTTTTCATTTGAAACATCCAAATTGAATACAAGAGGTCATATTTATAAAGATTTGAAGAAGGGAGTTGTATGATAGATCCAATAGTTGCTTGATCTTTTGGAGCATTTTGGGTTGAATCTAACATTGCCATTGTATTCAAAAATCCTAAGAACCCATAGATTAATTATCAAATCCTTGAATTGAAAGCACTTTTTTTTATTGTCAATATATTTTGTCTCATCAACCATATAGTTGGAATTTTATTAAATATATATTTGTGTATAATACTACACAAGCTAACACCTACACACTATCGTCAAGTTCGATAATGATGTTGGTTCATAGCCTTGCTACCATTTGCAACCCTGCCACTACTTCTGACCAAACACCTCTACTCTATCACCACCAATTGTGTCTCCACCTCCAAACCTATATAATATTTCATGAAAATTATTGATAGAATGACTACTTTCCCAAATCATAGTTCTACGCTTGAGAACTATCATTTCAATTTTTATTTGAGTAGTTTTCAACTATGTCAATCCTTGGAGCATTTTGATAATGATTTTGGGATATTCTAGAAAATTATATTTTGAGAGAATCTTAAAATAATATTTTTTATTTCAACAAGAGATCATTAATTTTCTCCTCCCAATCTGACCCCTCTCCATTTACATTTTGAATTTAGTACTTAAACTTTGCAAGCTCCATACTCAACTATATCAACTTTATTTTTTGACTAATTTATAAGATAAGATTTCTACAGCTTCCTAGTGTTGCAAATGGTTCTTAATTTTTGTACTTTTATTTTCTATAAATTATAAATTATCCCAAGTGATGCTAGCTAGTTCTCATTTTGAGAACTTCCAAGGCTTTCTTTGAGTTCATATGGTTACATTGTGGCTATAATTTTTTTCAAAGTGCATAATCATATATGTACTTCTCATTGATATAGTTTGATATATCTTATTATATTAATAAATATATGTTGAACACCCAGAATACTGAGAGGGGGGTGAGTTAGTATTCTTTTAAACCACTTAAGCTTCTAAGCATTTAGTCTTCATAGCATATTCAATTTGCAATAATGAAGGAAAGTAAGAAAACAACCACCAACATCACATAACACATGAACACCATATTTTTTCATGGGAAACCCAAAATGGAAAAAACCATGATGAGGATTAGCTCACAATATATTATAACTAGTTATAGTATAGTATAGAAATTCTCACTACAATTGGACTCACTGTCCAACTGGACTCACTGCCCGCTAAGAAAAGAAAAGATCATAGAAGGGAGTGGTGGCACACAACCAAATTTGAACTATTACGAAATGCATCTATACTTCATACTAGAGTATAGTTCCATTGAATCTCAATATACCAACTTCACAAACTTCATACTAATCTAAATTAGTACTTTGATCTACTTTGCATTCACCTTATATTAGCTCACAACTCACATCAACCAATATTGATCATCATACACACATGCATAAAAAAACATCAAAAATATCTTACATATATATATTTTCTTCATCCACAAACACCTACAACATCAATTAGGTCAACCTATTTGTATGTATTATACAAAATGTGCCTTATCGGCTCAATATACATACACACACACTTTATGCCAAGATTCCAAACTCATAATAATTCAAAATAGGTCAGCATGGACCCAAAATAGCTCATACATAATGGATCAACACTTATTCAAACTCCACAATACATAAAACTCATTAGGTTGATACTGGTAGTGACCTAATAATAAAGTTTATTAACCGTATGTCCATATTTGGAGACACAAAACTCCAAACTCTATGCCATTTGGAATATAAACAGTACTGACACCTATCAACAACTCCACAAAGCCAAATTCCAATTTGCAAAGAGTTGCAAATTCACCAAAACATATGTACTGAACTAGAAAACACCTATTACTACCAAGTTGATACAATTTCACTCATAACTTCAACACTAGGAGCCCAAACAATATGAAATTTTAGATTTTGGTTCCTCTATCATCTAAAAAAATTATATTAAAAGCATAAAGAACAAAATCATACATCAGACCAATGTGGACCCAAAAATTAGATGACTAGTATACTGAAATTACCTGCATTAACAATTAGTCAATTTATCTTTCAGCTATCTTCACTGGATCAAACCTTCTTGTAAATATCCACTGAATTACTATCTTGAAACACACCCAAGCTATACAGACTGATTTGTGCAATGGTCTTCATACTAGATCACAATTTTGACATCAAAGACAACATTGCAATGCATAAATGTACAACTTGTGCTCATCCCACATGCTCATGTTTCCAACAAATGCATCAACAACAAACTCCTTATTATTCCAACAATCTCCCCCTTTTAGTCAAGGGAAAAGGGAACATACATACTATCTTCTCATATACCGAATCTCCCCCTAACTAAATTAAAGTAGTAAACATAACTGACTCCCCCTTAGGATTGCTATCAAACAAAAAATTGAACTAGAAATATTCCTTATATCATCCACATATGTACACAAAAATATGAAGAATAACTAAAATTGATAAAAGGTGTGGGGTAGAAAAATGTACATCTTTACATTTTCACACTATGTTTCGTTAGATTTGATTGTGAAACCACTCAAGATCAAAATTATTGAAGGAGAGAAAGAAAAGAGATGAATAAAATCAACACTCCCATAGCACTAAACTAGCAGTCCATATTACTAGACAATGGGAGAGGTGAGTGTTACTTATATAGCAAAATAATGGCAGATAATTCCAAGAGGAGTAATAAATCCCAAATACCCATAATAGGTGGGAGTTTTACCTACTTGGTAAATGCCAGATTACACGGTTATGCCTACTCAAGTAAAGGAAAGAAATGGTAATGAGAGGTGGCTAATAAATCCAAAAGAGGGGGTGAGACCCAACTACCCAAAAGTGGGTGTGACACATGTGAATGATGGATTTATGCCACATTTCCTCATCCTCACCATTCTAATATAACCTAACAATCTTAATAATGTGTGTAGGAAAAATAAATGATCCCTAACATAAGGAAAATAAAAAACCTACACTAACACCCCCCTTAAGTGTAGCTTAGGTGGGTGAAAAGACACAAAAATGCAAAGATGGGTCCCATCTACTAGGCCATGTCAGGTACCCATGTACAAACCAATCTCTCACAACCAAAGAAAAGGAGAAAACCCAATGTGACAAAACTCCTCCCCAAAAGAGAGAAAATAAAACAAGTTTCCCAACATAAGAAGAATCCCATGCAAGGAAGAAGTCCCCTCCAAAATAGAAAGGATCAAAAAGACTATGTAGACTTCCCTCAAGTAGTCAATTGTGCCAATGGTTGATGCTTGAAAATAGATGTAGAAAATGGTCCACAATCGTTGAACAACATTCCTCTCCTGATGAAGAAACAAAACCAAAGGTGTATGAAGAACATCTTCCCATTCTTGAAAGGAATATAAGGGAAGAAAGCTCAAAATATAAGATGTCTTTGAAAACTACTCATGTGTCTCGATGTCAATGCCAAAACCACCATCAATTCAGGCGTTCTAGGACACACTGATGAAGATGACAATCTAGTACCTAGTAGAGGTGTATGTAAAACAAGATTCAAAGACTCAACTATCTCGGACTCTGAACACAAAGATTCCTCCCCCAAATGTTGCTCAAAAGTATCCACATTCATGTCAAACTGTGATGAATGATCATGTGGAGAATGAACAAGAGGATCCAAGGGTTCCTCAATAACAACTGAAGAATAATCAACTCCATCAAAGAAAAGATGAATTTCATGAATAGTGTCTCCAAGTATAAAGTGTGAGACTCCATAAATAAACCTACAATGTCTACCAAGTAGTCATCCCAAGTAGCTATATATGGAAGACGATGTATATCCTGTTGCACTAAAAAATAACTAGCCATAAATGTAGTAGCACAAGTATCCTCAAAAGAAACAATAGATGGAGGAGAAGGAATGCAAGGCTCAAGAACTGGATCTGATGTGAGAATACCCAAGTTCAAGTAGCCAAAGTTCTCCTCAAAATCAACTCTCACACTAGGAGTGTGATAAAAAACCAAAGGATCAAAACCATCATTAGGTGCAAAGTCTAAAAAGGTGTATAACCTAGATACATGATCAACCACCCAGTAGCAATTATCTCTCCGCTTTCCAAGTCTTTGATGATAACTTAATCAGGTGTGAAGTCCATAGTCTTCCTTGTTCCACCATGAGTGATCTGATTGATGGAAAGAAGATTGTTTGAAAGATGAGGTGCACAAAAAAATTCATTGAAAGTGCCATCCCTAATATCAATAGATCATTTTCCAATTGCATTGATGTATGCATTGTTTTCCATCAGAATATGTAGCATAACATAAGGCTCAAAAGAAGAGAACATAGACTATGTAGAATCCATGTGATGAGAAGCTCTAGAATCTAGGAGAGATCTCCCTGATCCAAGACTTATAGAAGCACAAAGAGCTATACCTTTTGATTTACCTACCCCAGTAGTATGGCCCTTTTCCTTATCAGATTCTGATTGTTTTGAATTTTTAGAATTAGAAGAAGTTTAATCAACCATTTGAGAAGGAAAACTGATTTTTTTCTTCTCAAGAAGATGTTTTAGTTCATCAATATCCTTCTTGTAACAAGAATGTTCTTCATGTCCACTCCTCTTGCAATATTCACAAGTGGGATTCTCCTTCTTAAATGAATCCTCTTTTGAAGAGAATTTAGTTTCTACTTTACAAGTAGATGAATATTGATATGAATCTTTCTTTTTATCTCCTTGGTTCCTTTGTTTCTTGTTTTTCTTATTAGTACCTTGTTTTGTAGTCAAGGAATGATACTTGAAAGATTTAATAATGTCCATTTGAATTAATTTATCTTACTCCTTTATGAGATTAGTTGCAAACTCACTCAAAGAAGGCATAGTAAATCCTTTTCCTAAGGCTCTTTTCATTGCATGAAATGTAGAAACAAACACTGCATAATCTAGATGAAGTTTTGAAAGAATGCTTAAAATCAACTAAATCATCCTTTTTAACTTCAAATTTCTCTAATTACAATCTTATGGCATTCAACTTAGTAAAGAAATCCTGAATGGTGTCAAAATTGCATGGATTCAATCCTATGAGCTTGTTCTCCAATGAATGTGCTCTCAAATCATCTTGTTTACCAAAGAGTGTTACCAAAGTATTCCACACTTCGTTTGGTGATTTTGTAGACATAATATGAAAGAGTAGATCATGAGATACAACTGCGCATAAGGTGCCAAAGGATTCATCACATTTTTTGAACCATTTAGGCCTTTCTTCATCTTATATAGGTTCCTTATCAATACCCATCGTTATTTTATACAATTTTAACTTTCTTAAGTGAAGTTCCATTGTATTTTTTCACTCAAAGTAATTTTATGGTGTGAGTAGAGGAACCATTTTATCCATTTTAGATTGTTGTTGCAATGTAAGGTAATGCAAGAAGGAAAACACACAGAGACACACCCCCATTTTTCACTTAATCAAGAATCCCCCCAGCAAAAGAATGATTTGGTACTTTATAAATCAGTGCATTTACAATGCCAGAATTATTTTCCAGAGTTTCAAAAGTGCCCAAAATGGACCTAAATACTAAAAGAACAATAAAATATCATAATGAGATTCTCAAAATAACACCAATATGTAGTGCTTAGAAAATATTCACTTTCAAAAAAAGAATCACCTCAATTTGAGGTTGTATGTGAAATTTACAGTCTTTTGAAGTTCAAAAAATTAGAGTTGTCCTTCATATCTTCTTAGAAAATTGATTCTCTAAAAAAAAGGTATCCCTTGAGAAAAAAATGAACACACCACTTCAAAGATCACAAAAAATTATCCTGAATAAAAAAAATTGCACTCAGAAAGGCCTTTGTATGCTCGAGATATCATGCTTCAAAGTTTGAGTGCAAAAAAGAAAACTTCAACCATGAGGGGGTCAAGTTTGAAAAAAATCATCACCGCCAAATTTGGTTGAACTGTTGTTAAATTTAAAATAGTATCAAAATTTGGCTAAAGGTAGCCAATTTAAAATTTTGGTAATTTTGGTGATCCTCTAGGTAAATTTATAAGCTCTCTGATTTGGGAAAACTGTTAGATCTCCTACTAAATATGGTGAGACCTGCTAAAAACCTTCCAAATTTACATGAAGGGAAAGGGAGATTGCAGGTACAGATCAAGTTTGAATGCAGATTTGAAAATTATTAAAAAATAAAATGAAAGTATTGGAAAAAAGCCTTTAATAAAAGGCTAAGAATTAAAGTTGGGTAAGTACGTAAGCCTTAAAAAAGGCTAAAAAATGAAAAAGAAAGTGGTGGTGGCTAAAAATTCACTCTCCACCCTATTAAATGGGCCCAAGAGCCAAGGGAGACCATACCTAGGATCTTGACATTAAAGGGTTTGGTGAGATCTAACAAGCTAGTGTTCATTCATCATTCCTTCCATTTATGCTTTCATTTCATTATCAAGGTTTAATTACCAAACTAGGGTTTGACCAAGGCAACCCCTTATACACCAAAAACAAAAAAAATTCTCATATTTGTGTGTTTGTATATTTGTAGGTGAAAAAGGATTGAAATTAGATCAAAAGTGCAATTTTGCAAAGTTGTCATCAAAGTTGTTAAGATACAAAAACTCACCTACCTAATTTATTTCTATCTTTCCAACAGTCAAACCTAGGGGAATCAAAACCTTAGATCTGGCATCAAAGGATTGAAAAAATAATTTTCAAAGCCCTATACAAATATGTATTCAACCTTGGGTGAATGAATCCTGAGCAGAACACTTTGCAACACTTTTGGTGACAAGTACACAAAAATTTAACCTTCTCAAATCTACTAGTTAATGGTTGTTTTTGATATTTTTATTATAATACTTCGTGTTTGAAGTGATAGATCTCATAAATTTTATTTAAAATGAAATTTTATTCTTCTCTCAAAACTATTGTTCAATCATATTTTAATGTTTTCTATCATAAGAAAGTTAGGGTAGCAAAATGTCCAAACTTAAGTTTGACTCACCTTGGAGGTTGCAAGTCAATTCTAACCCTTTGAAACACTCTCCCTCTTCCTAATGAAATAGAAAAGGTTGGATTTTTTATTAGGTGGACACACCCTTTGTACTTTTTGGCATAGGTCCCTCATTTCTAGGTCTTCCTATTCCCCCTTCCACCTTTTCTCTTCATTTCATTTTGGTGAACCTAACTTTGTACATCTTAGTTTTTGATTTGGAGACATTCAAATCGTAGATCTAGGTTTGCAGTAGTGTGTTTTGCATTACATTTAGGGTTTATTTTTGCATGTTTGCATCATGTAAATTCATAAAAAAAAATAGAAAATTTGAACTCATTTTGCATACATCTTGTATTGTAGTTTCATTAAGAGTGTCCTTCAGTCATTTAGATTCAATTTTAGTTGAAAATTACATTCCAAAATTTGTCACTTTTTTCACTTATTATCATTATTTTCAATTGTATTAGGGCACTTGAAACTAGAAAAATTGGTCATAGAATTCATAGTCTTCAACCTAAAATAGAAAGTTCAAACATCAAGCAAGAAACAAAAACTTGAATTTTTCCAACCACTAACCAAAGATTCATTCACCCTTCCAGGTGAACCTGTCCTTCTACAAGTGTTGTTTCAAATTTCTCAGCGTCATTTTTACTTTGTTTACTTCATTGCATTCTACTTTCAGATCTATTTTTTAGTTTTAGAAAAAAAATAAAAAATTATGTACTTTCTTGCATTAATTTCAATTGATCAAATTAAGTGCATTGGTTGCAATTTAAATTGGCATTAAAAAGACATCACTTTTTTTTTTCATAGCACCATTTTAGTAAATTATCTTGTTTCAAATCTGAAAATTACAAAATATTGTTACATACTTGCATTGTGATTCATCCTTTTGGGTGTTCATTGCATTTTCATAGTACCCTTTCTCCATTTTGGGTGCACTTAGGTTTGGTGAATCTTGTATGATCTTCATGTTGGCAACACAAGGGCAGACAACTAAGAGGGGGGGTGAATCAGTTGTCACAAAAATTTAAACTTATTAACCTTATTCTCATATCTGATAAATAAACATGAAAGCATAAACCATCACCACATTCCAAACACACATAACACCAAGATTTTTTTTATGTGGAAACCCTATTAGGGGATAAACCACAGTGGAGGTTAGTCCACAAGATTATACCCTGTTAAATGTATAAAAGAAAATGGGGAATACACATGCATTCAGGCATACTACCTAGAGCTCACTACCCAATTACAACAAGGCTTACTACCCAAAGGAAGACACGCTATCTTACATAAATATTTGGATTACATCTACAAGATTTTGAACTAAGAAAATAGCAACTACTAATGCTTGATTATAGTTTCGGTTAATCACATGAATACTTCACACTTTGCTCACTCTTCTTCACACTCTGCTTCTGCTTTCAAATGATTAGGACATTATTAGCACATCTCATAACTTCAAATGGAATAAAAAATCACTTATATATCTACAATTAAGAATAACATCAATTTCATGTCGGCTTCAACAAAATAATAAAATGTGTACAAACTGTTGGCCCAAATCAATAAACAATTATTAATGTGAATCAAACAATGTTAGCCACAACATAGTAAAGACCCAAAACAAAATCCTCGAACATGAAACACTCAAACAATTATTCCTCGAAGATCCACAAAATATTACAATCACCCTATTAGTCATGAACATGAAAAACATGAACACACAAGAGAAACTCACCAATTGTGAGCACAATGATCAATTTGGATTGAAAACATAGATAGAGAATGATCTAGAAACATCCACAACAACTCAAGTTACTAGAATCACATTATCTTCTTTTAGGAACACCAACTAAAGCAACAAAATAACTGCCAAAACACAAATACTCATAACTCAATCAAGTCTTCATGTGGATCTCTAAAACTTAACGTGGATAAACTAGATATACTCGACAACAAACCCTTTAATCAACGACCTCTTATCATCAACATACTAAACTTCACTACACTACTTGACAACCTACAACTTATTTCATTACAATTTCCTCAATATCCTCGACATATACAACCTCTAATGTCTTTAAGGCCAATAGTGTTGACATCAATGACAACCACATATCAACAACATCCAACAATATCCCCCTTTGGCATTGATGGAAATACATGATATGAAAAAAACCATCAACGCAACTTTCTCTTAGCACTTTCTCCCCCTTAGGCTTTGACTCTTTTCTCCTCAACTCTTTCACATGATTCTTCTCCCTACCAAGTTTTTCACATGACTCTTCTCCCCCTTTGACATCAATGACAAAGATACAGTACCTTTCTCCACACAAGCTCTGAACCACATTTCTGAACATTTGACTACTCCCTCTGAGTAGTAGCCACCACAACATCAATCTGAATCAAGATATGACTATGAAATGCACATACTGATGCAAGTCAATGCATCGTAATTCTAATTAGGAGGGGTAATCACTGCTAGCTTACCTCTGAGATACTCAAAATTATCCTTAAGCAAGGGCTTGGTAAAGATATTTGTAATATGTTCCTTAGTAGGCACATACTCCAATATGACTTCCTTTTCACTCACATTCTCTCTCAAAAAGTGAAACTTGATACATATATGCTTGGTTTTTGAATGCAACATCAAATTCTTATAAATGTTAATTTCACTTGAATTATCACAAAACATAGCAATAGGTTCATCATACAGAACTCTAATATCTTTCAACATCTGCTTCATCCATAATACTTTAGTACAATTGTTAGCAACAACAATGTATTCTACCTTTGCAGTAGATAAAGAAATGGCATTTTTCTTCTCACTTAACCATGAAATCAATTTCTTTCCCAAGAAAAATGCACTAGCACTAGTACTCTTTTTGTCATTCACTTCTCCTACCCAATTGGCATCAGTAAAAGCACTCAAAGTAAGTTCATCATATTTAGGATACTATAGGCCAAAATTAACTATCCCCTTCAAGTATCTGAAAATCCTCTTCACAACTGTCACATGAGATTCCTTAGGATCAGCTTGAAATCTTGCAGCAATGTATATGAAATTCATGATATTAGGTCTATTTTGAGTCAAATAAAGCAATCCACCAATCATCAAACTATATCTAGTCTGATTTTCCTTAGGTGAATCATCATCTTGTGTCAACTTACATCCAGTCACCATGGGTGTTCCAACTGGCTTTGAATCTTCCATACCAAACTTCTTTATCAATTCTTTCACATACTTGGACTGAGATATAAAGATCCCTTTATCTAGCTGAGTAATTTGCAATCCCAAAAATAATTTCATCCCTCCAATCATAGACATCTCAAACTCACTCTGCATCTCATTAGCAAAATTCAAGCACAAACTATCATCTCCTCCAAAAATGATATCATCAACAAAGACTTCAACAATCAAATATTTATCATGATCAATCTTGAAATACATATTACTATTAGTAGTACCTTTATTAAATCCACGCTTCAACAAATACTTATCGAATCTAGCATACCATTCTCTTGGGGCTTGCTTGAATCCATACAATGCTTTCTTCAAATGAAAAACCATATATCCCTGATCAGTCAATTAAAATCCATCAGGTTGCTCAACATACAATTCTTCTTCTAGTTCACCATTCAGAAACACTGACTTAACATCCATTTGATAAACCTTGAAGTTTTTGTAAGAAATATAAGCAAGAAATAGTCTCACAACTTCAATCCTAGCAACAGGGGAAAAAGTTTCTTCAAATTCAATTCCTTCCATCTGAGAATATCCTTTACACACCAGCCTTGCTTTGTTTCTAACAACTTCACCTTGCTCATTCAGTTTGTTCTGAAAGACCCATTTAGTTCCAATTACATTTTTGTCCTTAGGTCTAGGAACAAGAATCCATGTATCATTCTTCTCAATTTGCAGTAATTCTTCTATCATTGCTTCCACCCAATGTTCATCTTTACATGCTTCATTGACACTATTAGGCTCATTTTTTGAGATCAAACAATATTCTTCTGTAATCCTTCTCATGGTTTGAACTCATTTGTTCTTGTCACCAATAATCCGATCTTCTGAATGATTTAGTATTACATACCTTGGAGTCTTAGGATGTTCTTGAACTTTAGGCTCTTGTGATCTCACTTCTACACTTTCACTAGTTCCTTCCTCTTGATTTTCTTGATTCACCGAAATGATCTAAAGTTGATTTGAAGTCTGAACTTTCTTTCCTTTATCTGAACTGCCATTCTAATCATCTAAATCATATCCAAAGATTCTAGAAGGTCTAACTATGTATTCATCAACCTTGACATTAGCACTCTCAATTAATTTCCTCAACCTCTTATTGTAGCATTGGTAGGCCTTTCTTTTAGTATAATAACCAAGAAAAATTCCTTCATCACTTCTAGCATCAAAATTTCCTAATCTTCATCTCTTTTGATAAAGAATTTACTCCCAAATATTTTGAAGTATCTAACAGTAGGCTTATGACCATACCATAGCTCATAAGAAGTCTTATCGGTATCACCTTGGACTTGTACCCAGTTGAGAGTGTAAACAACAATACTCACAACTTCTCTCTAGTAGATATGAGGAACATTTCCTTCCAACATCATAGTCCTAGCAACTTCTTCAATTTTCATGTTCTTCCTTTCCACAACTCCATTTTGTTGAGGGGACTGTAGTGCATATAATTGTCTCTTTATCCCATGGTCTTTTCAAAAATAATTAAACTCACGGAAGTGAATTCACCACCTCTATCTGATCTCATACATTTAATCTTTAGACCTATCTTTGTCTCAATCATAGCCTTAAATATCTTTAAATTCTCTAGAGCTTCAGATTTTTCCCTTAAGAAAGTAACCCACATCATTCTAGAATAATCATCAATAAGTAACATGAAATACATGTATCCTTGTAAACTTCTGACTCTAGAAGGGCAACACAAGTTAGTATGCACAAGCTCCAATACTTCATTTGAACAATGATGTTTGCTCCTAAATGAAACTCTATTTTGCTTCCCTAACTGACATTCCTCACATATGGAATTAGTAAGTTTTATCAACATCTTGATAATATTTTCAAAGTTCACATGACACATTCTCCTATGCCACAACCAACTTTCATCAACTTGAGCAAGCAGACAACTTTTAATATCAACACTTAGGTGAAAGATATTACCTTTTTTTTTGGTACCAGATGCAATCACATTTCTGAAACTCCCCAATATTCTACACTTTCCATTCTTGAATTGAAGATTGTATCCCTTGTTATCCATCTGTCCAATATTTAAAATACTATGATTCAAACCTTCCACATATAGGAAATCATCAATAATATGCTTACCATCAAGAGAAAATGATCCTCTACCATGAATTACACCAAATTTATCATCACCAAATCTTACAACACCATCATCATACTTTTCCAAGCTCACAAACTTACTTTTATCACCTATCATGTGATGAGAGAATCCATTGTCAATCACTCATTCATCTTTTTCTTCAACTCTGGCTGCTAGAGCTTTCTCCTCATTTGTGCAATTAGCAGATTTAGTAGGGACTGGATCATTTTCCTTGATAGCAATAAATACCCATTCATCCTCACTTACATTCCCTTTATCAGATTCATCATCTGTCACACTTTCATCAGCAACATAATAACACTTTCTTTGAAATCTAGGCTTGTTAGGTCTTGGCTTCTAAGGAACTCTTTCTAGACACCTTGATGCAAAATGACCTATCTTAATTTAAGAAAAACTTTTAATAGGAAATTTTCCTTTATACTTACCTTCTCCTCTAGCTTCCCTCTTTATAATAAGTGCTTCAAGCTCATCTAGTTTTCTCTCCTCTTCTTCAATCTCTCTCATTTCCTCCTCATACTCGAATATTCTTCTAGAATAACTTTCTCCTAGATCATATCTTTTCTTATCTTTTCTAGATATTGTAGCTTTGAATGTAGATTTTTCCTTAGGAAGAGCATCACCAAATTCACTTAACTCAAAATTAGTAATCTTACCAATCAACATGTGTCTAGTTACATTTGTCATAGTCTGGATCTCCTCAATACCTGTAGCTTTGGCTTTGTATGTAGTAGGAAAGGATCTGAGCACTTTAGCAACAATCTTTGATTCTTCCAATGTTTCACTAGCACATCTGATACTACACACAAGTTCATTCACTCTCTGCATAAAAGAAGTAGTGTTCTCATCATCACCCATTCTCAACATTTCATATTTCCCTTTTAGACTTTGTAGCTTAGCAATCTTCACATGTGCATCACCTTCATACAAAGTTTCCATCTTTTTCCAAATCTCATAAGCAGTCTTCAAATCCATTACATTTTTCATCTCGAAATTAGTCAGAGCACTCAACAATGCTTCCTTAGACCTGATATTGTACTTGGAATCCTTAATCTTAGTAGCAGTAGAAGGACCATTTTGTGGGATGATATACCTATTCCTTGTAATGTTCTAGTAGGGTTTACCAATGCATCTTAGATGACACTCCATTTGACTCTTCCACAGAGAATAATTTTTTCCATCAAATCTTGAACTATCCTTCTTATATGTTGCCATCCCATATCACCTCAAGATATCAAACCTCTTCCAAGGAACCTACTCTGATACCAATTGTTGGCAACACAAGGGCAGACAACTAAGAGGGGGGGTGAATCAGTTGTCACAAAAATTTAAATAATCTTATTAACCTTATTCTCAGATCCGATAAATAAACATGAAAGCATAAACCATCACCACATCAGAAACACACATAACACCAAGATTTTTTTACATGGAAACCTTGTTAGGGGAAAAACCACGATCAAAGTTAGTCCACAAGATTATACCCTGTTAAAAGTATAAGAGAAAATGGGGAGTGCACATGCATTCAAGAACACTACCTAGAGCTCACTACTCAATTACAACAAGGCCTACTACCCAAAGGAATACACACTGTCTTATAGAAACATTCAGATTACATCCACAAGATTTTGAACTAAGAAAATAGCATCTGCTAATGCCTGATTACAGTTTCGGTTAAGCACATGAACACTTCTTCACACTTTGCTCACTCTTCTTCACACTCTACTTCTGCCTTCAAATGATTAGAACATTATTCACACATCTCATACCTTCAAATGGAATAAACAATTGCTTATATATATCTGCAATTAAGATTAACATCAATTGCATGTCGGCTTCAACAAAATCATAAAATGTGTACAAACTGTTGGCCCAAATCAATAAAAAATTATTAATGTGAATCAACCAATGTTGGACACAAAATAGTAAGGACCCAAAACAACATCCTCAAACATGAAACACCTTGAACAATTATTCCTCAAATATCCACAACACGCTACATCACCTTGTTAGTCATGAACATGAAAAACATGAATAGGAAAGAGAAAATCACCAATTGTGAGCACACAATCAATGCAAATCAACAATATAGATAGATCATGATCTAGAAACATCCACAAGCATCATGAATCACTAGAGAAGCATCTACAACAACTCAAGTTACTAGAGTCACATTATCTTCTTTCAGGAACACTAACTGAAGCAACAAAATAATTGTAAGAACACAGATACTCATAACTCGATCAAATCTTTGTGCAGATCTCTAAAATTTAACATGTATAAACTATATATACTCAAAAACTAACCATTTAATCCACAACCTCTTATCATCAACATATTGAGCTAGCCAACATACTAAAATTCACTGCACTACTTGACAACCTACAACTTATTTCATTACAATTTTCTCAATATCCTTGACATATATAGCCTCTAATGTCTTTAAGGCCAATAGTGTTGACATCAATGACAACCACATATCAACATCCAACACTTCACAACCTAGTGTCCTATTGTCAATACTCTAGTGAGACACAGTCTAAGACTCATGCCATCCTACGCTAATACATCTATTGTGGATCTTATGTCTTCTATCTCTTTCACTCATAGTGTTGACATTAGTCAACCCATTATGGACCACACCTTTGATACCACATTTCCCATTCCTACCTTAGCCACAACCAATATGATGGATGTTGACACAATGGTTGCTAATGTCCCTCAAGAAAACCTAAAAAAAATTGATGAAGCCTTAGAAAAATTGCAAAACTTTGTGAGTGTTGAATACATTGTTGGTACTATGGTTCTTGTCATAGGCAACATGAGGAAAACACTTTATAATGAACAAGGAATAGAACTTGTAAGTAGCCTAGCTCATAACATTGACAATCATGTTTCTACAATGGCCATTTATTCTCAAACATTGGGTACACTCAATGTCAAAGTGGAAATAAAATTCCACCTTTTACAACTATGGCCTCTATTCCTACATACACTCATGTAACTATTACCATAACAAGGCAACCCGCTAGCAATGTCAATACAACCTTAGGTATTTCCACTAAGAATCCCTTTAGCTTTGTGAATTCAAATCTCATATCTCCTAATCCCTCTCCCCTTGCAAACTTGCAATTCACTTGTCCTCCAAATACATATACACCTTCACCTTATTCACCTCCATATCATAACACAACCAATGATTTTTTTCCTTAACCAACTTTTACAAAATGTTTCATCCCTCCAACAAAAAATTTCTACATTGAAACCAAAATCAAAATGGCCAACCTTCACAATATGTCAAAAGAAACCCATTATCCTTGGAGATATTGAGTTCTCAAATCCCACAAGGCATAGAGATTCCTTGATTTGAGAAATATGGTGGTAGAGGAGACCCTAGTAACCATGTTTTGGCATACAATAGTGACTTAATATTTAAAGATAAGCTCTTGGATAAACTTTTCCCTAGGTCTTTGAAAGATATAGCCTTGGAATGGTTTTTCTCTTTACAAAATAACTCAATTAGTTCATTCAATAAACTTTTTGATGTGTTTCTTAACTATTTCCAAGTGCACATTGGTCCCAAGATGACCTTAGCTGATTTAATGAAGTGTAAACAAAAGGATGATGAAAAGATCAGTGATTTTATAGAATGATACCAATTACTTTACTCATGAATCAACATTAAGATTATTGATGCAGACCTTCAAACAATGTTCTTTGAAAATTTGCAAAACAAAATTCAAGACAAGCTTGGGATGATGAAATTTCCCTCCTTTACACATTTGTGCACAACTCTTCATGACTATCAAAATTTGGCTAGTCATCGTGAAGAAAAAACTCCTTCTAACTTCCCTGAGAAATATGAATCTGTTCCCCATAACAATTTCTAGCCATTTAAGAAACAAAATAAGAGCTTATGGAGAGAAGCAAGAAGATGAGAGGAGGGGGAAATTTGAATTATGGAGATGATGTTGGTAGAGAAGCAGATGATTCAGAGGACATGGATAGATCATTGGTGGGAGGTGACTTGTGGCTGGATAGGTGGTTGTTGTTGCGCTATTGGGTTATGGTGGATTCATGTTGGTTGTTTCCGTCTTCTTGTTGGGTGAAGGTGTTGCAGAGCAAGTTGTTGTCGTCCAATTGGAAGGTGACAGTTTTACTTCTTTGTCAAGAAGGGGTGGAGGCTATCATTGATCCTCTAGTTTCTAACTACTTTTCGGCTTTCCCTTAGCAATTTTTTTCTTCTTGAGGGTTCTGGTTGTGACCTTTGTGGGGAGTGCTTTTTTTTCCTTGCAATTGGTGACTATGTGCTTTGGGTTATCTGAGGAGGTTTGGTTGGAGGATGGACTTATTTATAGTCCTATTGGGTGTAATTTTATGGCTTGGGTGATCTCTATGCTAGCCTACTCTCTATCTGGTTTCTTCTTTGTTTCCCTTAGCCCCTCTTTGATGTTTGTTTGGTGGCACATTTTTAGTGGCTCTTTCCCTACGTGTTTTGTGGTTGTTGTTGGTTTCCCTCTTTTGGATTGGTGGTGCTTCCCTTTGGTTGGTTCTATATATTTTTTTCCTATCTTTGGCTCTGGATGACGTGTTGGGGTTGCTTGGGTGTTTTATGGTTTGGCCTACTCTCACTTTCCTTCTTCTATGGTTTCCCCTTTCCCTCTTGGGTCTTGTTTGCTTCTGCTCTATTTGGGCTCAGGTCTTATGAGTAGCTGCTTGTTTGGTTCTTTTCTTGGGCTATTTCCAAATTGTGTTCTCTTGGTTGGGTGTTTTTCTAGCATTTTCCAAAATACCAAATGTTGTTTCCTCTTGTTGTTGTTTATTGGTTGTTGGCTAGGTTGTTTTTCAAGCTTTTATTCAAAAACCCGGATGAGTTTAAGCCTAAAACTTGTTATGGTGGCTCTATGGTTGTTATCCTATATTATTCTCTTGGTCCATAGTATGGTCCTAGTACTACATTTATTGAAGGATGCTATGATGTTGTTTTGGTTGTTGAGATGGTTTTCTACTTGGATCCTATGGAGGTGGATTCCTCTCCATTTGAGGTGGAGATGGGAGGTGATGGTTTTTGGTTTCCTCAGTTACTTATCCTATCAAGGTGGATGCTTCTCCTATTGAGGTGGAGGTTGAGGGGGCTAGAGACCTCAAACTATGATGGATTAGCTAGTCGTGACATCCTCTCCATTATATGGGAGCTCTCTCATTTAAAGGTGGAGAATGAGTTGGTTTTCTAGTACTAGGTGAGATTGTGCTAGAGGGAAGCTGATTTCTTGCATTTTTTTGTGCATCCCAAAGCCCCTATTGAAGTGGGGTATGGGGATTTTTTGGTTGTATTGAGAAACAGGTTCTTGCTGGTGTTTCACACCATTTTTCTCTTTGATTTTTTGGGATAAAAAATGGACGTTCTGATTAGTTAGTTTGCTAACACCTGGCTGATTTAGGTAGTGTTATCTATGGGTTTATGGCCCCTATCAAAACCTATTTGTAAAATGGTTTAAGGCCCCTTCAAAACTTGTTTCGTGAAACTCATTTTTTCCTTGCTTTCTCTTTATGGTTGCTATTGTTTTCGTTGTTGATGGTTTGCACCTTATTTTTTAGGTAGCCCTCTCTTTGTTCCGATTTTAGGTCCTTGTAAAACTTACATATATTGGGTTTCTAGGCCCCATCAAAACCTGCTTTACCCCTAATCAAAAACAAAATAAGAGCTTTTATATATAAATCTACCCCAAACAATTCAACATGTTGAGTCTCAAGTGGCTTCCATAAAAACAACAAATCCATATCAATTCAAAGAGCATAATAGAAAATTTAGCCCATTACTTGATACCCTCCATTCCATCATGTTACAACTTTTGGGTAAGAACCTAATTACCTTACCTCCTGTTACAAACCCAAATCCTACAAAGCCCTTACCTTCGAACTATAATGCCAATTCCTTCTACCATTATCATCGACAAAATGGACATGATACGAAAAATTGTAAGCATCTTAAACATATTGTATAAGACCTCATTGATTCTAATCACATCTAGACTGGTGGTGCTAATGATTGAGGAAATAAGTCCATTGCCCCAACCAACCAAAATTTTCAAATTTTTACTAATCCCATGCCAAATCATAACACCTCTTTTGTAAAAGCTAATGATGCCAAGAATGATATGATGAATGTTGACATGACTGATGATAACATGAATGATGATAATAATAGATGACACTTTGGTCAACTATATTGATGTTCAACCTCATAAGAGCCAAACCAAATTTTCTATGAAAATTGCTTTCTCACAAAATGACATAATCAAACATGCACTCAAGGGTCCTCTTTACATTGCCGGAAGAATCAATGACAAGCCTACCAATGGGATATTAATTGATCCTATGTGTGTAGAGAATGTGATCACCGAGTAATTTCATTCTTATTTGTGCATGAACTTTATCAAGATTCTTATAAACAACCAAAAGCATGGATCAAAACACATAATGGTTTTTCTTGTCCTACGATAGTTTTGATCACTCTTCCTTTGGACTGAAGTAATTGAATGTCTCATTGACCATCATCCCATTATCAAACCAATTCCATGTGAAGCTTGGTAACCTATTGCTACACTCCATGGATGTCGTCTCATTGGTAGTGCATAAATGCTTAAACTTTCCATTTGGTAATGACATATTTATTATGCATCATAGTGGCTTTCATCTTGTGTCTTCTAGTGGGAATTTCTCATTGCATTTATTTTGGCCTGAACCTATGGAACCTATTAAACCTCATGAGGACTTATTTTCAAATATTACCAAAAGTTCAAGAAAAAGTGCGTAGCAGAATTAGCCCATAGCAACATGCCTTAACCCATGATTGAGCCTCCTATTATTCATGAAGCCATGATTGAATTGAAATTCCTTTTAAGTAACCAAGACCAATCCATGGTAAATACTCTACCTATTTCCTATAAGATACCAAGAGATAACCATGTACAATTACTATTGTGTCTCCCAAGATTAAATAAGTTTACAAAGCTAAAGATAAAGTGGTTGAACAACCTTCCATGGTTCCTTTTGTTCCTCCTTTGCAGGAAGAAAAGAAACCTATGGTTGATAAACCCACTCCTACATAAGCACAACTTGAAAATCTTACAAGAAGAAATATAAATGCTAAAGAGCATAGGTGTAGATTTTGTTCTATTGCTCATTAGTTAGAAGAAAAGAACAAAATAGAAAATCTAGATCAAACACTAATTGAGACAAAGCATGATGATTCTCCACAACAACAAAAAACCTCCATGGAAATCATCGTTAGGCCTCCTATTATGATTAACTTGGATGATGATGATTAGATTGCTAACATTGATGAGGAAGTGCATAATGACCATAATTTATTATTTTACTCTTCCATGAGCTTAGATGATAATCTAGTGTAGAAAAATGTATCCCTTTTACATTTTCACACTTAATTTGGAATTAATATTAAAATGGACATAATTGTGCCTTAGTTTGGTGTTGTAAAGTGTACCTCTTTACACTTTCACAATTATTTAGGGCTCCCTTAATTAATTGAACTTAATTTTCTTTAATTGGCCTCTTTAATTCAAATTTGAGCCTATTTTATTATATTTTCTAAAGAGGAAACCTGACATTCATTAATTCCTTAACATAACAATTCTCATTAAGCAATGTGTGTCCTAGGGTTAGGGACCTAGGACCCATTTGGCCATGGAAAAATGGGTCCTCCCTTAGACCTAGGACCTAAATTTAAATTATGTTTTTGGCAATATTTAATGTTTTCAAATCTATATTCAAATGTTGACTTGTGATATTTGAATTTTGAGAAATTAAGGATACATATCTATAAATATAAGGGAGTTTCACTAAGTTTCATCTAAACAACCTAGAGAATTGTTATGAGACTTCAAGAGCACTTTGAAGAGAAATTCAAGGAATTCAAATGTATATTTATTGAACTTTTATTGCAACAATCAAGATACAATTGTCATAGCAAGGTCTTCTTGCATCATGCATGTTATCGGAGCTAATATGGTGATGTAGGTTTCATGATCCATTCAAGCATCAAAGCTTTATTTCATGTCAAGATTCAAGCTTCAAGATCCACATTCATTGAATTCATTTCATGCAAGTTACATATTTATATTACAAGGTTTACCCAATGGTTTGGTGAGTTGAGATGTTGAATTGTTCATTCATCATTTCATTCCAAGGTTTAATTACCAAAATGGGGTTTGACCAAGGAAAACCACCATTCGCCAAAAACAAAAAACTTTCCCCTCTTGATTTTTGTTTGTAGATTTAGGTGGAAGAAATCTTGAAGATCTATTGAAGAGAAAAATTGAAGAAATTACAAAGTTGTCAAAATTTTCACCTTTGTTGTCATCTCACAAAAACTCAAATCTCAAATTTATTTCCAACTATTCAACTATGAAAATCAGGAATGTGGAAGTGTAGACATAGGAGTAGAGGACCTAGAAACTAATTTTGAAGAGCCCTACCCAGGACCCATTCACCATAGTGCAAATGAGTCCTCAAATAGTTTCTAAAAACACCATTTTTGAGAGGTACACAACATTTATCCCTTCCAGATCTTCTAGAAACTTTGTAGGTTCCTTTCATTTTATGTTTAATATATTGAATCAAATTGATAGATTGCATTTTGGAGTTGATTTGCTATTTTTAATCTTTCTCCATAAAGTGTTGTTTGACCTAGACCCCCATCCTAACACAAAAGGGAAATTGCAAGATTCCTCAAAGAATTCACTCACGTATGGGTTGAAAGTGAATTTTAACTTGAGGGATCTCATTTCTTGAATGAAATAGAAGAATAGGTAGGTTTATTCACCCCATTTTCCCCTTTATATTTATAGTAATTTTGGTGAAATATTCCAAATATATAATAAAACCCTATGTGTTTGAACCCTACCCCATTTTCTTTGTTTCATTTTGGTGAACTTGACTTTTGAACATTCTAATTTTTTATTCGGAGTGCAATCAAACTCTAGATCGAGGATTGGAGTTAATTCATTGCATTTAGGGTTTCTAAATTTGGCATAAAGTTGCATTGCATTTTAGGTATAAACTTGCATTTTGCATTCAATTTAAATCTAAAAATTCAACAAAAAATACATAATGTTAGACTAATTTTGCATAGTACTTGCATATTAGTGTATGTTCAATCATTAAAATTCAAAAATTGAGTTAAAATTGAATTTCAAAAAGTGTCATATAGTTCATCATTTGCCATTAATTTTGCTTGTGTTTAGACATTAAATTTTGGAAAATTTTGTCATAGAAGTTATAGTTTGAGGCTTGGGACAGAGAACACATAGAATAACTCAGATATTACATTTTTCATTTGTAAAAAAAATACAGGGACCCATTTTCCCCTAGGAGAATGAGTCCTTCAAGGCCTACAAAAACCAAATTTTCTAAGCTTTTTTGTGGTTTTCTGCACTTCCTAGGCCTGCTGGTAACCTATAGTATCAATTTGGAAAGTTTTTAGATTTTTTTTTTTATGCATATAGGTCTAAACATCCATTTAGTGTAGTCATTTTTAAATCATTCCAAAATCATTTCAATAGCAAAAATCATCAGATCTAGAAATGTTTACATTCTTAAAGCTTTGCATAATATGGATAAAAGTATTTTTCAAGTTTTTGGATACACAATGTTTACATTCCAAAAGCTTTGCATAAGCTGGATAAAAGTACTTTTCATTTTGGATAAACATTGTTTATATTCTTGAATCTTTGCATAATCTAGATAAAAGTACTTTTCACTTTTGGATACACAATGTTTACATTCCTAAAGCTTTGCATAAGCTGGATAAAGTACTTTTCATTTTTGGATACACATTGTTTATATTCTTGAAGCTTTGCATAAGTTGGATAAACGTACTTTTCATTTTTGGATACACATTGTTTATATTCTTGAAGCTTTGTATAAGTTTGATAAAAGAACTTTTCATTTTTGGGACACAATGTTAGTATCTTACCTTTTTGTGAACCATGATTCCCAACCTACACAAACACAACAAATAATAAATATATTAGATCAAATGCAAGATTATAAACATGATTCCTCAAAAAATTTCATTTGAATGAAAAAGAAGAAGAATGAAGTTAAGAACACAACAAACTTGAAATGAAAATATCAAATCCTATTTCTAAACAATGAAAACACTCAATCTCTTGAAGGAGTTGGTGCCAATTTGATGTGAAAATTGGCCCTTTCCCAACTCCAATGGTGTGATGAAGATGCTTTGATGAAGGATGCAATCTTGTGGTGATGACTTCAATGGAGCTCCATGTTGAAAATCTGCAAAAACCTAACTATGCTTTGATAAAATGGATGAAAGTTGCTATGGATTTGAGTATAATAACTTTTCATGAAGTGTGGATGCTAGAATGAGGAATGAAGCCTTTCATTTATAGAATTTCAAGTTGAAGAGATGTCCAAAATGGAGCAATGTGGGACTAAAGATGCACTAATGGCAAGATGCCATTTGTTTTGAAGAATGTGTCAATAAATGCATATATTTCAAATTTGAAATTATTGTAATGACATGTAAGAGGGAAGGAAAAATGCATTGAATACCACTTGGCTCAAGTCAAAGGACTTGTCAAGTGGAGTAAATGCCTTGTTGGAAGGACAAAGTCCACTTATATTTTGAATTCAAATTTGGAGAATATTCCTTCATTATGCCTTTTGATGGAAAATGAAGATTTAATAAATCAATTAAATCTATTTTCACGTGCAAGTGGGAAAAGCTAGAGGATGGGACATGAGAGGAGATTAAATTAATCAAATTTAATTAATTTAATTGAAACATTAGCTGATGGTACAATTTTGACTTAAATTTGTTGATTTATTTAAATCAAATATGAGAAGAATATGAAATTAGAGATAGTTAAATAAATATTTTTGATTTATTTAACTAAGGAGATGAAGTTAGATTAAAATAAATAAGGTTTTAATTTATTTAATTTAATAGGATGACTTTAGAAATTTAATCAAATAAAATGAACTATTTAATTAAATAGAGATAATTAGATCAGGTTGATTGATTTAAATAACTAGAAAGAATGATTTAATTAGAAAAAATGATTTATTTAATTAAGGGAGGAAAATTGATGAATTTAATCAAATAGGGCTATCTAATTAAATGGTTAGACCGAGGGATGATTTAGGATGAACTGGTGTTAGTAGTCAGGATCAGGTGCACAATGTCAACCAATACATTTTACGTTTCTACACTTTATAAGCATGCCAGGAAAATTTCATCCCTCCCACTTATGAGAATGTTTTACGTTCAAAAGAGAATAGAATAGTGGAAAATCATGATAAAAAAACTTGGTCTTCTCCCAATATCTCTCCTATTTGTGAAGAATATATTTTGGTGTTAGAAGATCCAACCAATGAGAGTTATGATAGTCCTATTTGTCTCTCTTCCCCTACCTCTCCCTCTTGGGAATACATTGTTGGATACAAGGATGAGACCATTGACACATCCCCTAATATCACTTTTCCTATTTCTCCTATTTGTGAGAATGATTTGATACAAGAGAATTCTATCATTGATAAACAAGACAATAAAACCATTGATTACTCCCTTACTTGTGATGAATTTATTTTAGAAGAACCAACCATTGAATTTTATGAACATCTAGTTTGTTGCTCTCCTAAAAACTTCCCTACTAGGGAAGACATCATGGTGTAAGAAAATGACAACATTGAAACATATCTTTCAAACAATAGTAATGTGGATTCCATAGATGAAGATGATGAAGTGACATTAGAATCCCCTTCACTAAGAGATCATGAAAATAAGGATAAGTATTTCAAGATTATGCACATTAGATATCCCTTGAAGTGATGTCTTGAGACACTTCTTACCATTTATCCACCCTCACATCAACCTCTAGTTCAAACCAAACCCATTCTTACCTTAGAGCCTAACACATAAGAAACCACTATTGGTCTTGCTTATTATCCTTTGAAAGAAACAAAATCATAAAAAAAATCTTCACTCAATATCAACACTCTTACAAAAGATTCTCCTAAGCCAACTTTAACTTTTGTGCATCTTGAACTGATAGATACTACATATGGGAATATCTCATTAGATAGACATCAAGTTGATACTTTTTCTACTCATTATAATCAATAACATTAGTTTCTTCTCTTTTTCATGTGGTATTTGCAGTATCATAGTATATTCACTACCATGCATGAGGTCATAAATTTGGTTTTATGCAATCATATTTTCTTTTTGCAAGGAGTAGCATATCATCATCCATTTTTGGTTCACCTTTTTCCCTTGGGGGGCAAGGGATTAGATAGCCTTGTCCTAGTTTGGAACTTGATGTTGTCCCTTTGGCTAGTTTTCCACCTTTCACATATAGTGATCAAGATTGGGATATGGACAACCTACCATAGGTTGAATCGCATGTGCCTTACTAGTATTTTTCTTTCTTTTCTTTTTATTTTATTTGTGTGATTGCATGTGTGTAATGTGATCCACCATACTATTTTGTTTGATATTTCTCTCTTCATGTGCATTCCTCTATTTGTATCTACATTCTTCTATATGTCGTAAACATTTATCCTTTATTTGTCTTGTGTTTTACTTTTTGGGATGACACAAGACATCGAGACATTTAGGTCTCTTCCATGTTGACCCAAAATATTTTTCTTTGTGTTCACTCTGTGTGTGTCATTCTTCTTGTTCTATGAGTATTGGGAGAATGATGACATTTTCAAGCTCTATAACAACATTGTAGCAAAGATATATTGACCCTGAATCTATGGATCCCTCATTTGTTTTGGGATTTCATTTTGGGGGAAATCCCTTCCTCTCTTTTTCATTGTGCAGCTTCATTTGGAAACATATGAATTGGCATAGGGATTTTTAAATAAGCTCTCATGTCTCCTTTATTTATTAGCATTGATTATTTTCTACTTTAAAGTAAATTGCTCACAATAATGGTGTTAGTAATTTCTTTAAAGTGATGGCATACATTGGAATTATTTTTGAAATTTTGACATTCCTCATGCTTCATTATGTGATTTTCTTTCTTCTTGTGATGTGTCCTTTTCTTGGTGGTGTTACTAGGTTTTATGTCCTCCGAGAGTGTCATTTTCTTAGACTTTTCCACTCTTGGAGACATTAGGAAAAATGTTCCCTAAGAAGAGACCTTACATGAACTTGTTGGAAACACAAGGGAAAACAAATGAGAGGGGGGGTTGAATCAGTTGTCACATAAATTTAAAAATTATTCAACTTATTGAATTTATTCTCTGATCTAATTATTAACCATGAAAGCATAAATCATCAACATATCAGAAACACACATAACACCAAGATTTTTTACATGGAAACCCTATTAGGGGAAAAACCATAGTGGAGGTCAGTCCACAAGATTATACGCTATTAAAAGTATAAGAAATGAAAATATGGGGAATACACTTGCATTGATGCACACTGCCTAGAGCTTGCTACTCAATTACAATAGGGTTAACCGCCCAAAGGAAGACACACTGTTTTATAGAAAGAATCATATTACATCTGCGGAGATTTGAACTAATAAAATAGCATCTGCTAATTCCTGATCACAGTTCTGGTTAAGTGCATGAACACTTCTTTACTCTTCTTCACTCTTCTTCACACTTTGCTCTACCTTCAAATGATTTAGATTAATATTTGTACATATACATACAAAAGAACACTTTGGCATACACTTGAACACATCAATTTGAATAAAAAATCACTCTTATATATCCACAACAAGAAATTTCATCCCTTCATGTCGACTTCAAAAAGATAATAAAATGAATATAAACTGTCGACCCAAAATACTAAAGATTATTAATATGAATCAACCATGGTCGACCACAACTTAGTGAAGACCCAAATCAACATCTACAACATAAAAAAAAACTTTAATTAATTATTCCTCAAAGATCCACAACACACTACAACCACCATGTCGGCCAAGAACAAGAAAAACATAACATGCAAGAGAAAATTGCCAACCACGAGCACAACAATCAATACAGACATGCAACAAAGATAGAGGATGATCTAGAAGCATCCAAAACCATCATAAATCACTAGAGAAGCATCCGTAATTGTTGAAATAACTGAAATCACATCATCTTCAATCAGGAACACCAACTAAAGCAACAAAAAAATTGACAAAATATAAATCTTCATAACTCGATAAAATCTTCATGCAGATCTCTAAAAATTGACATGGATAAACTAGATACACTCAGCAACAAAACCTTTAGTCCACAACCTCTGATCATCAATGTATAGAACTTACTAACATACTGAACTTCACCACTAACAACCTACAACTCATCTCATTATAATTTTCTCAATATCCTCAACATATGTACAACTTCTAATGAATTAATTTTAATAGTGTTGACATCAATGACAACCACATATCAACAACACAACCACAACATCCACCAATCTCCCCCTTTAGCATTGATGGAAACACATGATGTGAAAAAAACCATCAACACAACTAACTCTTGACACTTACTCCCCCTTAGGTTTTGACTCATTAACTCTTTCACATGATCTTCTCCCCACAAGGCTCTTCTCCCCAAATAATTCACAATTTTTCACATGACTCTTCTCCCCCTTTGACATCAATGACAAAGATCTCTTTTATACAATCTATGAACCACATATCTAAATATTTGAACATCTGACTACTCCCCCTGAGTAGCAGCCACCACAACATCAATATGAACCAAGACATGACTTTGAAATGCATGAACTAATGTAGTGCAATGCATCCTTAGTTTTGATTAGGAGGGGTAATCACCCCTAACTTCCCTCTGAGATACTCAAAAGTATCCTTAGACAACGGCTTGGTAAAGATGTCTACAATCTGCTCCTTAGTACGTACATACTCCAGTTTGACTTCCTTTTCACTCACCTTTTCTCTCAAAAAATGAAACTTAATAGATATATGCTTTGTCTTTGAATGTAGCACTAGATTCTTAGAAATATTGATAGCACTTGAATTATCATAGAATATAGAAATAGGCTCATTATACACAACTCTGATATCCTTCAACATTTGTTTCATCCATAATAATTGAGTACAATTGTTAGCAACTCAACAATGTATTCAACTTCTACAATAGATAAGGAAATGGCATTATGCTTCTTACTTAACCATGAAATCATCTTCTTACAATGCTCCACCACTAGTACTTTTCATGTCATTTGCATCTCCTACCCAATCAACATTAGTAAAGGCACTCAAAGTAATATCATCATCTTTAGGATACCATAGGCCAAAGTCAACTATCCCCTTCAAGTATCTAAAAATTCTCTTCACACCAGTCATATGAGATTCCTTCAGATCAACTTGAAATCTTGCAATAATACATACAACATTCATGATATCAGGCCTAGTTTGAGTTAAATACAACAATCCACAAATCATTGATCTATATCTTGTCTGATTTTCTTTTGGAGAATCATCTTCTATTGTTAACTTGCATTTGGTCACCATGGGTGTACTAACTAGCTTTGAATCTTCCATACTGAAATTCTTCAACAATTCCTTCACATAATTGGACTGAGTTATAAAAATCCCTTTATCTAACTGAGTAATTTGCAATCTAAAGAATAATTTCATCTCACCAATCATTGGCATTTCAAATTCACTCTTTATCTCATTAGCAAACTTCATGCACAAACCATCATCTCCTCCAAAAATGATATCATCAACAAAGACTTCAACAATCAAATATTTATCATCATTCTTGAAATACATATTACTATAAGCAATACCTTTGTTAAATCCAAGATTCAGCAAATACTTGTCCAATCTAGCATACCATGCTCTAGGGGCTTGCTTGAGTCCATACAATGCTTTCTTCAACTGACACTCTGTTCTCCCTTACTAGCCAACTAAAATCCATCAAATTGCTCAACATACACCTCTTCTTCCAATTCACCATTTAGAAAGGCTGACTTGACATCCATTTGATAAACTTTGTAGTTCTTGTAAGCAGCATAGGCAAGAAATAATCTTATAGCTTCAATTCTAGCAACAAGGGAAAAAGTATCTTCAAAATCAATTCCTTCCATGTATGAATATCCTTTGCATACCAGTCTTGCTTTGTTTCTAACCACTTCTCCTTGCTCATTCATTTTTTTATAAAGAACCATTTAGTTCCAATGACACTATTATCCTTAGGTCTAGGAACAAGAATCCATGTACATCATTCTTCTCAATTTCTTTTAGTTCCTCTTTCATAGCTTCAACCGAATGCTCATCTTTACATGATTCATTCACACTAGTAGGCCCAGTCTTTGAAATCAAATAGTATTCTTCTACAATCTTTCTCCTAGTCTAGAAACCTTTGTTCTTATCACCTATAATCTGGTCTTCTAAATGATTCAATATTATATACCTCAGAGTCTTCTTAGGTTGTTCTTCAACTTTAGACTCTTGTGTTATGTCTTCTGCAACTTCATTGGTTTCTTCTTCCTCTTGATTTTCTTGATCCACTGGAATGATTTGTACTTGATTTGTTGTATGTACTTTCTTTCCCTTGTTTGTACTGACATTCAGATCTTCAGAATCATATCCACAGGTTTTGGATGGTGTACCTAAGTCTTCATCAACCTTGACATTTTCACTTTCAACCATTTTCCTCAATCTTTTATTGTAACACCGTTTGGCCTTGCTATTAGTAGAATAACCCAGAAAGATACCTTCATCACTCCTAGCATCAAACTTTCCTATGTCTTCATCTCTCTTGATATAACATTTTCTTCCAAATATCTTGAAATATTTAATAGTAGGATTTTAACCAGTCCATAGCTCAAAAGGGGTCTTACTAGTATCACCTTTGATTTGTACCTGGTTGAGTGTGTACACAACAGTACTCACAACTTCTCTCCAGTAGATATGAGGGACATTTCTTCCAACATCATAGTTCTAGCAGCATCTTCAATTGATTTTTTCTTCCTTTCCACAACTCCATTTTGTTGAGGGGTCCATAGTGCAGATATTTGTCTCTTTATTCCATGTTCTTCACAAAAAGAATTAAATTCATTGAAAGTGAATTCACCACCTCTATCGATCTCAAACATTTAATCTTTAGACCTATCTCTATCTCAACCACAACCTTAAAGGTATTGAACTTTTCTAGTGCTTTAGATTTCTCCCTTAAGAAAGTAACCTACACCATTCTTGAATAATCATCAATGATTAACATGAAATACCTGTCACCTTGTAAACTTTTGACCTTAGAGGGACCACATAGATCGGTATGCACAAGTGCCAACAATTCATTTGAACAATTTTGTTTGTTTCAAAATGAAATTCTAGTTTGCTTTCCTAATTGACATTCCTTGCATATGGCATTAGTAGGTTTCACCAACTTAGGTAGATCTCTCATAGCCTTAGTATAACTTATCTTGACAATATTATCAAAGTGAACATGGCACATTCTCCTATTGCATAACCAACTTTCATCAACTTGAGCAATCAAACAAATTTTACTAGCAGAACTCAAGTGAAAAATATTACCTTTTGTTTTTGTACCTGATGCAATTACATTTCTGGAACTCAATATTCTACACTTTCCATCCTTGAACTGAAGATTGTATCCCTTACCAACCATCTAAATAACACTTAGAAGATTATTCTTCAAGCCTTCCACATATAGGGCATCATCAGTGTTATGCTTACCATAAAGAGAAATTCATCCTCTTCCACAGATCACACCAGTTGTATTATTTCCAAATCTCACAACACCACCATCATACTTTTCCAAGCTCACAAACTTAATTTTATCTCATGTCATATGATCTTAACATCCACTATCAATTACCCATTCATCTTTCTCTTTAACTCAAGCAGCTAGGGATTTCTCAATATTTGTACAACTACCAAATTCAATAGATACATGATTGTTTCCCTTGATAGCAATAAATACCCATTCATCATCACTTCTATTTCCTTTATCAAATTCATCACTATCACACCTTGATCAACAACATAGTAACACTTCTTTTGAAATCTAGGCTTGTTATGTCTTGGTTCAGGAGTTCTTTCTGAACAACTTGATGTAAAATGACCTATCTTACTGCAAGAAAAACATTTAAGAGGAAATTTTCCTTCATACTTACCTTTTCCTCTCATTACTATTTTGACAATAAGTGCTTCCAACTCTTCCATTTCTATTTCTACTTCTTCAATTTGTCTTATTTCATCCCCATACTTGAATGTCTTTCTAGATGAACTCTCACCCGGATCATATATGTGTCTATCTCTTTCAGAAGTAGTAGCCTTAAATGCAAATTCAACCTTAGGAAGGGCATCACCAAATGCACTCAACTCAAAAGCAGTAAGCTTACCAACCAACATGGCTTTGGTTACATTTGTTACAGTCTGGATCTCTTAAATAGCAATAGCTTTGACTTTGTAAGAATCAAGTAGGATCTAAGCACTTTAGCAACAATCTCTAATTCATCTATATGTCCACCAACACATCTGATACCACACACAAGTTCATTCACTCTTTGCATAAAAATAGTAATGTTCTCATCATCACCCATTCTCAACTTTTCATATTTTCCTTCCAAACTCTGCAACTTAGCGATCTTCACATTAGTATCACCTTCAGACAAAGTTTCCAACCTTTTCCAAATCTCATAAGTAGTTTTCAAATCCATAACATTTTTCATCTCAGAATCAATCAAGGCACTCAATAGTGCTTTGTTAGCCTTGATATTATACTCAACATCTCTAATCTCAGAAGTAGTAGTAGGACCATTATGAGGAATAACATACCTATTACATGTAATGTTCTAGTAGGGTCCACCAATGCATCCCAAATGACACTCCATTCGTGTCTTCCACAGAGAATAATTTGTTCTATCCAATCTATGACTATCCTTCTTGTAAGTCACCATCCTAGATCAACTCAAGTTGTTAAAATTATTTCAAAGAACCTGCTCTAATACTAATTTTTGAAAACACAAGGGAAAAAAACTAAGAGGGGGGTGAATTAGTTGTCACAGAAATTTAAAACTTATTCACATTATTGATTTTATTCTTAGATCTGATTATTAACCATGAAAGAATAAATCATCAACATATTAGAAACACACATAACATGAATATTTTTTACGTGGAAACCCTATTAGGGGAAAACCCACAGTGGAGGTCAGTCCACAAGATTATACCCTATTAAAAGTATAACAAATGAAAACATGTGGAATTCACTTGCATTCAGACACACTGCCTAGAGCTCATTACTCAATTACAACAAGGTTAACTTCCCAAAAGAAAACACACGGTCTTACAGAAAGAATCAAATTACATTTTCAGGGATTTGAACTAATAAAATACCATCTGCTAATTCCTGATCACAGTTCTAGTTAAGCGCATGAACACTTCTTCACTCTTCTTCACTCTTCTTCATGCTCTGCTTCCTTTGAATGATTTAGATCAATATTCACACATATACATACAAAAGAACACTCTGGCATACACTCACATGCATCAATTCAAATAAACAATCACTCTTATATATCCACAACAAGAAATTTCATCCCTTCATGTTAGCTTCAACAAAATAATAAAATGAATATAAATTTTTTACCCAAAATAATAAAGATTATTAATACGAATCAACCAAGTTCAACCACAACTTAGTGAAGATCCAAATCAGCATCTCCAATATGAAAACACTTCAATTAATTATTCCTCAAAGATCCACAACATGCTACAACCACCACGTTGGCCAAGAATAAGAAAAACATGAACATGCAAGAGAAAATTTCCAAGCATGAGCACAACGATCAATGCAGATGTGCAACAAAGATAGAGCATGATCTAGAAGCATATAAAAAAATCATGAATCACCAAAGAAGCATCCGCAATAACTAAACTAACTGAAATCACATCATCTTCAATCAGGAACACCAACTGAAGCAACAAAAAAACAAACATAATATAAATCTTCATAACTCGATCAAATCTTCATGCGGATCTCTGAAACTTGAAGGGGATAAACTAGATACACTCAACAACAAACCCTTTAGTCCACAACCTCTGATCATCAATGTACAAAACTTACTGACATACTAAACTTCACTTCAACACTGACAACCTACAACTCATCTCATTACAATTTTCTCAATATCCTTGACATATACAACTTCTAATGAATTAATGCTAATAGTGTTGACATCAATGAAAACCACATATCAGCAACACAACCACAACATCCAACATAACTAAGCAAAGTCCCTTTGAACAAACCTTTATTTGCATTTTGTTCATAAGTGTTTATCAAAATACAACTTGTTAACCTTGTGAAGCTCAAAGTTCTAGTTTTCATTTTGTGGCACCCTATCAGAGTTATCAAAGGGATAGCTTTTGTATGGTTAGTATAGTGAGAGCCTATAGATCTATCATGACTTTCTCACTAAGCCACTTTTTTGGGGGCTCACCTATTGGATGGTCTAAGGTTCCATTAGCCCAGAGTTAGAATGCATTGTTAGCATAGTGGACATCGAGTTCTGCTTGTGAATGTTTTGGACAAATAGTCAAGACGTGTTCCACATGGCATTGGATAGTTAAGGATTTATCTTTACTTTTCTTTTGAACAAATAGTTGAGGTGTGTTCCACATCACATTGGATAGTCGAACTTGATCGACCCATTTTTTTGTTTTTTTCCTTTCCTTTAGTCTTTGATGTTGTATGATTGAGTAATATTTTCATTACTACATACATATATTTTGAATTTTTGATTTAGTGTGAGTTTGATGCAAGTTCATCCTCTCACTAAAGTGGGTGCTAAATGTAGTATAGAAAAATGTATCCTTTTTACATTTTCACACTTAATTTGTAACTAATATTAAAATAGACTTAATTTTTCCTTATTTTGGTGTTGTAAAGTGTACCTCTTTACATTTTCACACTTATTTAGGGAGCCATTTTAAATTAATTGAGCTTAATTTTCCTTAATTGGCCCCTTTAATTCAAATCCAAGCCTATTTAATTGCATTTGTCGAAGAGGAAACTTGACATTTATTAATGCCTTAACATAACACTTCTCATTGAGCAATGTGTGTACTAGGGTTAGGGATCTAGGACCCATTCATCCATGGGAAAATGGGTCCTCCCTTAAACCTAGGACCTAAATTTAAATTATGTTTTTGGTGATATTTTAATGTTTTCAAATCTATATTCAGATATTGGCTTGTGATATTTGAATTTTGATAAATTAAGGATACATATCTATAAATATAAGGTTATTTCACTAAGTTTCATTTAAGCAACCTAGCAAATTTTTACTATACTTCAAGAGCACTTTGAAGAGAAATTCAAGGCATTCAAGTGTAGATTTATTGAATTTTTATTGTAGTAATGAAGATCCAATTTTCATATCAAGGCCTTCTTGCATCTTGCATATTATTGGAGCTAATATGATGATGTAGGTTTCATGATCCATTCAAGCATTCAAAGCTTTATTTCAAGTCAAGATTCAAGGTTCAAGATCCACATCCATTGAATCCATTGCATGCAAGTTGTATATTTACATTCCAAGGTTTACTCAAGGGTTTGGTGAGTTGTGACATTGAATTGTTCATTCATCATTCCTTTCATGTTATTTCATTTAATTTCAAGGTTTAATTAACAAAATGGGGCTTGACCAAGGAAAACAACCATTCAGCAAAAAAAAAACATTTTCCCCTCTTTATTTGTGTTTGTAGATTTAGGTGGAAGAAATATTGAGTATCTCTTGAAGAGAAAAATTCAAAAAATTGTAAAGTTTTCAAAGTTTTCACCTTTGATGTCATCTCATGAAAACTCAGATCTCAAATTTATTTCCAACTATTCAACTACCAAAATTGAGAATATGGAAGTGCATACGCATGAGTAGAGGACCCAAAAACTATTTTTGAAGAGCCCTACCTAGGACCCATTTACCATAGTGTGAATGAGTCCTCGGCTATCTTCATAAAACACCATTTTATGAGAGGTACACAACATTTATCCCTTCCAAATATGCCATAAATTTTGTAGGTTCCTTCAATCTTATGTTTAATATATTGAATCCAATTGATAGATTGCATTTTGGAGTTGATTTGCTATTTTTAATCTTTCTCCCCAAAGTGTTGTTTGACCTAGACCCCTATCCTAACAGAAAAAGTAAATTACAAGATTCCTCAAACAATTCACTCACCTAAGGGTTGAAAGTGGATTTTAACTTGAGGGATCTCATTTCTTGAATGAAATAGAAGAATAGGTAAGTTCATTCACCCCATTTTCCCCTTGATATTTATAGTAAGTTTGGTGAAATATTCCAAATTTAGTATAAAACCCTATGTGTTTGAGCCCTACCCCATTTTTCTATGTTTCAGATAACAACTGTGATGATCCTCCTAACAATAGTGACTCACCACATGTTTGACCTAGTGATGTTCCTAGTACAACACTTGTTGTTGTCCCTTTGGCTAGTTTCCCACCTTCCACCTATGATGAGCAATATTTGGATGCAGATGACCTGCTATAGGTTGGCTCACATGTGTCACACTAGTAATTTTTTCTTTTCTTTTCATGCTTTGTGTTATTGCATGTGCATAATGTGATCCCTCGTATCATGTTGCTTGGTGTATCTTTATATGTTTGTGAGCCTACTTTTGATGATCCTTGTCACTCTATTGGTGCAAGGATACAAAGGAAGAAAATCTATTGTGGCATTCTTCTATTTGTATATTCATTCTTTTGTATATTGTAAACCTTTAATTTCACTTGTCTTGTCTTTTCCTTTTAGGGATGATGCAAGGCATCGAGACATTTAGGTCTCTTCCATGTTGACCCAAAAACTTTTCTTTGTTTTTTCTCTCTATGTGTCATTCTTGTTGATGATGATTTTACTAGCAGCAAATAGGGTGAATAAATTCATCACAAATGAGACCACAAAGAGCCTATCCTTCTTGAAAGATACGGAACAAAGATAGCCTAAAGGGAAATTTTGCATTAGCTGGGAAAATATTGACTTTATTCAATCCTATGTCTCCAATAACTAGGTCATGGTTGCTCTCAGGTACTAATGTGATATTATTGTTAATCTCAAAGGGACTATGCTTGTGAATTGAATATTTAAGGTATTGAATTCTAAATTGAAACATTAAGTTCAAGCATCACGAAACTAAAAGATTTTACATAACATTTGATGAACATTACAAATTATTTGCTATCACTTAAGTAGATTTAGCATTAAGCATTCAACAATTTTATAGAAAACAAAATATTTTCAATAAAATTTCATCCATTCATTTAAATTTTGGAACATTTTCAAGAATTTAAACATCTATTCTAAAACAAAGTATAAAAAATACTAAAAATTAAAAGTTTCTCTGGGTTATTCTCCATGGATGCCCCAAAGAATCAATTAAAACAAAGAAAATTGCTTTATACTTCACCAGATTGCTTCACAACTAAATATAAAATGGTGCAAGCTTTTATAGAGAGGGGTTTCATTTCTAGACACTGAATAGGTTTTGTATGCACCCTTAAATGGCATAGCATATAGTCTTGTTCGACCAAACTAACAAAAATAGCTACAAAAGATATTGAGATCTAGGTAGTTATATGATAAGCTCTGATATTAGTTAATGTCTACGTGTATACAAATTTTTATGCCAAAATGGTTTTGAAAACAGGAAAAAAGAACAAAACTTAAAAGTTTATGCTCCTTTGACATCCACAAATTCTGAACTTAAAATAAAAAAGGGATCCTCTGGCCTTTTATAGAACATAAGGCTCAGATAGGATAAGAAAAATACATGAGAGGAAATCTAAGGGACCAGTCTCATCAAGGCATGTGGAATGTAGTGACCAATAGGAGAATTCTAATCGAACTTAGTGGAATTTAACTCCAATTACACATTGAAGTTCTTTGAATGTTGATCTTGAATTTTTTCCAAGATGATAGTTCAAATCAAGATAGTGTGTAGGGACTTCCCATACATTCAGAATGAACAAGTAGAATTTTCAAACCCACACATTGCTTAGCTCTAGTTTTATCACTCTTAGGAATGGACTCTCCCATAAAGTGACATGTGTTTCCATCGCATGTGAAATACCGAGATTCCCAGCATTTTGGTGGACTCAAAGCCATCTGCATTATAATCTCCTAGAGTAATCGAACCAAACTAAAAATTATTCTATCCATGATTCTATTTTTCCTAACCGTCCATACCAGAACTTTGCATCACAATCGATATCTCCTACAATCACAAATTCCATGCACATTAAATCCCTTTAAAAAGAAAGAAAACATTTATAACATCTCATCTAAATAAAACCATTATTCAAATGTTAGTACAAAAATCTCATAATTAACACACTTTTAAAGCATATCATAAATCCTCACATGTATACCAGATTACTAGGATCGTTAGATACACTTAAAATTGTAGCATTTTCACTTCACATTACAACCTGGTACTCGATACTCGGTATTCACCTCTACCCACTAACTTTCCCAAACCTCGGCTATATCGAAACTCCATTATACCAAACTCCTTCATACTGAACCAGAGCCTTCCATTCAAACTTACATTACCTTTCGCCTTTCACATGTTCCCAGTACCTGTTATCCGGTGCCTGAAACACTTACATTACGAAGTACTATATTATCAAATATTTTTTTCTCTTTTCTCTTCACTTCCAGTGATCGTCCCATTTGCTAGCTCTTGCCATAAGAGTTATTTTTTCACTTGGGTCCCCAAGTCTTTTCAGTCTTGGGGCGTGTTGTGAGACCACACAACAACTTGCAACCAATAAAACCAAATTTAAACCAAACTTGAAATTAAATCACCAGTTGTAAATTAAAATTTATACATATTTTAAAACAATAACTTCTACCTTTACCTATATTTTTGGCATAAAGAAGTAAAACTCCACTGGAAACATCCATGTGTGCTCTGATTAATTCCATTTTTTGGAACTTAGTAAAAAGAATTAGTTCATTAACATTGAACTACATAATATAGTAATCCTCCAAAGCCAACTAGGGATAAAGCCTTGCTACTAGTCAAGCGTCCATAGCCCTGACAAGGTTACCTCCATAATTCCCCCAAACATAGCTCTACTATCAGTCATGGCTCTATAGCCCCAGTAGAGTTATTTGGATAGCCTAAAGATTTGATAGTTTTATTTTTATTTTTATTTTTAGATATAGCAATGATAACTCATTTTTCAATTTTGATATTTCAATGATAGCTCTTTTATCAACTTGCAAGCAATGAAGCACCGCTATGAGGTTGGGAATTACAGTGGTAGCAAAGGTTACTTTTTGATTTTTCATTCAATGCAAATCCATTCATTAATTCACTAATTCCCAAAAACTCACTTAATGATTCCTTGTAAGTGTGTGTTTCCAACTAAATTTAACCAATTTATGCCAAATCCTAGCTAAATGTAGCCCGTTATATGTTAAAAAATATGCATAAATTAAAATTTAGCAATAGACAACTTAATCACCAAATCTAAATCTAAATTTAGAAATATCAGTTACCACCCTTCCGATTAAATTTTATGGTAACTACTTAAATTTTTGCTAGCTATTTCAACTTGACGGCATTGCACTTCATTAATGGATTAGAAATTTCATGATTAATTTGAAGCACGATCACATTATTCTACATTAAATTTGCACACCTTGTTTAGCACATATTATCTCTTCAACTTACTCAGGTGATGACGTGTACTACCTTGTCGACTTCATTTTCCTTTGTATTTTGCACACATAAGCACCTCCATAATTAATATGACTCTTAAAATAAATGAAATGACCACTATTAATTTTGAAATCTTCAACTTGCTTGATTTGCAATCTTCGTACTACTCAAATTTGAAGCAATTTTCCATTAGATGTGTAAAGAATTAATTTGATTTAAACTTTAACTCTAAAGATAATTATCCAGCTACCACCTCGCTTGCAGATTCCCAAAAAATTTACTCAAGGAAACTATGTACCACAACTTTCTTATAGCTCTCTATAAATTCTTGCATTTCTTTTCAAATTCTTCACAGTTTTCTTCTTTCTTTCTTTTCTTTTTCTGTTTTGTTTCTGTAATTCTACTCTGTATGTTTGCATTTGCTTCTTAGCCATGGATACTCCAATTTGTTTAGGCTGCTATCACCGACAGAATGTTTTCTTAGGGAGTATCACATCACAAAGACTTGAAAAGGTTTTCTTTGTTAGGACTTCCAGTTTCACTGTGCCAAACTTATAATTAGTCCTTGGGGAAAGATATGTTGCATCTAGCTGCTACTTTCATTTCCATTCTAATATAGCTTCTCACTTTGTAGCATCGCTTATAGACATTGGGCTACCTGTTTAAGACGTTCACACTGCTGCCAACTTGATAGTGAAACCTAAATTCTAGGAGAATCTAGATACCATTTTATCTATTGCACATCCGACCATTGAGATTCCCTCCATGGATGATATTCCTAAATTCTTGGAACATGGGGAAGTGGTTCCACTTCAGCCTTTTCTTACTGATCTCCATATCCAAGACTTTGAAGTTCACTAGGAACTCACCTATATACAATATTTAGCCCTAATGGAAGAGGCATCCCACATCAACTAAATGGATACTATCATCTGCAACTTTTCTCACTCTTTTTCTTTGACTTTTTGATTTTTTGAACGAGGATTTTCAATATCTCATGTAAATACGCGACACACACACACACACATATCTATCTTTTGGTACATTTTAAAGCATGTTTTACTGTGTATGGTTTTATTATTTTTCTTTCACAGTTCAATTTTACAAATGTTTGAATTAACTCTCATGTGTAAGATAAGTTTAAGAAAAATTTGCTAATGTAGAGGCTAGACAAAATAAAAGAACAAAAAATAAAGAAAGAAAACAAAACAAACCAAAACCTTACAAAAATAGAACTAACCCTAACTCTAACATAACAAAAGATTAACTCTAATAAAGAAATTTACTTCAATTTCTACAACTATTTCTTCTACAGTTTTGGTACTAATTATAGTAGGTTTATCTTTAAATTCACTCATCAAAATTTTCAATGTTCTACTGTAGCAATGAATTATCTTAAATTTTTTGTGTTTAAAAATCATAAATTCAAAAGCGTACTTACCCATAATTTGGCTCATATGCATGAATATGAACTCATTAGAGATCAATTTCACACATTTCATTTGATCTGACCATACTATACCTTCTTCCAGCTTGGGTCCATTTCCATGAATGGTTGTGTCTATTTCTTTGCTTCCTCCTCTGAAAATATTTATATCTTCGGCCATGTCTTCACTTTGCAATTTGTTAAATCAAGATATATCACTATTTACATTGCTATCAAAGAGAACAAAAATGTAAAAAAATGATATTATGTATCTCGTGTAAAATCGGGAAAATTTCTTTCTATAGCTTGTGAATTTTCAACTTGGAGCAAAATACACACATTTCCCACTCAATTTTCCCACTCCTCATTATCTACATTTTCTATGTATAAGGGGAATGATGATTCATCTATGTCATTTCCTTGTTTGTGATGAAATATCTCTGAATCTTGACATTCTCATCTATTTCCCTACAAAAACATTAGAATTTTCTTTATAATACTCATTTTTCCAACTATTTTGGTGTATCTGTTAATTTTTTAATATATCCAATTCTACTAGGGAAAATTGTTTTTCTTGTTAACAATTCCTTTCTTTTAGCAGTTAGAACTTCCTCTATTAACAAAATTACTTTACTTATGGCCAAACTTCCCTAGTTAAAAAAAATCAAACTCAAGTTCACTGTGATCAGTTGTATCATGACTTAGATCTACACTTGGTGCCTCTTCCAAAGGTAAAAAAACTCAAAGGATGCAATTTTTGATTAAAGATTTTCCAAAAAAATTCAGCTTCCATACTGAAAGTCATCTTGCATTAAATTTCTCATTTACAAGCTTCTTACCATAATTAGAACTAGCATTTCAAAGTATAATTCTCCAATTCTCAAATAATGAAACCTAAAATATCAAAGAGATGCCCTACTTTGAGCACTAGTTCTTGTTGATGACGATTTTACTCACAACAAAAAGGGCGAATAAATTCTTCAAAGAAAAGACCACAAAGATCCTATCCTTTTTGAAAGATATGGAAGAAAGACAACCTAAAGGGTAATTCTGCATTAACAAGGAAAAGATTGGATTTTGTTCAATCTCAAGTCTCGGATATCGAGGTCATGGTTGCACTAGGGTCGCTCTCAGGTACTGATGTGATATTTTTGTTAATATCAAAGGGACTATGGTTGTGAATTGAATATTTTAGGTATTGAATTCTAAATTTAAACATTAAGTTCAAGCATCATGAAACTGAAAGATTTTCCATAACATTTGATGAACATTACAAATTCTTTGCTATCACTTAAGTAGATTTAGCATTAAGCATTCAACAATTTTATGGAAAACAAAATATTTTCAATAAAATTTCATCCATTCATTTAAATTTTGGAACATTTTCAAGAATTTAAACATCTATTCTAAAACAAATTATTAAAAATACTAAAAATTAAAAGTTTCTCCCAGTTATTCTCTATGGATGCCCCAAATAATCTATTAAAATAGAGAAAACCACTTTATACTTCACCAAATTGCTTCACAACTACATACAAAATGGTTGAAGCTTTTAAAGAGAGGGGTTTCATTTCTAGACACCAAGTACATTTTGTAGGCACCCTTAAATGATGCAACATATAATCTTGTTCAGCTGAACTAACAAAACCAGCTACAAAAGATACTGAGATAGGTAGCTATCCGATAAGATTTTTTATTAATTAATTTCTACGTCCATACAAAGTTTTACACTGTAATGGTTTAGAAAAATAGGAAGAAAGAACAAAACTTAAAATTTTATGCTCCCCTGACATCCATAAATTTTGAACTTAAAATAAAAAAGGGGATCATCTGGCCTTTTATAGAACATAAGGCTTAGATAGGATAAGAAAAATACATGAGAGGAAATCTAAGGGACCAATCTAATTAAGGAACGTGGAATGTATTGACGAATAGGAGAATTGTAATCAAAGTCAATGGAAGTCAACTCTAATTACACATTGAAGCTCTTCGGGTGTTGATCCTGATTTTTTTCAAGGATGATACTTCGAATCAGGATAGTGTGTAGGGACTTCCCATACATTCAGAATGAACAAGTGGAATTTTTGCCCACACACATCGCTTGGCTTTGGTTCTATCACTCTCAGGAATGGGCCCTCCCATAAAGTGAATTTTTTTCCACTGCATGTGAAATACCGAGATCCCCAACATTCTAGTGGACTCAAAGCCATCTGCATTATAATCTCCTAGAGTAATCGAACTAGACTAAAAATTATTCTATCCATGATTCAAGTTTTCCTGATAGTCCATACCCAAACTTTGCATCACAATCAATATCTCCTGCAATCACAAATTCCACACATTAAATCCTTTTAAAAATAAAGAAAACATTTATAACATCATTTATAACATCTCATGTAAATAAAACTATTATTCAAATTTTAGTACCAAAATCTCATAATTAACACACTTTTAAAGCATATCATAAATCCTCACATATATACTAAATTACCGGGATTGTTAGGTAAACTTAAAATGTTAGCATTTTCACTTCACATTACAACCTGATACCCAGTACTCGATATTCAACTTTACCCACTAACTTTTCTAGGCCTTGGTTATATTGGAACTCCATTATACTAGACTCCTTCATACCATACTCCTTCATGCTAGACTAGAGCCTTCCACTCAAACTTGCATTACCTTTTGCCTTTAACATGTTCCTGATACCTAGTATCCGGTGCCCGAAACACTTACATTATGAAGTAATTTTATTATCAAATATTTTTTTCTCTTTTCTCTTCACTTCCAGTGATCTTCCCATTTGCTAGCTCTTGCCATAAGAGTTATTTTTTCACTTAGGTCCCTAATTCTTTTCAGTCTTGGGGTGTGTTGTGAGACCACACAACAATTCTTCTTTTGTGCTCATTGTTCCATGAGTTATTTGGGGAATGATGACAATTCCAAGATTGATTATATCATTGTAGCAAAGACATACACTAACCCCAAATCAATGGATCCCTTATGTGTTATCTTTTCTTTCTTTTCACATTAACTTTTGCATTGTATGATTGTGCATCATGTGTTGCTACTACAAAAACATGTCCCTTTGTGCTTATGTTTGTTTTCCATGGGATCTTGATATTGCGGGCTTGACCACATCCTTGATCTTTTTTTATTGTATCTCATCAATATTTGTCCACTTGGACCTCTCTTGACTTATTTGTCTACTTTAGTGTGAGTTTGAGTGTAAGTTCATACTCTCACTAAAGTGGGGGCTAAATATAGTGTAGAAAAATGTACACCTTTATATTTTCACACTATGTTTACATCCCCTTAATTAATTATACTTAATTGAGCCTTTAATTGACCCCATTATGCATTTAAAATCCTAATTAATTTATTTTCCAAAAGGGGAACCTACATTAAACAATTGCAAACATCAAATTACACATCTTGGAAAATATGTGTCCTAGGTTTGGGGCCTAGGATCCATTCGCCCAAGGGTGAATGGGTCCTCCTTAAGTTTACTATCCCATTAATTTTAATATGGTTTTGGTGGCATTTTAATTATTCAAATTCGAATTGCAATTTTCAGCTTTTGATGTTTAATTTTCAGGAAATTAAGGAAACACCTATAAATACAAGGTATTTTTATCAATTCAAATATAACAAGCTAGACGGGAACTTCGTATGATAAAATATTATTGTCAAGAGCATTGGAGAGTAGATATATTAGTTAATTATTATAGTATTCAAGATCCTATCATGATGTCAAGATTTATGTTTGTTCATGCATTTTTTTGGAGCTAACATTGTGATGTAGGTTTCGATTTTTCAAGCATCAAATCAAGTGTCGAACCAAGCATCCAATCAAACCATTTCATGCAAGATCTAATCCTTGGAGTGATGTGTTAGACTTCAGTCCTCTAAGGTTAGACATTAAAGGGTTTGGTGAGTTACAACAAGCTAGTGTTCATTCACCATTCCTTCCATTTATGCTTTCATTTCATTATCAAGGTTTAATTACCAAACTACCTAGGTATGACCAAGGGAAACCCTTATACACCAAAAAAACATTTTTATCCTCTTTGTGTGTTTGCAGATTTACAGATGAAGAAGGATTGAAATTGGATCAAAAGTACAATTTTATAAAGTTGTCAAAGTGGTCAAGATACAAAAACTCACCTATATAATTTATTTCTAGCTTTCTAACAATCAAACTTGGGTGGATCAAAAACTTAGATCCAATATCAAAGGACTACAAAAATAATTTTCAGAACCTTGTACAAAGACCCATTCACCCTTGGGTAAATGATTCTTAAGCAAGACACTTTGCAACACTTTTGGTGACAAGTACACAACAATTTAACCTTCTCAAATCTATTGGTTAATAGTTTTTTTAATAGTTTTATCATAATACTTCATGCTTCAAGTGATATATCTCATAAATTTGATTGTTAATACACTTTTATTCTTCTCCCAAAATTGTTGTTCAATCATATTTTATTGTTTTCTATCATAAGGAAGTTAGGGCAGCAAAGTGTCCAAACTTAGGGTTGACTCACCTTGGAGGTTGCAAGTAAATTCTAACCCTTTGTAACACTCTCTGTATACCTAATGAAATAGAAAGGGTGAATTTGTGATTAGGTGGACACCCCCTTTGTGCTTTTCTATATAGGTCCCTCATTTCTAGGTCTTCCTATTTCCCCTTTCCCCTTTCACCTCATTTCAAGAGGAAAGAAATATTATCACCCAAAGGAGGAAGTTGACCCTTGTAGCTTTTCAAGATGGACTTTCCATTCTTATTTTCCATCCTCCCAACTCTTCTTTACTATCCCAAGCATTCTTCTCTATGTCTCAAACTACATTAAGATTTCTCCTTCAACTAGAGAGTTGGGTACAAGTTTTAGGTTTGAAGTCTTATCAACACTCATTAGGACACTAGAAATAGATATGAATTTTGATTTCACTAGATCCCTAAAATTACCAAACTATCTAATAATCTTTTCTTTCTACTCTTGCAATTGGAAGAACTACTTATGTTAATTTTCAATAGAGAACCTTATGCTTCCATCCATATCATGTGCTAGATCATAAGCATTGGAAGCTTTGTCAATATAGGACTCAATTGAGTCCATCATATCCTTTATGGTTTTTCTCGATCTGAGCCACTTCATGCAAAATTGAAATAAAGTTTTGGCCTCAACCACACAAGCTTGTACACCCTTAATATTTGCAAGGAATTTATTGTGTTCATTGGCACACTTCTCCATTACATCTAGCAACTTTTTGTCATGAAATTTTTTCTCTAACTCTTTTTCTAGATTTCCTTTCAAACCACTAGCAAATTCCTTAAAAAAATCAAGTAAAAAATATATTTTTCATACTAGAGAGGGAAATGTCAATGACAGAATTAGCTATGGCTTCATACAAAGCCTTCACTACTTCATCTATCACTTATTCACTCTTCTCATGGGTTTATATTATTTCCTTCTAGGAAGACGCATGGAAAACATCTCCCAATTCCAGCTTGTGAAGAGGAAAAATATTCTCCATTTCCACATGCTCCTATTGCATAGGCAATTGTAACAGCTGGTCAAACACTATAGGTTGAAACTTAAGTTGCATGCTTAGCAAATAATTTAAATAATATCTAGAGGAGCCTAACGATTCACAAGTAGCCTTCACATTCTCCTCAAAAACCTTCTTCTTCAAATCATATTTCTTATCACCATTATCAAATGGTGTCTATGTTTCCTTCTTCTCTTTTGCATCATCACTCTTCTTCTCAACATTCTTTTTTGCATGAACTTCACCAATTGATTGATCTATGTTATCCAAAGGAGTGACTATCTCCAGTTGGTCTTGAACATTCTCAACATGTGTTTTAGATATTGAAGGAGGTGTAGAATTACCCTCCTTTACAATTTCTTCTCTGATAGCTTCTCTATCTTAAAAATTCTTCTTAACTTCAACATTAATTTCATCAGTAATATTCTCTACAAAACTTCCACATTTAGAAGAACATTTCCCTACACATTCCCTTCTTTTGTTTCATGCTCATGTTGAGCATCATCATGTTGTACATCTTCTTCAACATTCACATCTACCTGAGGCATCTCAGCATGCATTTCTTATATTCTTTCTGAAGTCACCCCTAATTATAGTGTTATCTCAACTACCTTCTCTATAGTCTCTTTCTAGAGCCTTTCATGATCATTTTGATCACTACTCATGAGGGTGGTCACTCTCTTCTTCATTTGGAACTTTTTTTTCTTTACAATTTATCCAAATGTGGCTTTATTATCCTCAAAGAGAGATGCACCAACCTTTTCAAAAGAAAAATATTTTATCTTTGCTTCTTCCTCTACAGCCTTTTGCCTCCTTGCAAGTAGTACATTCCAAAGATATTTAGGAAATTGCTTCTTAATGTTTTTCCTATTAACTTCAAAAACAAAAATATATTTTACAATAGCTTCTATAATGGTGGCCTTGTCCACCTCATCTGCATCAATTTATAATGTAGGAGTCTCCTCAATCATTTCATTCTCTACAATCCCATTAAATAGGGAATCTAACTTCATAGGACTATGTCTTCTTACTAGAAATTTCTTCTTTTTATTTTTCTTCTCTACCAATATTTTTTCTCATTTTCAGACTTATCCTTCTTTTCTCTCATTTCCATTTTGAATCCTTCCTTTTCTTTTTCCACCTCAGCCTCACTATCCATATCAACAATATCAAACTTCATTTTCTTTGCACTTGCTTCACCTCATGAAGTTTCTAATTTCCTCTTCTGGACCAATTGTGGTCCTCCTTCTTCATCATCATCATTCTCAACATTTAAACCCAAATATTGCTCCCCTTTTTCCTTGGCCTTCACTTTCCTTCTTATTGGGCTGGTTTGTTGAGCTGTTAGAGTAGCCTTTTCCTTTTCAGGCATTTTTTATTGTTTGACCAAAGAGGTCTTTTCCTTTGAGCCAAATCACTTTCAAGTACTTTTCTCTTTTCTCCTGAGGCAGATAGTCTCAGAGGACTTCTATGCAATTGGAGGAGTGGTAGCTATTCTAGCAGATCTCTTAACATTTGATGATAGGATCGAAGCACCATACTTATCCTTTTCTTCCTCAAATTGCTCCTTAGTGAGCCCCATTACTTCTACAAATGTTGCAGTCATATTTTCAATAGTCTTCTTCACCTATGATTCCCTATGATCCATGTGAACCTTCATTAACTTCTCTTCATAAGTTTTATACCTCTCTTTGGAGGTGTCCCTTGGTTTTCTTAGCGTGTAGTCCATAGAACCGACAATATCTTTCTTAGTGATTTCATATCCCATCTCTGGGATCATAATATTATAGGTTCTACAACCTGTATGATACATTCATCCTTTGTCATCAAGAATGTAACGCCATTCTCATACTTCTCTACCAACTTGCACAAAAACATCTCCCTTTCCTACATCCTCTTCTGAAATACTACAAAGAATGCCACAAGGAAATCATCATGTGTCTTAGCATCTCTAATTCCTCTCAAAAATTCTCTGATATGGTGTGCTACAGGTCTACCTTGTAGCCACACAACACTCTTTGTCTTAGGGAGTTCTTTCAAGAAATAAAACAACAAACATATAATCAAGGTTCCATATTTGAAAGGATACCTAGTCTAGACAAGAAAAATGTACCAATCACACTTGATCCCGATTACTAACATCATTTCATCTTAAATCATTTTCTTAGCTAATCATCACTCTTCGTCCCTTAATTAAATAAATCATCATTTATCCGATTAAGTCATTCTCTCTTGTTAATCAAATAAATTAACAATATTTGATTAACCCTCCTTTGTCTCTATTTAATTAAATAATCCTTTTTTATTTGATTAAATCTATAAAGTCATCTTATTAAATTAAATAAATTAAACCTTGTTTAATTTAACCTAACATCATCCTCTTTGATTAAATAAATTAAATCTTTATTTCATTAAGTCTAAATCACAATCTTCTCAACTTTGATTTAAATCAACCCAAAAATATAAATAAAATAGTCACATCATCTAATCCCTTATTAAATTAATTAAAACCTGATTAATTTAATCATAATCATCCAATTTCTCTAGATATTGCCACTTGGGCATAAAAATACATTTAATGGATTTATTAAATCCCTATTTTCTTTCAACTTGGCATCTTTAGGGGAATATTCCTCCAAGTTTGAAAATCCCTCCAAGTGGATTTTTCCTTCCAACAAGAAATTCATTCCCTCTTACATGTCCTTGTGCATTGAGCCAAGTGGCATTTAAGTCATCCTTTTCCCCTCTAAAATGTGCTCAAGCTTCCTCCATTCACATATTGGTGTAGGAGCACCCAAGGCCTTCAAGGATCTCTTCAAGGATCAAAAGTGTGTAGGGGTCAGGAGGACCCTTCCATCATATTAGAGCATCAATTATGGTGTCTTGGGAGCCTATAATGGCATTTGGGATGAATAAAGGTAATGGGAATATCAAAAGTCCTAAGGGTCCTGAAAGGACCGTAGGACCAAAAAATCCTTGTAAGTGGATCAATAGTGTCCAAAGGGTGTAGGTAGGTCTATAATGTTTTAATTAGATCAATTAAGCTTAAATGTTAAAGGGTAGATAGTTTTTAGTCAATACAAATCAATAAATAAAGTTTGGAAATTCAAATTTTTTAATTCCAACGATTAGTTGTGTTTTGGGCGGGTAAGTGAGTTTTAGGGGATTAATCAACTTTAATGTAATAAAACAAACTCTAATTGGTTGGGACAGTTGGGTGATTGATCTATAACCCCAAAATAATCATTTGTATGGAGGATGATCAATTGGAGAAGTGAATGTACGGACTATTTTCTGGAAATAGTGAAAAACACAGTTTTCTTGCATTTTATTGAGTTCTTTTGATGAATACTTGATTTCTATTGAAGTTATTTCTAGTAAGATGCTTTAATAATTTGTGTTTACATGTTTTAACATCATTGAAGACTCTAAGAGCAGGAATAATTAATTTCTTTGCATTTTACATTGACTGTCCTCAAGGAAACACAAAATTTGCACTAGTTTTGAGGGTTTTTCATGATGAATGATCCATTTCATGGGAATATATGACTGAGACCAATGAAATGGATCATGACTAACTTGTATCATACCAATCTAACAATCTAAAAGTGCAGGAAAGAGGAATCATACGGTGTACACCAAGTTTTGACAATGCAAGGTGCATGAGGATGGGGGTTAAAGTATAGCAGTAGAGGATCTGCCTTAACAAGAGGTATATTTTTGAGTTGCAATAGTTGATACATGTTGAATTAATGGTGAAAAGTCTAAAATTAAGATTTGGAAGTGTTTGGAAGGCCTAGAACTAAGAAGCCCTAGTTTTGAGGCATTTTATGGAGGGTTTTGTGATTAGGAAACTTAGAGATGTCATAGAGGGTTAGGACTTTGAAAATCCTTGGTTTTGAGATAATTTGAGACACTGTTGAAAGTTTCATGGTTAGGGGATAAAGTTAGAGAGGGGTTGCTTTGTAAAAGTAGGCTAATTGAGTAGCCTTGAGCAGGGTAGGTGTATTGAAAGTGTATATTGATCCAAAAGAATCATTTTTGGTTTTTGGATATGTTGTGTAGGCCCTAAAAGGGTATCTCAATCCATATTTTATTTGTTAAGTGTTTTGGAAAGATTGAGTGTAAAGTGGCTTAAACCAGGTTGCCTATGCTACAAGGAAGGTCATGCTATATGGTGGAATTTTGATAAGTTCTTTGAAACCCATTTTGAAATTGATCTGATGTTCATGTGTGAGTAATTTTGAGGTCTCCACCTCCCTCTGCATTAGAGTGGTATTAGAGTAGTGAGTAGGTCCTTTAGGGATTGAAGAAATAGAAATGGCACCTAAAAACCAATTGGCAAGAGAGTTGGAGGAGTTGAAGGAAATCTTGGAAAGGGAGAGAAGAGAAAGAAGGGAACAAGAAGCAGCAAGAGTAAGAGAAGAAAGGAAATGGAGAAGGGAGAGAGAGACCATGCAAGTAAGGATAAATAACCTTGAGAGGAGTAGGAGGAGAGAAGAACAAGAAGACCAAGAAAACAATGATGAAGAAGAAGAGCATGTGAGGGTAAATTAGGAACAACAAGCAGATGAGACAGAGGACCCTGAGGAAAGGAGGTTACTAAGATTGTTGAAGGCAGTAAAGGGTCATGGAGGAAAGGGTCACATAGATTTTCCAATCTATCAAGGGAAGATGGATAGTGAAGAGGTGTTAGGATGGCTTGATGCCTTAGAGAACTATTTTGAGTTCGAAGAGATGGGTGAAAAGAGGAAGGTTAAATTTGCCAAAACCAAGTTGAGAGTTACAACATTGACATGGTGGACTATTTTTTAGAATGATAGGATGGCTAGAGGATTGGCAAAAGTTTCTACATGGGCTAGGATGAAGAGTTTGGTCAAGGAACAATTCCTACCATCTTATTACACAATTCACGTGAAGAGGATGAGGCAGAATTTAAAGCAAAAGCACATGGATGTGATGTCCTATACTAAGCAATTTCACAAGTTTAGTATTAGAGGAGGTTATGAAGAAGAGGATGAGAAAATAGCCAGGTATATCAATGGCTTGAGGTATAATCTACAAGATGAGATTGGTTTGCAATTTCCAAGAACATTCGGAGAATGTTTTCAATTGGCCATTAGAGTTGAGGAAAAGGTGAAGAGGAGGCAAGAAAGATCAAGCAATGGTGGAAGAGGAGGTAGTTCAAACAAGGGAAAAGGTAATAGAGAACAAGGACAAGCCATCAATGATAAGAGCAGCAATGACAAAGGCAAAGAGATATTTTCTGATCAAAGAGGAGGATACACTCCTAGAGGAGGAGGCAGATTTGGACAAGGTAGAGGACCATTCACATGTAGGTGCTTCAATTGCAATGAACTAGGGCATCCTTCCTTCAAGTGTCCTAAATGGGAACAAGATGATAAGGGAAAAGATAGGAGAGCTAACTTGGTACAAGAAGAAGAGGACAAAAAGGAGGAATCAAAAACATTCATGGTAGACCCTGTGACTGATGGTGAGTTTCTTATGGTCAAGCAAGGAGATAGACTTCAACAAGAGCCAAAGGTAACTATCTTTAAGACTAATTGTCTCAGTCATGGTAAAATATGAAGATTGCTCATAGATTTAGGGTCACATAGCAATTTAGTTTTAGTTGATATGATAACGAAGTTGGGGATTGAAACATTTGATCATCCTACTCCCTACAAGGCCACTTGGGTAACTCAAGGACAGCATGTAGAGATTTGTAAGAGAGCTTATGTAGATTTCTCAATTGTATCATATCATGATAGGGTGCTTTGTGATGTCATTCCAATGACTTGTGGTAATATCATCTTGGGGAGACCATGGCAGTATGCTAGAAGGACATTGCATGATGGATTCCATAACACATATTTGGTTCACAAAGGAGATAATAGATACAAATTAGTTCCTTTTCCTTTGCAGCAGTCTAATGATAGTTTTGTGATTTGTTTTGAGAAGAGTTTGTAGGTGAATAAGCAGGGTGAAACAGGGGAAGACATTGGTAGGTTGAGAAAAGACAAGTTCCAGTAGGGTTGCGAAGGATACAGTCCTAAAAACTAGAATTTGTGGGACTTGGACAGTATTAAGGTGGGGAATATTGAATGCCCTATAGTTGAGGGTGATAGAGGTGGTGTCATTTCACAAGGGATTCAATGGAATGAGGGCAAGAACATGGCACAAATACAGATTGAGATCAGACAGCAAAGAGGACACACTAATCCATATTTTGATTCTGTCAAGAGCGCAGATTGGAAAAAGAGGAAGACAATGACTTTGGGAGACTACATACCCTCTCATTGGAAGATGAAAAAATATGAGAGCAAGGGGTCTTTTGGTGGCAACACATGGAATACTTCTTGGGGCAAGAATTCTTTCCTTCTTGGGGAGAATGGTGTAGGAGCACCTAAGGACTTCAAGGAGCTCTTCAAGGATTAGAAGTGTGCAAGGGTTAGGAGGACCTTTCCATCATATCAGAGCATCAATTATGGTGTCTTGGAGCATATAATGGAATTTGGGATGAATAAAGGTAATGGGAATATCAAAAGTCCTAAGGGTCTTGAAAGGACTGTAGGACCAAAAAAACCTTGTAACTGGATCAATAGTGTTCAAAGGGTGTAGGTAGGTCTATAATATTTTAATTAGATCAATTAAGCTTAAATGTTAAAGGGTAGATAGTTTTTAGTCAATACAAATCAATAAATAAAGTTTGGAAATTCAAATTTTTTAATTCCAACGGTTAGTTGTGTTTTGGGCGGGTAAGTGAGTTTTAGGGGATTAATCAACTTTAATGTAATAAAAAAAACTCTAATTGGTTGGGACAGTTGGGGGATTGATCTATAACCCCAAAATAATCATTTGTACGGAGGTTGATCAATTGGAGAAGTGACTGTACAGACTATTTTCTAGAAATAGTGAAAAACATAGTTTTCTTGCATTTTATTGAGTTCTTTTGATGAATACTTGATTTCTATTGAATTTATTTCTAGTAAGATGCTTTAAGAATTTGTGTTTACATGTTTTAACATCATTGAAGGCTCTGAGAGCAGTAATAATTAATTTCTTTGCATTTTACATTGACTGTCCTAAAGGAAACACAAAATTTGCACTAGTTTTGATGGTTTTTCATGATGAATGATCCATTTCATGGGAATATATGACTGAGACCAATGAAATGGATCATGATTAACTTGTATCATGCCAATATAACAATCTAAAAGTGTAGGAAAGAGGAATCATATAGTGTACACCAAGTTTTGACAATGCAAGGTGCATGAGGATGGGGGTTAAAGTAGAGTAGTAGAGGATCTGCCTTAACAAGAGGTATATTTTTGAGTTGGAATAGTTGATACATGTTGAATTAATGGTGAAAAGTCTAAAATTAAGATCTGGAAGTGTTTGGAAGGCCTAGAACGAAGAAGCCCTAGTTTTGAGGCATTTTATGGAGGGTTTTGTGATTAGGAAACTTAGAGATGTCATAGAGGGTTAGGACCTTGAAAATCCTTAGTTTTGAGACAATTTGAGACACTGTTGAAAGTTTCATGGTCAAGGGATAATGTTAGAGAGGGGTTGCTTTGTAAAAGTAGGCTAATTGAGTAGCCTTAAGCAGGGTAGGTGTATTGAAAGTGTATATTGATCCAAAAGAATCACTGTTGGTTTTTGGATATGTTGTGTATGCCCTAAAAGGGTATCTCAATCCATATTTTATTTGTTAAGTTTTTTGGAAAGCTTGAGTGTAAAGTGGCTTAAACCAGGTTGCCTATACTACAAGGGAGGTCATGCTATATGGTGGAATTTTGATAAGTTCTTTGAAACCCATTTTGAAATTGATCTGATGTTCATGTGTGAGTCATTTTGAGAAGGTCTCCACCTCCCTCTACATCACATATTAACAAGTGGCACTTTCTTATTGGATGTTGAATGATCCCACATTGCTTCATTTTTCTCATTCCTCCATCTTGTCTTTCTATAAATAAGAGGCTTCTCTCCTCATTTTGATCATCCACAATTTGAGAAAGTCTACTATACTCAATTTCATCCTCAAGCATATCTGTTTTCATCAATTTTATCAAGTTCTTAGATAGGTTATGAGGAATTTTCATCATGGATCTCAACTGAATCTTCAACAAAGTGAATCACTCATTAACATTGCATCAAAGGAGCTGGGAAAGGGCCAATTTCCACATCAAATTGGCACCAAATCCTTCCTTGGGATTGAGATTTTGCATCTTGAAATAGGATTTCATTGCTTTCTTGGTTCATTTTCTTCATTTTCGTTCCTATTAGAGCTTTGCAAATGAATTTTGTGGGGAATCTTGATTCTCACTTGCATTTGATCTAATGATGTGTTTGTTTCTTCTATTTGTGTAGGTCTAGGATTGGGGTTCTACATTTTGCACTAGAGGGAGGGAAAATCTCAAGTTCTAATCACATTTTTTAACAAAATTCTATATTTTTCTCTATTTTTTTAGTGTCTACAGGGAACACATTGTTATCAGTCTAGTAACACCATACAACACTGCTATTAGTCTAGCGGCGCCATAAAACGATGCTACGAACTTCAAACTTTGTTGTTGCAACCTTCTCTCCCAGAAATTCAAATCTTCAAACTGTGACGCGTTGTGCCCTCAACACACACACCCCGTTCAGAACAGGGCCCTCTTTTCTTTCACCTTGTCGGGTCATTTTTGTCGCCGCCTCATTTTGCATGCCCCTGTTTTGGTATCTTGAGTGGTCAGCGCACCCCAAAAAGCCCATCTTAAAGTGAACATATTTTTCCCACTCATCTTTGGCCAAGCCCTAGGGCTTTTTGGGCTTTCTTTGGTAGTTTTCCTTCTGCCAACAGCTCTGGGCCCTACCGAACCTGACCCTTCAGGTTTTCGGCCCCAGGTTTCCTCTAGGGGTTCATCATTTCCCAAATGGTGGAAGGCCCTCATCTTACCTCACCTTGGGTCCTGGATCATCAATTGCCACTAGGTTTCAATTGTGCGTGAAGTCTCGGACTGCAAATGCACCCGCCTTTCTAGTCGGTTGGGCCACCGTTCTTGAAACTCCCTTTGCCATTCGTCGTTTCCAATGGCGAAACATCACCGACACTTCACCCTTTGGAGTCTGAGCCCCTTCTTTCCACCAGTCTTAAAAGGCACACTTTGAGTGGCCGTTTTAGCATGTCTTTCTGACTGTCATACCCCAGACCTCCCGTTGTCGTCTGATATTTTCAAATTCACCAACCAATAGGTCGGTTGTACAGGCATTAAATGAATCCATTAATGACAGGGGGATATAAATATTAGGCCCCAACCCATCATTTTCATTTGTTATGATTGTAGAAGGGTTCAGAGTGCTTGCTTGAGGAGTTTGTTGCTTTCATCGATCGTCGCCCTTGTGCCCGTCACCTTCATTCGTCGATCCTTAGTGGATTTCATAATCTCCTTCATCGAGCTCCCCAGTTAGGTTTTTCATCAGCCCTCTAAGGATTTTTTCATAATTTTGTGCCTAAAATGATGAATAACATGGGTAAAAATGCTTTAATTTGCTAAAACTGGATAAAAGACACAAAACCCATATCTTGAAATCTTGATAAACCTCCATATTGACCTCCTAAATCGATCCGGAGTTGAACTTCGCCACTGTCATTCGTTACTCAGGGGTGTTCGTACCCTCTAGGCCCGGGTTTTCCCATAGCCATTGAAAATAAAAAAATGACCAACCTTTGAAGGCAGCGGATTGCCCTTTCGGGCCCGAACCCCCAGAACTCCACCATTCGGTCGCTGTTAGAATTGTAGATTAGCAACTTTAAAAATCGGTCATCCTTGGCCCACCTGAGCCCAAACCACTAGACTTCGGTGTGCGGAATTCCATGAAGCTTTCATCGTTCACTAATGGCAGAACGGTCCCATCTGCCCAACCCCCAGAGCCTGCCTTGCATCTAGCTGTTTGGTGTTAACCTCTCAAAAATTGTCCTTCTATTGTGACCCCGAGTCCTGGTCTGTGGACTTCTATCATAGCTTCACCCTTTTGTAACTGCCATCTAGCGATGGCCTTCCACATCCCTGGCCCTGAGCCTTCATCTGCCATGAAGAACAAAGATCATTGATCTTTAGCACCCTTGTCCTCACCGGGTTCTAACATCCAGGATTTTGCCCTGCCTTCGCTAGTTCAAAAGGAGAGAAATGCACCCGCCTTTCTGAGTCCCAGGCCCCACCCTCCTTTTCGCCTAACTAAAACTTCATGAAGAAAATCTGACATCCAAGTTCGATGTCGGGTCTGGTTCACTAGGCTGCTCCCTTTGGAATTTCGTCTGATGCCTGTTGCTCGGAACGGTGAAATCACTACAGCCTTCCACCCCTCTAGGCCCGAGTACCTCAAAGTAGAAGTTGAAAATCAGCTGTCCTTGGCCCACCCGGGTCCCAAACTCTGGAGTTTTGTTCCCAGAATTTTGTTTCTAGCCAATTATTTCAAACAGCAAACCCGTGACAACTTTTCGAGCCTGAACCTCCGGGGGCCCCAAAATTGACCTAAATGACCTCAAATTTGAAAACTAGCCTCAACCCACGTGCTCAAATTTGGCCCTCTTTAGCATGAGCCCCTTGAACCATCAGAATGTGAAGACAAAAGAAACCACTTGGATTGCCCTAGCCTATTTGCCTCTTTCAAAACAACATCCCTATTAGGAAATTCTGCCCCCTATGCCCAGATTGTATAAATTCCCTTAACAAGCAATTAACGACATCTAAAAGGAAAATATCTAACTATTTATTTAGTTCACATGATTTTGGGCTAACAATAATGTTTTAAAAGGTTGTACTCATTGTGTCCATGCTTGTAGGACATATGGAATCGGGTGTCAGACCCTCAAGAGGAACTATAGAGAAATACAAAGGAAATAAATCAGGAAAGACTCCTCATGGGAAAGAGGATAAAGACCAGATGAAGGTCCAATTCTAGGGTGAACCTCTATGATAAAAAATCACCACATACTAGAAGGAAATCTCAAACACCAATATCGGCCATGTTGATATTGATGAGTTTACGCAAAGGATCAGGATTCACCCAAGGACTGTTAATGCTAGATTAATCAGGCAGAGTGGAATCGTGAAGGCTGCAGGTTTTCCCCCATCTCTCATTGCCCCTGAGCTAGTCATGGCCTGTCGACAGGCCTACCAACCCGAGACAAGGACCATCATTGATAGAGATGGCAATGTTCTAGTTGACATGTTGGCCAGAGGAATTACAAAGACCTTCTACATTCCTACCTTAGAAGAAATGGAAACACCCACCATAGAGGAATACAAAGCGGCATGGGACGACAACCTGATGGGCTGCAAGAGATTGATAAATCAGCATTGGCTCAAGGAGAAAAGGGGTAACGCTGTGAACGTTCCCCAAGAACTTTTCCACAACAATTTCCATGAAGACTACCATGACCTGGTCACCATGTTGAATAGGGTAATGGGCCTTCCCACTGTTGCATTCTTTCAAGAATGGATGGTATACTTTGTTGAACGGATCCTTCATGGGAACGAGTATTTCACCACAAAAGCCTCATTCTATTGGGGAGGTATGATAAGCGAATGCTTCCATGAGCAGTTCATGAACATAAAGAAGAGCTCCAAATTCTACATGACCTTGTATCTGGTCTATTCACTGGTAGAAAAAAGGCACTATAGTGGATTGTTTGTGGCACCCGATGAGGAGCCAGGGCGATGACTGAAAGTCTATAACAGACATCCCCAACTCCAATTTAGAAAATTTAAGAAGAAATACTATAGGGTGAATGCCGCCTTTATTGGTCACATCATCCAATTACTTGGAGGGGATTTTGGGAGGAGAGTCTCTCACAATGCACGGGCGTTCCTACAGCAGTATGCTTTCTTGTTCCTACTATGCGAACCCTTTTCCTAGTACTTGCAAAACAACATGAATAAACAAGTTAGACAAGGAAATGCAAGCTAAAAGAAGGATTCCCCATGAAATCCATTTACAAATTGAACTAGGAATGAAAATAATGAAGAACACAAAGAAAATGATAAAAACTTGATTCAATCCTAATTCAAATAGCAAACACTTGATCCCATGGGGGAATTGGTGCCAATTTGATATGAAAATTGGCCCTTTCCCAATTCCTATGATGCAAGATTCGAATGTTGAAGATGATGTTGATCCACTTTGATGAGAAGATGAGAACTCCAAGCCAAATCTGCAAAACCTAACTATGACTCAATGATAATGGATGAAACTCAAGAGATATTTGAGCATAGTAACTTTGCTTGGATTGTGGATGATCAAATGAGGAGAGGAGCTCTTCATTTATAGGATTTCAAGATGGATGAATGCCCAAATTTGAGCAATGTGGGACTAACATTCATCCAATAATATGGTGCCACTTGTCAAGCTATGAATGGATGATGGTTGTGCAAAATTTGGGGTTTGTGCCAATAAATGCCAATATTTGAAATTCAAATTTGTTGAAATGACATGTAAGAGGGAAGGGAAAATGCAATAAATGCCACTTGGCTCAAGGAAAAGGACATGTAAGAGGTTTTAAATGCATTGTTGGATGTACATGTTGACTTGGAATTTTTGAATTCAAATTGAAAGAATATTCCCAAAAGATTCCTTGTGAGGAAAATAGAGATTTAATAAATGAATTAAATCTATTTTCATGTGCAACATGCATTATCTAGAGGATGTGACATGAGATTAGATTAAATTAATCAAGGGTTGATTAATCTAACAGGAGATTAGATGATGTGACTTATTTGACTTAGATTTATGGATTTATTTAAATCAGATAAGAGAGGAATATGGTAAGAGGTTAATTAAATAAAGATTTTGATTTATTTAATTAAAAGGGATGGTGTTAGATTAAATCAAATAAGGTTTTAATTTATTTAATTTAATGTATAGACTTTAGATATTTAATCAAATAAATTGATTATTTAGTTAAATAGGGATAATTAGATCAGATGGATTGATTTAATTAACAGGAGAAAGTGACTCAATTAGACAAAATGATTTATTTAATTAAGGGATGACTATTGATGAATTTAATTTGGTAGGGGAATTTGATTAAATAGTTAGACCGAGGGATGATTTAGGAAGAAATGATGTTAGTAAGTAAAGATCAGGTGCGCGATGTCAATCAGTATATTTCAATGTCTACATTTTGCCCCTCTTTGAAGCGATGCACTCGTTGCGTTGGTTCAAAGAATATACGATATCGATCAAAACCAAAAAATTTTATATTCAAAAACTTGCCCCATTGTTGCACGGCGAGAGAAAACATGCCATTATAATGCCCCCTCGAGAGATTGGATGAAAATTTTAATTTTTTGGGTGATCTCGCGAAAAAAAGTGACCAAGTGCCCGATAGGTTTGAAAGGGGTCCGGGAGGCTAAAAACGTGTCTAAATGCAATGAAATGATGAAAAACAAGCCTCAAACAGACAAAAATAGGTTTGGGGTTCCAAAACCCTAGCAGGACGGCCCTAGAGGGTCAAAAAACCCTAATTTTTAGGCTTAAAAGGGGCCCAAGGGGTCACTTTCAAGTCATTTTCACACACCTCTGCTAGCAAACCTTGAGATTTGAGCTCTGACCTCCTGACGATATAGCACAATGACAACTTCTTCTGCATATTTTAGACCGAGTTCGGACCTACCAGTGGCCACCTGGCATTGGTGCCCCAATATGTGATCCTAACCGAAGCTTCATTTTTTCATTTTAATGCATTTATTACTGCTTTTAAGGAGAGCTCGCCTCCAGTGGCACTATTATAGTGCTAGTTGCTGCTTAAAGTGTGCCGCTAATTCCATCTTTGCACCGTAGTGGTGCTATTTAGCACCGCAACAGTGCAGTTTGGAGTTTAAAAACTCCACCGCTTGGCTCGAGCTCGGCAGGCCAATTTGGAAAAGTGCTCCGTGGCGACGTCCTTTTCATGAAAACTATGACACTAGGGCCAAAGTGCACTGCGGCGGTGCTATTTGGCTAAATTTTGGGTCCAGCATTGGAGTTTGAGAAAACTCAAACTACAACACCTTCACAAACTGCGCCGCTGGGAACGAGTTTGGAGCGTTAGGTCAAGAATTTTCCAAAAAATTTCAACATGCTGACTTTCTTTGATACAAGATGGACCTAGGGAGCTTTATTCTCGGGAGCACTGGTCGCAAGATTTGGTGATCATCCTATGAGACCTAAGTGATAGAGACTAGGACTGACTGAGAGCCATTAGCCTATGGTACATTGCATATGCAGTGCCCATGCACACACACCCGGGGATATTGTTAGCGCTGACGGAGCGGTGGCACAGTGAGACATTGTCATTTCATTTTCCCACTAGTGAGGCCACCGTCACATTGGAGGACGTCTGTCATATATTATGTTTTCCCATTCATGACCGCCGAGTGATCTATGACATGGAGGAGAGATGCGAGTGTTGTACTTGAGTCCTCGCCATGCGCGACATTATTTATTGCGAGGGTCAGATCGAGCTAGAGTGTTATAGGGTTATATCACCTCCCTTCTGCTGGGCGATTGCGGCAATCATTTCAGGTTTGGTTGCCTCAAACAGATAAGGGCGGTATTTCAATCCGAGATGGGGATATTGCTAGGAAAGGATGGTCCGGGATAGACCAATGCGATTCGTGTGGGGGCCCATCCTTCTGGCCTCGCTTTATAGGGATCTCCATGAGTATGTATACTTGGATGGCAGAGTGTTGGGAGTTGAAGTGACCTTGCTACATGTTTTGGTGTGGGAGCACATTTCTATGTTGCGTCCATAGGTCATTCCAGTTTTGATGGGGGCAGAGGAAGCCCATGTGACACGATACAGAGGTGGTGTGTCCTTCACACACACTGGAGAGCATGGGATCCCCTACTAGAGGCGGGTCATAGATGAGATGCTTGTGTTCACTTGGAGACCATATCTCAGTCAGCCTGGATGAGTTGACGATGTAGACCAGCTCTTCTACTATCGTCAGGATCAATACATGCAGGGTTGAGAGCACACCATGATAGAGAGATATATGTTCGGGCATGTACAACGTCAGTTTGGGGAGTTGCAGGATCGGCCTGATGACGGTTACGTGGCCATCTTTGCACGCAACACAACACAAGGATCATGGGGGCCTGGTATTCCTACCGCAAAGGCGGTTGACAGTTTTCAACACTTGGTGGTCCGACCTTGGACTTATGATCAGGGTATGGCAGACCTAGGGACTATGCAGGCCTACAGAGATTGGTTCAGACCTCCTCTCTAGTTGACTATTCCAGGTGAGGATCCAGAGGCATATAGGGTCAGAGGATGAGGATGAGGGTGAGGACCGAGGATTGAGATCCGACAAGATCCACCAGAGGTGCCCCTAGTTCCACTAGGCCACGAGGATGTTCCCATGTAGGACCAGCAGTAGGATCTTCTAGTCCCACCACCACAAGCCAAGGGTGAGGGTTAGGTTCACGTGCAGCCACAGGCACAGCTAGCAGGGCAGGCAGATGCATGAGATGCCCTGGTTTTACAGTTATAGGCATGGGTATAGGCAATGATGGCAGAGAGAGATTAGGCCAGGGTTGAGAGAGATCAGCTCAGAGCAAAGAGGGATCATGCCATGTAGTAGAGGCAGGCTATAGAGCTACAGGCAGCCATAGAGCTAGGTCGTAGGTAGCAGATTGAGAGCATGACAGCTGCCTCATCCTCGCAGGGTACTGTGCTGGTACGATCCTATAGAGAGGCTATCCGAGAGATAGAGTACTACCACCGGGCCTACCACAACCATGTACCTAGAGCAGATTGGGTTCCCGATTACTCAAAGTGGGCAAGTCAGAGACCACCAGAGGGTCATGGTGATAGGGGTGAGGTCAGCATCCATGAAGATCTGGCTTGATCTAGATTTTATGATATACCTTTTTGTGCTTTATGGGCTCATTTTTTATAGCCCGATGGGCATTTTGTACTGATTGACACATATGTCCAATGATCCGATTATTATTCTTTTTGTACTATGATAGTTGATGATATGATATATGAGGCGATTTTGATGAGATGTACCATATACTTTTATTTATGCATGGATGGTTTATTTCTATATGCTTTTCAATGATGTTCCTATGGACACATTTATTTCTAATGATGTATGCGATGCTATGATGTGCAACAATGTGTGGAATAGGACTTAATTATGAGATGATTTATGAATGGATGGTTGTGATATGATGCAAATGAAATGATGGTATGAGATGCTTAGAATGACTAATGTTGTTATCCTAAATGATGTATGTGATGCAATTATATGTTTATGCAAAGTGATATGCTGATGTGTAATGAATTAAATGCTTATATGCCTATTTCCTTATGATTATAATGATTATGGAATGTTTTTATAGATGCTATGTGGTGATTTAGATGGTAATATGAAATGGCTATGAAATGCAAATGAATGCTATGCAATGCAATGCAATGGGTGAAATGCGATGACATGTATGTACCTATCGATGAAAACTGTTTATGATAACCTATTTATATGATGATTAAGATGCAATGTGTGTGCTTCCTATATGATATGTTTATGTGATGTGCATGATTTCTATATGATATGCTTATGCGATGTGCCAATGATTTGTGGATGCAGGATCGATGATGATGATGGTGATGATGGTTAACTATCATAGCACCCTTGTTAGTGCGGTTAGTAAGAACAGAAGAAGTCATTTCAACAAGACGCAAGATGACACATATGCAAATAATGATGATGATGATGATGACTTGCTGAGGAATTGGGATTTTCAAAGGGCCAAATTTTCTTATGTTTGATAAGACATGTGGTACAATGCATCAAGGTATAGCGAACTAGGATGGCATGGTACTTAGTGTGATGGAATTTGACTCGACAATCAGATAGGAGTATCCTTGTTCACACTTGACATATGGAAACCTTGCTAGGATGTACTTCGGAAGTTTCAGACACCTCAGACCAAAACATGGAAAGGTAAACCTATCCTTGTAATAGTCAACAAGTTGCCCTAGACCTCTTCCATGCATACCTATCAAAGCAAGTATTTTCCAAAGTTATATTGCAAGGACATCCAACAAACATAGCAGACAAAAGATAATAATCATTGCCCCATTTCTATTTCTCTAAATCTGTTGCTTTGGGATATCATCGAGACGTCCTTGGAATGAGTGCAAAATAAGATAAGTCAAAAGATAAAGACCAAGTAAACAAACAAATTGATGCTCTTCAATACCGCTAATGGAAAGATGATGTGTTTTCTAAGATGATAAACGAAACTTATTGCTAAAAGATAATGTCCATTGTAGGAAGGATTCATCCTAGGAAATATTAGTGGATGGCGGCATGTCATTTCATTTATAAGGGATGATTGATATGGGACCATTTCAGATGATGTGTTACCAATACGAAGAGATGACCAACTTGCTTACACACTGACTTAGACTTTAGACTTGACATTTTTGGTTCTGTGTTAAAACCTGCTAGACTTGTTTCTAATTGTTTCACCAAAGGTTGATGATGATGATCAGTTTATTATGGATGATTGATTATTGCGGGTGCAAGTGAGATGAGACAGATGGATTTTCTTTCACATATTTGTATTTTTTTTACGTTTTGCAATGTTTTGAGGTTGTTTTTGGTATTTTTCGAGGTTTTACAAATGTTTTGATTTTAAATTTTTCAAATGTTTTTGGGATTTTCTGAGATTTTGACCAAGATACTAACCTATAGACCTATGTTAGGGGTCTTGAGGGCTGATCAATAGATGAACCTTGCCTACGTTATACATGCAAAGACCACGTAGTTTGACTGACGACTTGACCAATTTACAGATAAATATGTACATGATGAAATGCCAGTTTATTATGACGGACTCCTATAGGACTGACCTAAATGTCTCAGGGGATGATCAAAGATCAACCTTGCCTATGTTCAAGCTCAGAGACGATGTAGTTTGACAAGATGAACTTGTTTTTGGCTTTTTGAATGACCTTTTGACTTGTTTTTTTTTTTTTGATATGTTTTGAATGTTTTGGATTTTTTTGAGTTTCTGATGTTTTTGGATTTTTTGATATTTTGATGCTTTTGGATTTTCTGATTTTGAGGACCTTAAGATCATACACGAATCTGATCCAATGAGAATGTACCCCCAACGTGATGCAATGGACTACTCCGATAAAGGCAAGACAAACTGACCTTGAAGAAGGGCTGAGTAGTGCTAGGAGGGATCATGATACGAACATAAGACCAAGCTATGGTGCAGATGCGAGTGGATGAGTGATGGATGGAGATATGTATGTGATGGATGATGGAAGCGTTATGGATGGATGATGCCAAACAAGCCATAAAGATCCTAGTGGATGGAAAGTGCTTATTTACACAAGGCGCCTGTTTTCCAGGTTTTCACAAAGGTACTTGCCCAAAGTGCCACCAAAGTGGTTTTCACTAGAGGACGATTTTTTTCTTTACTATTTTTTGATCCTTTTTCTGATTTTTTTTTATTTGGATTTTTGTTTTTTTTTTTTTTTTGTTACCAAGATGCCTGTTTGCCAAGTTTTTACCGAAGTAACCAATTTTTTAGGACTTTTTCTGATTTTTTGGATTTTTTGGTTCTATACCTTGAAAGAATTAGGCATAAAACATTTTGAGATGGGAGTTATTTATTGGCTCCTGCAGAGGTTCCCCTTTGGGTGTTGATAACTGATATACCCCTAATTTATAACTTGCTATTATGATGAAAGGTCCTAACCAATTAGGTTCAAACTTGCCTTTGCTACTAGGGTTTGGGACATTCTTTTGATTTTCTTTTAAGACCAGTTCTCCGACTTGGAAATTTCTGCTTCTGATTTTTTGTTGTAGCTCAGTTTGAGTCTATTTTGATAGACTTGCAGGTGATTTAGAGCATCAATACGTCGCTCATCCAGTAGATCCAGCTCATTCAATCTTGATACTTGGTAGTCTTCATCAGTGATGAGGTTTTGCAATGATATTCTGAGGGATGGGAGCTCGATCTCAATTGGGAGTACAGCTTCTGATCCGTAGACCAAGGAGAATGGGGTGGCACCAATGGGTGTGTGGATGCTAGTTCGATAAGCCTAGATGGCGGGATTAAGCTGCAGATGCCAGTCACGACCTATGTCATTGACTGTTTTCTTGAGGATTTTGAGGATGGTTTTGTTCATGGCTTGTACTTGGCCATTGCCTTGGTGATAGTACGGGGTGGAGAAGCAATGCTGGATTTTGAATTTCTCGCACAAGTCGTGAACCTCCTGGTTCTTGAATGGTGTCCCATTATCTGAGATAATGGCTTGTGGGACACTGTAATGACAAATGAGATAATTCAGGATGAATTTTGAGATTTTCTTCCCAGTGATATACGTCATGGGTATGGCTTCCCCCCACTTTGTGAAGTACTCAATTGCAGTTATGATGAACTTATGGCTGTTAGCAGAGGTGGGTATGATTTTTCCAATAAGGTCGAGTCCCCATTGTGAGAAGGGTCATGGTGTGACGATTGAGTGAAGCTCTTGAGCTAGAGCATGGATGAGATCCCCATGCTGTTGACAATGTAAACACCTTTTAGCATGATCATGTGCTTCTCTTTCCATTGTGGGCCAGTAATACCCCATCCTCAGCAGTTTCTTGGCGATGGTCATTACACTCGAGTGTGAGCCACACATACCATTATGAACCTCAGTTAGAGCGGTTAATTCCTCCTCAACATTTAAACAATGTAGCAAGGTACCTTCTATGATTCTATAGTATAAGGTATCACCTAGGATGACAAATCTGGATGCTTTTTTGATAAAGGTTCATTTTAGGCTTGATGGGAGGTTAGCGGGTATTACTCCTATGCGAAGATATGTGTAGATGTCATGGTACCAAGGATCACTAGGACCAATGACTTCACACACATATTCTGATTCTGGTACCTCGAATGTGGGAATGAGAAGCTTCTCAATCAAAAATTCATATTTCGGCATGTTATGAGGGATGTCTAATAAAGACCCAATTGTAGCCATGGCATCAGCTACTTTGTTGTTGGTTCTTGGAATCTACTCAAATGTTATGTCGATGAAGGATTCCTTTAGAGTCTCAACCAATTTCTTGTATGGGGTTAGCTTTTCATCCTTTGTTTGATATTCATTATTGACCTGATTTATGATTAAATGAGAGTCTCCATACACCTTGAGAGCTATGATATTCCATTGCACTGCTATCTTGAGACCTATAGTCAAAGCCTCATATTCTGCTATGTTGTTAGTGCAAGGAAATGCCAATTTGTATGACTTCAATATGCAATCCCCTTGTGGGGTGATGAAGAAGACACCAACTCCTGATCCATGTTGCATGTATGAACCATCGAAGTATAGTTTCCAGTGGTCCACTATGTTGAGGTTAAAGATGGATTCATCTTGAAACTCTGAGACAAGAAGATTCTTAGAATAAATGGGTGCTTCTACTAATTGATCTACAATAACCTGTCCCTTAATGGCTTTGTGCTCCACATACCCGATGTCATACTTTGATAGTATCATTACCCATTTTTCCATTCTGCCTATGAGCATTGCTTTTGATAATAGATACTTGAGGGGGTCAATTTTTGCAATGAGCTTTATCTTGTGTGCCAACATGTAATGTCTAAGTTTTTGGGATGCAAACACTACTGCGAGGCAAGATTTCTCGATGAATGAGTAATTTATCTCATGACCGACCATTGTCCTACTAATATAGTAGATAGCCCTCTCTATTCCATTTTCATCATGTTGGGCTAGGAGAGCTCCTAGAGCTGCTACTATTGCTGATACATATAAGATTAATGGCTTTCATGGGATAGGTGGCATTAAAATTGGTGGTGTCAATAGATATTCCCTCATCTTGTTGAATACCTCTTCACATTTTGTATCCCATTTATACACTACCCCCTTGTGGAGTAGGTGAGAATATGGATTTTGCTTTTCTGCCAGTTGTGCTATAAATCGTCGGATGGATTGAAGACGGCCTTAGAGGCCTCTGAATTGTTTTAATGTCTTTGGTGCTTCCATCTTGAAAATTGCCTTCACTTTTACTGGATCCACCTCAATACCCCTCATGGAGACTATGTATCCTAGCAATTTACCTGATTGTACGCTAAAGATGCACTTCTTGGGATTTAGTTTGACTTTGTATTCCTCTAGTCTGTCAAAGATAGCACTTAGGGTTGCTATATGATCTTGTGTCTTTCTTGACTTAGCTAGAATATCATCGACATAGTCTTCAACTGTTTTGTGGATCATGTCATGGAATATTAATGTCATGGCCCTTTGATAGGTTGCTCCTGCATTCTTTAGGCCGAATGGAATCATGTTCCAGCAGTAGGTCCCCCATGGACAAGTAAAAGTCATCTTATGTTGATCTTCTTTTGCTATCATGATCTGGTTGTATCCTGAAAATCCATCCATTAGCGATAGCATCTCATGTCTTGCTGTCAAGTCCACTATCATGTCGATATTGGGAAGTGGGAAATCATCCTTGGGACATGCTTTGTTGAAGCCTCTGAAATCTGTACAAATTATGATGGCTCCATCAGGCTTTGAAATAGGTACCAAATTTGACACCCATTCTGGATAATCAATTGGTTGGATAAATCTTGCATCTAACAACTTTTTGAGCTCCATTTTGACTAACAGAGCAATTTGAGGACATATTTTTTAGATTTTTTGTCTGACAGGTTTTGCATCTAGATACACTACTAAGTGATGAACCACAGTCTCTAGATAAATCCCTAGCATGTTAGCATAACTCCATGCGAAGTTTATTTGTCTTTCCTTTAGGAATGCTGCTAGGAGTTCTTGTTGTTTTGATAATATTTTTTCCGCATAGAATGTGATATGCGGGGCCTCCTCGGTTCCTATGTTGACTGGATTGCACTTTTCGGCCAAGACAACTGACAACTCTTGATGAATTGCTCTTAGAGGAAGATTGAATCCTTCATCCTCGGGTGCCTCAGAGAGTTTTCACCATTAGATATGTCCTTTCTTTTTACTATTTTCTTGTCAAAGAGTGCCACAGTGTGGTTTTCACTCAAGGAATTGGATTTGATTCTTAGTTTCTCACTTTTGTGAATGAAGGATTCAATCGTTTCTCCATAATAGGTGTGTGTGTCCAACTCTATTATAAAGCCTACTTTATGATCTCTGTCTGGAATGTTATCCCTCAATCCCATGAATTCTGAGAGCACTTCATCATTTTCAAATGTATCAAGAACTGGTGGTCCTCGTTGGTCATAGTCAATCAGTTGGGGGTAGACTAAGCAGATCTCATGATTTTGATGATTGGATTCAAAGAAGAGGGTGCTAGTCATACACAGGGTGGTATCTTCGAATAACCTAGGTAGATTGGATAAGGTATCTTCGTCATCTCTACTAATATAGGGCTCAGTTATGAAATTATGTGCTTCTCTACCTATGCCTATTGGTGAGTGTAGTTTTACGAGTACTGGCTGAGGAAAGACATTAACTGTCCTAACTAGAGGACTTCGGCCATGTATGGTTATTCTCAGAATGGTACACCCAAGGCCAAGATTTTTTATGGGTCGTGTCTTTGGCATGATAGGTATTATGAGCCCATTGTCATTTTGTCCCAATATTTGATTTCAATCATAGCCCATTGCAAGCATCATGTGTAGGCCCTTGCTTCTTTCGTCCATTGGTAAATTAGCTGCCAGTTTTTCATCTTAATACAATATGTGTGATGGGTCTGCTTCAATAACCTCCTGGCCAAGGTCTTCCCAACTTGTGAATTCAGGATAGTCTTCAAGAGACATTTGTGATGTGGAAGCTTGATTTTCTTGTGGGCGTCCCCATGATCTAGGAGATTGTGGTAACTCTCCTATCACGAAAGCATTGTTAGGGATTTTTTATCTTCTACAACCGTCCTCCTAGATGATGAGTTTGATGTCGAAGATGGTGGGGATGGCGGGGATGGCAGGTGTCTCTATCACAGAATTGGACGTGAGAGTGGTGGGATCGATGTATGGTGTGGATGGGCCCTCATCAATCTTTGGCACTTGGGGTATTTTGTAATATTTGGCCTCAAGAATTTTGCAATATGAAAACGGTTTGGGATCTCCATGAATGGTAACCTCTTGTCCATTATGTGTAAATTGCACACATTGGTGGAAGGTTGATACTACGGCTTTCATTGCATGGATCCATGGGTGTCCTAGGAGGATATTATATGGTAATTCGAGGTCCAAGAACTGACATGTGGTTTCCCTGAGCGTTGGCCCTACTTGAATAGGGAGTTTAATCGTGCCCTGAGACACTCTTTCTTGGTCATCATATGCTCTGATTGTGATGCCCTTGCCTTTTTCGATGGAGTCTTCCGCTATTTTCAACTGCTTGATAAGGCTAAGAGAACAAATGTTCAAACCTGCACCTCCATCCACCAAGACCCTTTTGATTTTACTCTTGTTTACAATGGCTTCTAAGTGAAGTGCACAGTTGTGAGATGGTTGGGTAGGGAAATCTTGGTTAGAGAATGTAAGGAGATTGGGTGTTATGATATTTCTGACCATAGCTTGGAATTGTTCTGCATCAAGATCTGTGGGGATAGTGGATGAGGCTAATGCTTCCTCAAGGATCTTTTTATGCATTGATGAGATTTTTAACAACTCCATGATGGATATGTGTGCTGGTGTTCTCTTGAGTTGTTCTACAACATTGTAGGTATGTGGAACAGATCTAGATGAAGGGACTCTGTTAGGTTGGGATGATCCTGCAATGGTGACTTTTCCGCCTCTTGTGGTGACTCCACAATCTCCGACATGGGCACCTTTGATGGCGATGACCATGCAGTCCTCATTTAGGGAAGCAACAAATATTTTGTACACATGATTTATGCTTCCCTTTCCTTTATCCTTGTTATTCCCTTTATTTCTATGATTCGGCATCGGATTCGTGTAGATTTTAAGGTCCTGATTTCTTGTCAGCTGTTCCACATCTATGATTCATTTTTTGATGAGATCTTGGATGATGTTTTTGAGTCTCATGCAATTGTTTGTGGTGTGACCTTTTATTTTGTGGAATTCACAAAGTTGATTCTCATTGTACCAAGGGGGTTTGACATCGGGTTCTTGGTAATTCTCGAATGTAGGAGACTGGATGAGTTTTTCGGCAATCAACTTTTTCATTATGTCTTCCAATGGTTCCCCCAAACTGGCGTACTTTCCTTTTGGATAAGTTTTTTGCTAGGGTGGTCCTCTTTGATCATTGAGGTTATTGATGGTTGGATTGTTGTTAGGTTGATATGTTGTGTGATGAGTGTTTTGATTTGGTGTTTGTATTTGTTGTGAAAGTGTGTTTTGGCATGGACCACTAATGAACACCTTGGCATCTACGACACCATCATTAGTGACACTTTTGTTCCTTGCCCATGTACAAGGTTTATCATTGTAATTTTATGATGGGTGGTTGTTTTGTGGTTCATGATATGATATTGATTCCGGGGGTTGAGTCACAAGGGCTCTTTCAATGTTGAGCGCCTTGGAGATCAATTGTTAATATGTAGTGATACCTTGAACTTTGAGATGAAATGACAAGCGGCTTTCAAGTTTGGAAATGATTGTGCATACTTGTTATTCTTTTGGCATAGTCCACTTGCTCTGATTGGCCTTGGATCACCATCATTGAAGAAATGAAGCAAAAGATTCATTCTTCCCTTGTTTTAGAGCATATAGTTTTTTGAGACTGACATCCATTGTAATATTACATGCGTAGTTTCTAATGAATGCATTCCTTATTTCTTGGAATGTTCTAATGCTTGAAGGTAAGAGAGAGAACCATTCTATAGCGTTGCCTGCCAAGCTCCTAGGGAATAGCCGCATCAGATAAGTATCGTCATATGCAACCTCCATACAATGAACCTGGAATTCCCTGATGTGATCTTCAGGGTTTCCCATCCCTCGATATTTGTCAAATTTGGGGATTTCAAATCCCTTGTGGAATGGTTTCATGTCTAGGCTCCTATCAAATGGATAGGGACACAAGTTGTTTTGCGTTTTGGTTGTTCGCCCTAATTGAAGGTTGAGCACTTGTTGTGAGAGCAACCTAAGTTGTGTCATCACATCACTTTGTAGATCAGGGGGTGGGATGAAAGTATTTTGAGGTGTTTCAATCGTTGGTTGGGCCGATGGGTTGGTTAGTGCATTGTTCAATGGTATCAGTATGTTGTGGCGGTGAAGTAGGCTTCTACTTGCTTTTGGATGAACAATGCTTGTTGTTGATCTTGTTGTTGTTGTGCTAGGATTTGTGCTTGTTGTTGTGCTTGTTGCTGCTCTAACAACTCCTATTGTGCTTGCTATTGTTCCCACAATGCTTGTTGTTGGGCTACCAATTATGCCGCTTCTTGTTGTTCTTGGTATTGCTTTAGTGCTTGTTGGTATGCTTGCACTTGCGATGCTTGTGCAAGAATTTGTGCTTGAGCTTGTGCTTGTTGTGCTTGATATTGAGCTTGTGCTTGAGCTTGTGCTTGGGCTTGTGCTGCTTGCACTTGTGCAGCTTGTTGCTACAATAATAGTTGTTCTTGAGTGACCCTTTGTGCTTGCAATGCTTGCGTAGCTTGGGCAGCTTCTTGTTGTTGTTGTTGTTGCAATAATGCCTAGGATTGTTGTGCTTGTTGTGCTTGTATTGTGGCTTGTGCAACTTTGGCAGCTTATGCAGCTTGAGTGGCTTGTTGCAGAGCTTTTTGTTTTTGAACTTGTTGATATCCTCTTTGAAATGCAGCTTGCAATGCTGCATCATATTGGCTTGATGTGGTGAACATTGGTGGTGGTGGGGGTGGTGGTGGATTTGGAATGGTGGTAGATGATGATGTTGTGTTGATGTTTTGTGTCTTAGATAATGGTATTGATGTGATGGGTCCTTGAGAGACCATGTTTTGTGATGTGAGAGGTGTTTTTGATGATGTTACCATTGATTGTGTGTTTTTCGTTTGTTGTTGCAATATCAACGACAAATTTTGAGTGTTTGGTACAATGCTTTAAGTGATGGTTGGGATGTACATTTGATTGATACTTGGTAAGGGAGGAAGCCCTAGACCAAGGAGTGGTGTGGATGATAATGGCAATGGCAGAAGAGGTGGAAATGTGAGTTGTTGTGAAAATGTCGTGGTGTCGAATATGCCCCTTGGTCCGAACATATCTCCCTCTTCTTGTGAGTTTGTGAGAAGAGGTGTTTGTGGTGTTGCGTGAAAGAATGTTGATGATGGATCATGATGGAATGTGAGAGGAACATTTTTGTGTAATGGGTTTTCAGGTATATTTTGTTCCAATATGGTTCTTGCATCCAAACTTTGATTATTATCAAGGGGATGTGATTGAAGAGCATTGATAAATGTGTTTCCCTTGTTGACATTTGGTTGAGTTGGAGCAATCGATGTCATGATTTGTGGAATGTTTTGCGTGATGTTTTTGGATGGAGGTGTGGATTAGATGGGGATGGTGGACGAGATTGGTGGAAATGATGTCTCCACTATGGTGCTCACATCAAAGTCTGAAGGCAACTTGGCCCCTTGTTTTTCTAATTCAAGCATGTATAACGAAGGGTTGAGTGTCATCATGATGTTGATGATTCGATCGTTATCTAGATTTTGGAGCATTTCTGTCATTTCCTCGCGAGACATTCCAAAAGTAGGGTCCTCTCCTTTCTTTTCTTCTTGGGGATTTTGTGATGATGAGAGGGTCAATGGATTGCTTGATTCTGCTAGATTCATTTCTGCATTGGTTTGGCTAAGATCACTTGAAGCGGGTGTTTCTTTGTTGGCTTCCATACTCTTCTTGTATTGAGATCTTGTTTGGACCATAAAACAAGGATCAAGAATATGGGAGATGAGTCTCTTGATTCTTTGGATTGATCTCTATTTTATGTCCCAAAGTGAAAGTTTTTAGGATGCTTTTGAGGATCAAAGGTGATGATATGATGATGATGTTAAGGATGGATGATATGGATATTTTTGGCTTTTGATAAATCTTGAATAAGACACTAGGCTTTTAGGACTTTGGATTTTGATTCTTGGTTTTTGGATTTTGAGACTTTTGAGATTTTGTCTTTTCTTTTGATTTTGATTTTGGATTTGGATTTTGAACAAAAAGACCCTAAGATGTTGGATGATGATCTAAGGGACAGCTTTGTTCAAAGAATGATAATTTGAATATGTGTGAGGAGAAGGATGCATCTACCCACACCTATTCAAACAAGATGATTGCTTCACTAAGCATATGAAGAAGGATTCATCTACATAAAATAAGCTAGACAAGATGATTTTGATAACTTTGACTAAGTATATGCAAAAGGATGCATCTACACATACCTAGCCAAAGGTACTTTTGCTAATGTTTTCAAGAATTTTGTCTCAATGATATTGATGGTTCTGATTTTGCCATAAAGCCTAGTATCAAGGATGATTTCAAGATTTTCCAAAAGGCGATGATGAGGTGGATTTTTTTTTTGATGTTTTGATGGATGGATGAAAAATATTTTAATAATGTTTTGATCCTAAGATGAACCTAAAAAGATACACTTTGTTTGTTTAGACCTAGGCATTGAAGAGCATGCAAATGCTTCCTAATGACCTTTGTAACCAAGAAATGCTTTCATTTGAACATTCATTTTCAGATTTCCAATCAATGATCTATGCTTTGGGATTTGGAGTCTTCAACACATATGAAAGTTCACTTTGCTTAGCTTTGCTTAAATGCCTTAATTTTATCAAAAACACTTTCTTTCAATTAGGTTTTCAAACTAAGATATCCAATGTCTTACTTCCTTCAAACCCCAGAAGATATGTTATGTGAAGTTTAATGAACTTAAGGCAAGGGTTTTCCTATTGTTTACTTAAGAAGACAAATTGAGATATAATCCAATGCTTAGAAACCTCTAAGGATGTGAATCCCAAGGGAAAGCAATAACATATGGATTGAGTCAATGGCATTTGTCTTCAAAATGGTTTGAAATTTTGGATGATATTAAGTGTTTGTTTCCATGATGTTTTTGATCAAGCAATACATTTTGTAACCCAAGAATAAGTACAATCCTATGGATGTGTAAGACATTATTTGTTGGATTCCCACTTGGACAAGTCCAGCTACGCTTATCTCTAGTGGATGGTTAGATGCTTGACCCCATTGGCTCCCCTCCATGGCTCATTAATTTCTATCGGGGCAGCCAAGCATCAACACCCATGAAACTCCCCTGGCATGCTTTCCATCTCTACTAAAAGACCCTAAAAGTGTGGGGTGGCTTTAGAATGACCGTTCTTGCACCAACAAATAGATTAAGGATTTTGGAAAATTCTAGCACATGGGTTTTAGTAAGGACTTTCTGTTCATAGGAGTTGACCCAACATGGCAAGATTCCCCTTTCGGATCCATCTTGTCAGAGTCAACCACGTGATATTGGCATTTCTTCCAATATCCACATTTATATCCCAGCTGGAAATACTCTTGGCATTAGAGTGTTACCGGTTGAGTCGTTCCCTTGGGTGATTACTTTTTCTCCAATGCAAGCCCTCTAAGATAAACAAAAGTGAATGAAGAACAATATTCGTAACTTGATCAATCCTTATTGGAAACTAGGAGAGAGAATGTATGCAACAAAGTCCCCACTCACACTCGCACAATAGTTTGTTCAATTTTAAGCCCAAATCGAGTGTGGAGGTGATTGATTTGTCTTAAGCCAAAGTCATGGAAAAAACCTTTTGATTCTCAAGATCGCTATAAAGTGCGAGAGAAGTGCATACGTCCTTTTCCAATGCCTTTAGTCTAAGTAAGCCCTCACGAAAAACACAACTATACTTGTTCTTTTTAAACCCTCAAAGCAATATGTGAGTTCATTTTAGACCACCAAATCACAAGTGAAAGACATTTGTTCAATTTGTTAATCCCATAAACAAAATCTAGTAAGTTGTTTGATCCTATTGTTCATTTTAACCTTTGCATGGAATTTGAAAGGTTCTTTTTAAGCCCAAATGAAAACTAGTATTCTAAAGTAAGAAAAAGATGACAAATTCTTTAAAGAAGTGTTAAACAAACACTTAAGTGTTTAAAAACACTTTAATTAGACCAAATATCATCACCATGCTCCTCTTCCCTTATTTTTCAATTTTCAACCTACAAAGGAGAAAAACAATTAGTTTCTGGAAAAACACAAAAATTAAATAGCAGAAATTAGAGGAACAAGCAATCATAAATTAAAGCATGTGCTAAAAATTAAATTTCTCCCTTTTACTATCTTCTAGCGTCGCAACTCATGAAGGCATCGCTATTTTTTCCTTCCAGCGTCACTCTTATAGCATCACTTACTAGTTAGCAGCACTCTGTGTCAGGACAGAGAGCACGATTGCGTCACTCTTCTCTCCCAATGTCGCAATTTCTGAAAGCGTTAGAGTTTAGAAATTTTTGAAATGGATGCAAATCAGCGAGTCTAGCGGTGGAGTTTAGGATTTAAATTTTTGGTGGGATGAGTCTAGCGGTGCTAAAAGAGCAATGTTGGCGAGCCCGCGGTTCAAAAATAGTGACGCTAACGAGCCCCTGGTGCAAAAGTAGTGACGTTGATGAGCCCGCGTTGGAATTTCCTGTGTGTAGAAAAGCACAGAATTTTTGTGAAAATGTTAAAATTTAAGACTGCATTCCCTCCTTCTAGCGCCAAATGTGCGAACCCTTTTCCTAGTACCTACAAAACAACATGAATAAATGAGTTAGACAAGGAAATGCAAGCTAAAAGAAGGATTCCCCATGAAATCCATTTACAAATTGAACTAGGAATGAAAATAATGAACACAAAGAAAATGATAAAAACTTGATCCCATGGGGGAATTGGTACCAATTTGATATGAAAATTGGCCCTTTCCCAATTCCTATGATGCAAGATTCAAATTTTTAAGATGATGTTGATCCACTTTGATGAGAAGATGAGAACTCCAAGCCAAATCTGTAAAACCTAACTATGGCTCAATGATAATGGATGAAACTCAAGAGATATTTGAGCATGGTAACTTTGCTTGGATTGTGGATGATCAAATGAGGACAGGAGCTCTTCATTTATAGGATTTCAAGATGGATGAATGCCCAAATTTGAGCAATGTGGGACTAAAATTCATCCAATGATATGGTGCCACTTGTCAAGCTATGAATGGATGATGGTTGTGCAAAATTTGGGGTTTGTGCCAATAAATGCCAATATTTGAAATTCAAATTTGTTGAAATGACATGTAAGAGGGAAGGGAAAATGCAATAAATGCCACTTGGCTCAAGGCAAAGGACATGTAAGAGGTTTTAAATGCCTTGTTGGATGTACATGTTGAATTGAAATTTTTGAATTCAAATTGAAAGAATATTCCAAAAGGATTCCTTGTGAGGAAAATAGAGATTTAATAAATGAATTAAATCTATTTTCATGTGCAACTTGAAAAAAGGGTTGATTAATCTAACAGGAGATTAGATGATGTGACTTATTTGACTTAGATTTATGGATTTATTTAAATTAGGTAAGAGAGGAATATGATAAGAGGTTAATTAAGTAAAGATTTTGACTTATTTAATTAAAAGGGATGGTGTTAGACTAAATCAAATAAGGTTTTAATTTATTTAATTTAATGGATAGACTTTACATATTTAATCAAATAAATTGATTATTTAATTGAATAGGGATAATTATATCAGATGGATTGATTTAATTAATAGGAGAAAGTGACTCAATTAGACAAAATGATTTATTTAATTAAGGGATGACTATTGATGAATCTAATCAGATAGGGGAATTTGATTAAACGGTTAGACTAAGGGATGATTTAGGAAGAAATGATGTTAGTAAATTGGGATCAGGTGTGTGATGTCAATCAGTATATTTTTGATGTCTACACCTACAATTCCCCAAGTTCACCTACATTCGCGCCCAAGGTTTCACTAAGAGGCCGAACAAGCTACCCCGGTACCCAAATGACTAGATTATACTATTGGAACCCTCTCAACAGCTGTAGCATGTGTACACCATCCTCAACAACAAGCATTTGAAAGGGATCTCTTATTCCTTTACCTTCAGGCAAGGCATGTATAAACTACAAACCTCCCAGTATGGTGGGAACTTGGAAAAGGAATTGGTAGAATACCACTTCCAACTACACACTGCTCGATTGTGGATGGACCCGTATGGGCACATGAGAAAAGTGCTAGGACTAGAGTACGCCCATTTACATCATGTTGAGGATTTTTCAAAAAATTGCTAGGATGACAAAGAGGTACCTGCCAGGCACTACATGAGGATGACTGCATACTTTGTAAGTAGGGTGCAATTGTTCCCTATATCGGATCATGTTGAGGAAGATGAAGGTACCATCATGGATCCTCGATATAACGTAGTCTCCAATCTATCATTGCTTGCAATTGACTGGGATGAACAGGAGGTCGATGACCTAGACATTGTGACTAAACCCATTGTGGCCCAAACTAAAGAATGGGTTAGAGGGAAAGTGGCCCAGCTAAAGCAACAAGGAGTGTTCCTAACATACAAAGGACTCAAAAGTGAGCATAGTGCCACCAAAGATGTTGCCACTATAGTTTCAATGAGCGAGACATCCAAATCTCCTCCAATCACTAGATCAAAGAAGAGGAAAGGAATAGAAATGGAGCAATCTCTAGATCCCAAGGTATACACAAGGAAGGATTCAGGAGGCTCACCTTCCAAGAAGGTGAGGAAGAAAGGATAGATTAGCTAGAACCTCTTTTGACTCTCCCTATCTCGATTGCCCCATCACCTCTAGCAGGGCCCATAATAGTGATTGACTCCTCTACCGTAACTACCCCTCCTTCCTCTGCTACCATGTCACCTACTACATCACTCCCATTAGCCACAATAGCAGCACCAATGCTCGTTGCCGCATTGCCCAAGGATTTCTCGAAGCACATGCAAAATATACCTTCTGAGCTCTCCCAAATCCTTATGGACCCCACCCTTCAGGCTGCCTTAGCGCAGGTCCTTTCTACTACTAAGCCTTCACAACCTCTAATAGGACCACTAGCGATGGAGGCCATAATGTTAATTTCTGAGGAGTGGGAGAGGTGGGAACAAGAAGCCTCAAAACTAATTGAAGAGGAGGTCGATGAGTACCATGAACACCCTAATTATGAACATCAGAAAATTGATAGGATGGCCTACAAAGAGGAAGGAGCAGGCTCTTTCGAGAGTGGGGATGAGGAGGAGGATGTCGGTGGTAAGGTCATCATACAAACCTTCAATGATGATCTTGAAGAACAGATGGATCAACAGCTAAAACACGATGAAGAAGAGGCAGAAAGGTCACCTCCCAAGGAGGAATAGAAGGGCGATAGGACAATAGAAAATGTAGAAATCCTTGTAGGGGAAAAAAATGGAGATTGTGCCACCTCCTACAGAAGAAAAAGACAGAGAAGAGGACCAACCCATGGAATACATGCACAAGGCCGAATAGATTGAAGAAATAGAGGAAAAGGAAAGGGAGGTAGAAGAAAGTCCCTGAGGGAAATTGATTACTAAACCTCCCATAAAATGCCTCATATTCACCCTAGATTCTGATGAGGAAGAGGGGGACAACACTAAGATGAAAGGTGCACAAAAAGAAGTCTGAATAGGGGAGGGTGAAGGCGATCAAGAACCATCAAAAAGAAGAGTCTGCCATGCCCGAGTGGTTGGAGAGGTAGCTTGAGAAGAAGAATCCTACTCCCAAGGATCCGTGGGCAAGGCTAGAGGATATCCTAGCCCGAGCCCAAAGCTCAACTAAAAGAGAGAAAAGGCCTAAAGTGAGATCCAAGATAATAATGGATGTCTCTAGGTCCTGAACCACACAAATAGCAACACCCATGGTAGGCCAGACTAGGTTAAGTTATAATATTTCCACAATCAACTTGGGGACTGCTAACAGAGAGCAGAAGGTGGGGCATCTTGAAGAATCAGTAGCTACAATGGTGCACTTGATAAAACAAGACAAGGTCTCAAAAAATAAACTTAAAGCATAGGTGGCCGCCTTGACGGATTACATCCAACAATGGTCTTCAGTGGATGACATGCCTACCACATCCGCGGCTCCACTCCAACTGCTATCCAAAGAGAAAATTGACAAATTAGAGAAGATAAAGAACTTGGATAGGACTACAAAGAGCTAGTTCTGTCAGGTCTTGTACATCGGGAACATGGGTATCAGCCAGGCTGTTCAGACATCCAACAAGTTCTTGGACCTGCAACAATCTCTGGAGAGCACAAAGAAGCTCTACACTAACTTCCCTACAACATATGACTCCACCTGTCCAAATATTGAGGCCATCTTCTGGTTACCCAAGGCCACATGGGAAAAGGAGCTCGCATTCAAAAGTGATGACCATTGGCTGATGGATGTGTGGAGGTGGGATTTCAATAACAGAAAGGAAAGGTTGGAACAAATAATGAATAAGGTGGATCTAGACATCGAATGGGTCAAGGAAATTAGGGTAGACTGCACCTGATATCTGAAGTTGATGACAGAGTATGATGTGCCCACAGTACAAATGGATCCAGAGAAGATAATGCCTTATTTTTAGAAGAAGATGGAGGACGAGATGTCCAATGAGATAACAATGGAATTCATGAGTTTCACTACCCATGCCTTTGCCCAATCAGAGTTGTTCAAGGATCAAGGTGTAAAGTATGATGAAGACTGGAAGAAGCTTGAAGATAATGCAAAAGAATGGAGCTACTAGATGCTGCGGTCTGAGATTATTGAGGTGGACAAGCTCCAACCAGTCATTCTAAAATTCATGGAATATGCAGCTTTAAAGAAGTAGGGGGGTAACCCTATTATCAATGAAGAGCTCCTGAAGGAATAGCTACAACAAAGAGTAGTTAGCAAAAGACAAAATGCTACAGTGCTATCACTAAAGGACAAAATAGGGAAAGGACAGGAATGTAATTTTAAATTGTAATATAATTGGGGTAGGTGAAACCCTATTTTGTAATGAATCCTGGCCACATAATGAAAATCCATCTTTTCCATTCATTTAGCTTTATGAGCACTATAAATAGGGAGTCTCCTCTCCTTTCTAAGGGAGTTGAGTTGTTGTAAAGGAATGCTGCTGAAATATATAATGAAAATATATTGACTTGGTGTATTTTCTGATTTCTCCACATGCTTCATGGTTCAATCTCCATTGTTAAATGCTTTAGTTAGATTCACATTGTTTTTTTAGTTAGTTGTATCCTTGCTTTGATAGATTTTAGTCATGTTGTTCTACGATTATAAAAATTTCTACTGTGTTGATGCCTCCCAGCCCATACTTTTTGTTGTTTACTGCTGGTAAATGGCCTTGAAAAGTTAGCCTAGGCTGAAATTTGAAGCTGATCTTTGAATCTTTATCTTTATTCATGCATAGAAATGGTGGATGAATGATAAAATATTTCTAGACCTTTGAAGATAGCACAAATTTCATGATACTGTAGATTTCTTGGTTAAGTGAAATCCTATTTGAAGGGAGTTGTCCATAGCGGAACCTCCATCATCACTGTTCACAGTTAGTTGTAGATCCAATAACCTTTCGTCTTCCCTGCTCTTTTCCTTTTTTAGAAACAACATGTGCTAAGGTTCATTGCACATTGTAAATCCAAACTTGAAGTTTGCCCTATGATTACCAACAAAATGACATCAAACATCAACTGAGGAGTTCCATGCAAGTCATGACCTGACACCCGAGAGACCTTGGGGAGATTTTCAGTAGCTTGCAATTGGAGATTTCCTTTCAAAAGAGGTAGTGCACGTACTCATTACCTATGTTGAGAAGGTGTGCAAAAACACCCATCAACATGACACTGGTTCAATTCCTAGGTGTTGGAATTTTCAAATGTCAAACTGTGCCGCTAATCAAAATTGTGTCACCATCACACTCTTTGGTCTATTGTAGAGCCCCGTGTGTAGACCTAGCAGCGCTATACAGTATCGTTGCTTTCTTCAAATAGTGCTACATATGCGGGTTCTGCCGCTAGAGTAGAGTAAAAAGCTTAAAATCAGTTAACTTTGACATGTGCTTTTTCTATTCTGGTTATTTTGGGCTACTAACTGGTTTTCGAACATCTATTTTGTAGTTCTAACTAGTCTTTGGCAGGTTGGCTTAATCAAAGCTGAAGGAGGGAAACAAAGTTGAAGGTTCATAATGACATCATCATCTCATTACATCAAGTGTTTTTGAACATTTTAGTGTTTTTTATAACACTTTAGGACAATTTATAATATTGCCTTTCTGGATTTGTTACCTTTCATGTGCTTAGGACATGCTAAATCTATTTTGGACACTAAAAAGAACACCATAAAAGCTTTCATTTTTGTTACAAAAGGTTAAAAACAACTTTAGGAAAATCTATTAGATTTTGTTTAAGGTTAACAATTGAACAATCAAAATCTCGTATTTCCTTTGGTGCTTAAAAATAAGTCACTCTTTCTTTGAAAAAATAAAATGAAAATGTGTTTCTTTGTCTCGTAATCACTTACCCAAAATAATACTATGAAAAGGATGTATGCACTTCTCTCACACCTCACGATGATCTTGAGAATCAAAAGGATTTTTGGTGATCTTGAGTTTTGTAAGTGATTTCCTCCACATTTTATTTGGGATTAAAAATTGAACAAATCTTGTGTGGGTGGAACATATTGCATGTGTTCTCTCTTTGTTTCTCAACAAAGATCAATCAAACTACGGATATGTTTCCTCGCTTTTGTTTATCTTAGAGGGATTTCTTTATGGGAAAAAGTAATCACCCAAGGGAATGACCCAACTAGAAACATAGTAAAACCAAGTGACTTCCAACCGGTATATAAGTGTGGGTACTTGAGGAAAGGAAAGTATCACGAAGATTATTTTGATTAGAAGGGAAACAATGGTCTCTCACCACATGGATGGTTCCCCATGAATGAAATTACTACATTAAAACCCTTGTTTAGAAAAGGCCAAAATCCTTGATCTATTTGTTGGTGCAAGAATGGTCATTTTGAAGCCGCCCCACAATTTTATGACTTTTAGTAGAAATGGAAAGTATGCCATGGGAGATTCATGGATACTGATGCTTGGCTGACCTAAGAAGTGAGTGCACTATAAGGGGGAGCTTGTGTGGTCAAGCATCTAACTATTCACTAAAAGTAGGCATAGCTGGACTTTTCCAAGTGGGGATTCAACAAATACAGTCTTTCATATCCATAAGGTTGTGTATTTTCTTGGAAATAACACACTTTGCTTGATCATAAACATTGGGAAATAGACATTCAACATTTTCATCAAATTTCAAACCCGGAAGGAAGAAAATATCTATGAAAAAAGTCAAGAGTTATTGCTTGCCCTAGGGATTATATCCTTAGAGGTTTCTAAACATTTGGATTCATATCTCAGTTTGCTTGCTAAATTCAACAATAGGTAAATTTTTCCTTGATTTCATTGAAGTTACACATAATGTACTTTGTGGGATGAGAAGAATTTAAGACATTAGACATCTAGCTCAAAAACCTAATCAAAGAATTGTTTGTGGTAAAAAGAAGTCACTATGCAAAGCTAAGAACAATTGAACCCCACACGTATCTCAAATGATTTCATGCAAGATCAAAATATGGAAACCAAATTCAAAAGCTCTTAGTCCAAAAGATCATCAAAAGTGTCTCTCAACACTCTACAAATTTAGACAAATAGTACTTTTCAACTTTCACAGAAGGGCTTCAAGAAACAATCCCAATTTGTACTCATTTTATTATTGTCAGAATCTGATACTTTTTCAACAATTTGAGAATCTTGTTTAGAGTAAAGCGTGTTCTTCAAAACTGAGGTCTTGTAAACAAGAGTCTTTTTTAGGTACACATAGGATCAAATTCAACCTTCATCCATCTTTCAAACATCAAACCAAGATCATCTCACCAACAACTCTTGAAAATATTGAAACCATCCTTTATGATAAACTTTTTGGAAAATCCATGAATCAAAACCTTTGAATCCAAATCCTTGAATCAAAACATCAAAACATTTGGTTTGACTAAATATGTGTAGATGTATCCTTCTCCATATGCTTAGTTAAATTCAAGTCATCTTGTTTGATTAGGTGTAGGTAGATGTATGCTTCTCCTTACACATAGTCAAATTATCATCTTATAAGAAAATCTATCCCATAGATAAAATCCAACATCTTGGGATATATTTTTTCATTATCCAAAGTCAAAGCAATCCAAAACCAAATCAAGGCCAAAATCCAAGAATCCAAGAATCCAAAACCAAGATCAAAGAAAATCCAGGGATCCAAAATCAAAATCCAAAATCCAAAAAGGTCCCAAAAGTCTAGCATCCCCCTTACGATCTTCTAAGAGTTTAATCATGCATATCATCCACCTTTCACACATTTCACCATCACACCTTTGATCCTTAATCATCCTAGATCTTCTCTTTGAGCCTCATTTTATGGTTTAAACAAGATCGTAACACAAGAAGAACATGGAGACCAACAAAGAAACATCAACTTCAAGTGACCTAAGCTAAACCAATTCTAAAATGAATCTTGTTGGATCAAGAAATCCCCTAACTAATCTTCCTTAATCATCAAAAAAACCACAAGAGGAAGGTCAAGTAGAGGATATCACCAATAATTCCTTCGGTATGACACAAGACAAGATCACCGAAATGGTCCAAAATCTTGAAAATCATAGAATTTTCAAGATCATGATGAAGCTCCTTCCCTCACAATATATGCTTGAGTTAGCAAAACAAGGGGCTAAACTCCCTTCCAATTATGATGTAAGCACCATTGTGGAACAACCTCTTGGATTCATGCCTCCAATTTCATCCATGCCCCCAATCTCATCCATGCATCCATTCCAAAGCATTATCTAACCCATCCCCCAAATTACATCATCCATTGCTCCAACTCAACCTATTGTTAACAAAGGGAGCACATTTATCAATGCACTACAAACACAACCCCTTGTGAGTAATCAAGATTTGGGCGCAAACACTATCTTGGGGAAACTTGTACCCAAAAATCTATTACACCCATATGTCCCCCTCACCTTTCATGATCCTAATGATCCATCATCATCATTTAACCTAACACCTCAAACCTCTCTCCTTATGACCTCGCAAGGAGAAGGAGATTTATTTGGAGTAGGGGGCATCTTTGATCCTTCATCTTCATCATTTCCCCAAGGAAGTATGCCACTCACTTTTCCACCACTTCCACCCTTGCCTCCAACATCAACATCACCTCTCAATTTGGGGTTACCTCTGTTGTCACCACTCATTCAAAACAATCCCCCAATCATCAATCAAAGAATCATACCAAATCCTCCCATCTTTCCATCGATATCACAACAATAGATGGAAACCATCCCAATAACACAAGAAATCACCACATCATCAACCATTCCCCAAATACCTCAAAACATGGTCTCTCAAGGACCAAGGATATTGATTGCACTATTTACTATACAAATCCCAATCATTAATACAATGATGCCTCTCATCACTGAAACAAGCACCATTCCAAATCCACCACCACCTCCACCACCAAACAAAAATATCTCAAAACAATATAGCATCACGTTACAATTCACTCAAGAAGCTGCCTATCAAAAGGCACTCCAAAAAATCCAAAACTGACAAGCTACACAACTAGCCACTCAGTAAGCACAAAAATAATTAGTTCCATTGCAAGCAGTACAAGCTACTTAAGTAGCTCAAGCTGCACAATTGGTGCAACAAGCACAACAAGTAGCTCAGGCCATCCAGGTTGTACAAGCCACACAAGGTGCATAGATTGCACAAGCTTCCCAACAAGCACAAGCCCAAGCTCAAGCACAAGCGCAAGCTTAAGTCCAATACCAAGCTCAACAAGCACAGACACAAGCTCAAGCATAGGCACAAGCACAGTACCTCACACAACAACAAGCATACTAACAAGCACTGAAGTGATACCAAGAGAAGCAAGAAGCAACCCAACTAGCAGCTCAACAACAAGCATTGTTGGTACAACAACAATAGCAAGCTCAACAATAGGCATTATTAGCGTAACAACAATAGGACCAACAAGTGTTGTTGATACAAGGACAAGTACAAGCATACTTGGCATAGAAAAATGTGCAAGCACCATCCACCAACATACCAACCAATCCACCCATCCCTCCAACAAGTGAACCACCACAAAACACCTTCACTCCACCCCCTAATCTGCAAAATTATGTAAAAACATAAATCAAGTTGCTCTCACAACAAGTGCTTGATCTTCAACTAGGAAAAACCACAAAGAAACCTAGCAACTTGTGTCCATATATGTTTGATGGGAGTCTTGTAATAAAACCATTCCCAAAGGGATTTGAAATCCCCAAATTTGATAAATACTGTGGGATGGGAAACCTTGAAGATCACATCAGGGAATTCCAAGTACATTGCATGGAAGTCACATATGACGATACATATTTGATGTGGCTATTTCCTAGAAGTTTGGCTAGCCACACCATGGAGTCATTCTCCCACCTTCCTCTTGGCATCAAAAATTTCCAATAGATAGTAGACACATTCAATATTGGTATGGATGCCAGTCTAGAGGAACTATCAGCTCTTAAACAAGGTAAAAACAAATCATTTGCTTCTTTCCTACAATGATGTCTATCCAAGGCCAATAGGAGCAAATGGGTCATGCCAAAAAAACAAGCTTTAACTAGCATCTCCAATCTAGAAGGAACCTTGGAATTTCATCTCAAAGTGCAAGGAAACACCACATACGACCAATTGATCTCCAAGGAACTTAACATTGAACAAGCCCTTATTGCACAAGGAGGGACACCTGCATATCCTGAACAACAAAACAATTGCTCATCCACCAACTATAGTGAAAAACCTCACACATGGAAAAAAAATAGAAACATTACCAACGATGGTGTTGTTGATGCCAAAGTAGTCATCAATGCTCCTCAACAAAACACACCAACACCCCAAAAACAACCCCAAAACAACAATCAAAAAAATCGACAAGCTAACATTATGACTTAGCAGCCAAACAATCAAATATTCAACAATGTGAATGATCAAAGGGGGCCACCCCAACGAAAAAAAAATCCCCCAAGCAGAAGTACACAACCCTTGGGGAATCAACTAAATCCATCATGAAGAGGCTAGTGGTGGAAAAACTCATCACAATCCCCACCTATGAAAATTATCAAGAGCCCTTGGTAAAACCATCGTGGTACAATGAAAATCACCTTTTTGATTTCCACAAGATCAAGGGACACACAACTGCTAGTTGCAAGAGGTTGAAAAACTTAATTCAAGACCTCATTGATGATAAAATCATAAATTTGGAACAACCAGAAGGAAATCAAAATCTTAAGATCTACACAAATCTAATGCCCAATCATAACAATAAAGGGAATAATAACAATGATAAGGGGAAGGGTGCATTTATTGAAACCACCTGTCAGGTCCTTAACCTTGATTTTCCTTATAACATTCTCCTAGGGGGTCTGTGGATTCGTGGGATGCAAGAAGTAGCATCAACCTTCCACCAATGTGTCAAATTCACATACCAAGACCAAGAGGTCACTATCCATGGGCATCCCGAACCCTTTTCTTACTACACGATCATAGAAGAAAAATATTACTAAATCCCCCAAGTGTCAAAGAATGATGAAGGCCCCTCAACTCCATACATTGATCCAACTACTCTCACCTCCACTTCTGTGACATAGACATGTACCATCCCCACCATCTCCGATATCAAGGTCATTATCCAAGACAATGGGTGTGGACACTATACAATTCCAAAAAAAATATTTTGTGGTAGGAGAGTTACCACAATCTCCCAGGTCACGAGGATGACCATAATCAAATGATACTTCCTCATCCCAAACCTTCACAGTAGGCTCCTCTAGCTTCAGAAGTTGGGGAAATCTCATTCGAGAAGTAATAGAAGAGGACCCATCCCATCTCCTGTACCAAGATAGTAGACCAGCAGCCGATGTTAAGGTTTACAAATGACGCTCACCATGTGCTATGACAAAAACAAAAATCTTGGACAAAATTACAATGGACTTCTAGTACCCATCATTCTTGAGATGCGAATGAAAAATCTTGGCCTCAGATGTACCCATCCGAGTATAACCATACATGGCTGAAATCCCCCAGTTATGAATGTCAAAACTCCTTAGCAAATGACAAACACCCTTTAATTTCCCATATCCACTGGCCTACCTTTAGACAACTTCACATTTGACATAACCGATGTTTTTAGTTGTAGTGATGATGAAGATGCCATAACTGACTTACCTATGCTTTTTGAGAATTCCTCTATCCTCATGATTAGTATCGTGTCATTTGAGTCAACCAGTCAAACCCATGAAATCAACCTAGTCTACCCCTAGCTCATCAATTACAACCAACGAGGACCGCCAATTTTGGACACCTTCAAAAATAATGAAGCACTCTCAAAAATCATGGGATTGCAGAACACGGTACCATACGAAGCTCACAAGGCCGGGTTTGATATCATTCTAGATAGAAAAGCTTACTATGGGGAGATGATTAAATATTTTAGTTGCAAAAGTGAAAATTTGAGAATAATTTCAAGGTCTTTGAGTGAAAACCACACTATGGAACTCTCTAACCCAAAAATAATAAAAAAAGGATATATCCAATAGTGAAAACCTCTCTGAGGTGCCCGAGGATGAAGGATTCAATCTCCCCTTAGTGCTCTACATTAGGAAAATTCAGCAGTTCTAGCTGAGAAGTGCAACCCAATCAACTCAACTTTGCATGGAGCTATGCCAACATGCCTGGGCTTGATCTAGAGATTGTGGTCCATCATCTAGCAGTTTACCATGAAGCAAAGCTTGTCAGACAAAAGCTTAGAAAAATGCATCCCTAGATAGCCTTGTTAGTTAAAATGGAATTAGAGAAGCTACTTGATGTAGGGTTCATACAACCAATCGACGATCCATAGTGGGTATCAAATTTGGTTACTATTTCAAAGCCCTATGGAGGCATTTGTATATGCACAGATTTTAGAGACCTGAACAAGGCATACCCCAAAGATGACTTTCCACTTCCTAACATTCATATGATTGTGGATATGACCACGTGACATGAGATGCTTTCACTAATGGATGGATTCTCTGAGTATAACAAAATAATGATAGCCAAAGAAGATCAACATAAAAAAAAATTTACTCATACATGGGGGACATATTGTTGGAACATGATGTTGTTTGGCCTAAAGAACATTGGAACAACATATCAAAGGGACATGACATTAATCTTTCATGACATGATCCATAAGACTGTGGAAGATTATGTCGATGACATATTGGTGAAATCTAGAAAGAGAAGGGACCACATAGCAGCATTGAGTGCTTCGACAAACTAGAGGAATACAAAGTCTACCTCAATCCAAAGAAATGCATCTTCAACTTACAAACAAGGAAGCTATTGGGATACATTGTGCCTATGAGAGGAATTGAAATAGATCTTGCTAAGGTAAAGGAAATCCTCGAGATGGAAGCACCTAAGACATTGAAATAGTTGAGAGGCTTACAAGGAAAGCTCATGTCCATCTACCAGTTCATAGCTCAGCTAGCAAACAAGTCAATACTGTTTTGTCACCTACTCCATAAGGGGGTAGTGTAAAATTGCGATCATTCCTTTAACAAAATCAAAGAGTTTTTACTCACACCTCCAGTGCTTATGCCACAAATCCCAAGAAAGCCTCTAATCCTCTAATATTAGCAAAAACAATAGCTCTTAGTGCTCTCCTAGCTCAACACGATGAAAAAAAATAGAGAGGGCCATCTAATACATCATCTAGACCATGATAGGGCATGAGTTAAATTATTCCTTCATAGAAAAAGCTTGCCTAGCAATGGTGTTTACCTCACAGAAGTTCAGACACTACATGTTAACACACAAAATCAAACTCATTGCCAAGATCGACCCACTCAAGTACCTACTTTCCAAGGCAGTGCTCACAAGAAGGATGGCCAAGTGGGTCATGATCCTATTAGAATATGACATTGAGTATGTGGAGTGTAAGGCCATCAAAGGGAAAGCTATTGCAAACCAATTGGCTGAAGAGCCAATGTACACAGAGAATCTGCTAATTTTAGAGTTCCCTGATGAATCCATCTTCAACTTGAACATAGAAAGCCACTAGAAGTTGTACTTTGATGGTTCTTATACACAACATGGATTGGGAGCCAACATCTTTTTCATCACTCCATAGGGAGATTGCATACCAAGATCCTACAAGTTGGCATTTCCCTGCACAAACAATATCGTATAATATGAGGCTCTAACCATAGGACTCAGAATAATAGTGCATTGGCATATCATGGCTCTCAAGGTGTATGGGGACTCACAACTAATAATCAATCAAGTGAATGATGAATATCAAACTAAGGATGACAATCTAACTCCATACAAGAAATTGGTGGAAAGTCTTAAGGAATCCTTCATCGAGATCACATTCGAGAAGATACCTAGAGCAAACAATAGAGTGGTAGATGCCATGGCAACAATTAGATCCCTATTGGATATCCCTCGCAATGTCCCAAAGCATGAATTCCTAGTAAAGTAGCTTCTCATACCTATATTCAAGGTACTAGAGTTAGAATTTGTGTGTGAAATCATTGGTCCTAGTGATTAGTGGTACCATGACATATACACTTATCTGAGAATAGGAGTCCTCCCAGCTGACATAACCTCAAACCTTAAGAAAAACTTTGTCAAGAAAGCATCCTAGTTTGTCACCCTAGGATAAACTCTTTACCATAGGAGCATAGAAGGAACCCTATTATGGTTCTTAAATGTTGAGGAGGCATTGACTGACTTAACCGAGGTGCATAATGACATATGTGGTTCGCACTCAAGCAATATGACCTTGGCCAAGAAAATATTGAGGAGAGTGTATTATTGGCCCACTATTGAAAGAGAAGCACATGACTATGTTAGAAGGTGTCTACAATGTCAGCAACATGGGGACCTCATTCATGCACTAGCTCAAGAGCCCCATCCTATTGTCACACCTTGGCCCTTTTCATAGTGGGGGCTCAATCTCGTTGGAAAAATACCCCCACCTCATCTAATGGCCACAAGTTTATTATTACCACCACTAAGTACTTCACATAGTGGGTGGAAGCCATCCCCATGACATACATTATTAGAAAGAAGATATCAAAGTTCATCCTGAACTATTTAATATGTTGCTATAGTGTCCCACAAGCCATTATCTCAGATAATGGGACACCATTCAAAAATTAGGATGTCCGTGACCTATGCTATAAATTTAAAATCTAACATTGCTTTTCCACCCCGTATTATCCCCAAGGAAATGGCCAAGCTGAGGCTACAAACAAGACCATTCTGAAAATCCTCAAGAAAATAGTCAATGAAGCTGGTCGTGATTGGAATCTCCAACTAAAACCCGCCCTCTAGGCCTATTGAACCAACATCGGCACACCAATAGGTGCCACCCCCTTTTCCCTGGTCTATGGATCAGAAGCCATATTACCCATCAAATTTGAGCTCCTATCACTAAGAATATCACTACAGAATCTCATCACAGATGAAGAATATCAGGTGTCAAGACTAAATGAGGTAGAACTACTAGATGAACGATGAATTGAGGCCTTGAACCATCTGCAATTGTATTAGAACCAACTCAAGAGGAACTGTAACAAGAAAATCAGGAGTAGGACCTTCCAGGTCAGAGAACTTGTGCTAAAGGAGAACCAGAAGAACGCCCCAAATCCAAATGGCAAAGGAAAATTTGAACCCAACTGGCTGGGGCCATTCATCATCACAACAAGCTATAAGTTAGGGGCATATTAGTTATCAACACCGAAGGGCGAACCTTTGTAGGAGCCCATGAACAACTCCCATCTTAAAAAGTATTATGCCTAAATCTTTCAAGGTATAGAACAAAAAAAAATAGAAAATGTTTTGGAAAAATGGTCACCCTAATGAAAACCTAGGAAATAGGCATCTTGGTGACAACAAAAAAATGAAAAAATACAAAAATCCAAGAAAATCAGAAAAAGGATTAAAAGTAGTAAAGAGAAAAAAATTGTCCTCCAGTGAAAACCACTTCAGTGGCACTTTGGGAAAGTACCCTGGTGAAAACCTCGAAAATAGGCACCTTGTGTAAATAAGCACTTTCCATCCACTAGGATCTTCACAACTCATTTTGTATGCTTCCATCATCCATCACATTCCATATCCCCATCCATCATCCGTTCATAATCCACATCATAGCTTGGTCCTATGTTCGTGTCATGATCCCTCCTAGTACTACTCAACCCATTCTCAAGGTTAGTTTTTCCTACCTCTATCAAAGTAGTCTATTGTATCATGCTGGGGGCATGTTCTCATTCAATCAGATTCATGTATGTTATTGAAATCCCAAAATCAGAAAATTCAAAAACATCAAAAAATTAGAAAATCCAAAAACATTCAAAACATATCAAAATCCCAAAAACAGGTCAAAAGGTCAGTAAAAAAAAGTCAAAAATAGAGTTGTCTTGTCAAACTACAAGTCTTTGAGCCTTGAACGTAGGCAAGGTTGATATTTTATCATCCCCCGAGACACTTAGGTCAGTCCTTTAGGAGTCTGTCATAATAAACTGGAAATCCATCTATTCATATCTCATCAATAATTGAGTTTGTGTCAGTCAAACTGTGTGGTCTTTGTGTGCATAATGTAGGAAAGGATAATCTTGTTGATCAGCCCCTGAGGCCCCTAAGATAGGTCTTTAGGTTAGTCTCTTGGTTAAAATCTCAGAAAACCCCAAAACAATTGAAAATTCGAAAAGCAAAACATTTGTAAAACCTTGAAAATACAAAAAACAACCTCAAAACATTTTGACAACTCCAAAAACATCCAAATATTTGAAAAAAATACACCCACCACATTTTTATTTCATCTGCAATAAGCATCACTCATAATAAATCAATTTTCATCCTCAAACTTTGGTGAAACAGTCAGAAACAAGTTTAACAAGTTAAAAGTGAAAACTTAATCATCGAGGTCTCAAGTCTAGGTCAGTACGTAAACAAGTTGGTCAACTCTTCGTATCAAAAGCTTATCATCCAATTAGTCACAAAATCAATCATCTGATATCATCATGTCCTAGGATGCATCCTTCCTACAATGGAAATCAACATCAGGCATCACAGTAGTTTAGTCTTAGCTAGCGGTATTGAAGAACATTAGCTTGTTTGTTTACTTTATCTTTGTCTTTTGACTTATCTTTTTGTGCTCATTTCGATGACCTCTCAATGATGTCCCAAATGAAGGGATTTAGAGAGAAAAAAATGGGGCAACAATTATGATCTTTTTATCTATTGTGCTTGTTGGATATTCTTGTAATATAACCTTGGTCATACGTGCTTTGTTTGGGTGTAGGGAGGATGTGTTAGGTGTCTTGTTGACCACATAGGAAGGATTTCCTTTCTATGTTTTGGTCCGATATGTTTGGAATATCTTAATTTCATTTTGAATAAGGTTTTGTATGTTAGGTGTGAAAAAGAGTACTCCTATCTGATTGTTGAGTCAAAGTCCATCACACTAGGTGCAATGCCATTCTGGTTCTTTATACCTTGATGCATCATGCCTACGTGTGTTATCAAACATAAGGTAATTGACCCTTTAAAATCCCAACTCCTCGGCAAGCAAATCATCATCATCATCATCATCATCTCGTGTCTTGTTGGAATCTCTTACTTTCTTCTATCTCCTTTTCTGTGCTAACATGGTGCCATGACAGTTAATCTCAAATCATTATCACCAATGCATCCATCCTTCATCCATAAACCATCAACATACTACATAATTCATACCATATCATATAGAAAGCATTTATCATATCACCTGCATCATTACATAATATAGAGTGGTTATTCTAAGTATCCCATATGCATTATTTAACTCACATCACATACTTAATATAAAACATATAAAATGTCATGGTATGCTAATGCTTAGACTAAAAAATCTATATTATGCACTTAATGGATGATGATGAGATGCAATATTTTCTTTTTAATACCTTTCTCATGTATTATATTATAAAACATATAATATAAAATGTCATGATATGCTAATTCTTAGACTAACAAATCTATATTACACTTAACGGATAATGATGAGATGCAATCTTTTCTTTTTAGTACCTTTCTCATGTATGATATGATGATGCACTTATGATATGATGATGCAAATGGATGGTGATGCATATGATATGATGATGATGTATGATGTTTATGATATGATGCCTATGTTATGATAATGCAAATGGATGATATTTATGTGTATGATGCGATGGATGTTAATAATGCCTATGTATATGATGCACATGATATCATACAGAGCATATCATGTGCATCATATATATAGGAATTATTAACATCCATCGCATCATACACATACATATCATCCATTTGCATTATCATAACATAGGCATCATATCATAAGCATCATACATCATCATCATATCATATGCATCACCATCCATTTGCATCATCATATCATAAGTGCATCATCATATCATACATGAGAAAGGTACTAAAAAGAAAAGATTGCATCTCATCATCATCCATTAAGTGCATAATATAGATTTGTTAGTCTAAGCATTAGCATATCATGACATTTTATAGTTTACATACATCATCATAAAAAGTACATGAGAAAAGATACTGAAAAAGAAAAATGCATCCATACAATCATTGCATCACATCATAAAATCATATATCGCATAGCATCATCAACATATAGGTACCATATAGAATCATCTCATAACATCATTGTATCACATAAGATAGAATCATGACATCACACAGAAATAAAATCCATCCATAGTGCATAAAATAGAATAGGACACATCATCAAATCAGCTCATCACATATATATCATCAAATATATAGTGCCATGGTACAAATCTGGATCAAGTGTGTATCAAATACATAAAGTTCAATGGCCCATGGGGCTATCAGAAATGAGCCCATGGGGCACAAAAAGAATCCTATCTCTAATAAAAAAAACTAGCTAACCCTACTAGCTACACTCGCCCTCGCCAGGCTATCTCTCTTTGTAGTCCTCAAGAGCTCTGTACCCTATCTATTGTGAAAAATATGGGACCCAGGACACTCGAGGCACAACCTGATGATAGTGGACCCTGTAGTAGTCAACCTCTCTAACTACCTCCCTATATGTGTGTAATGAAACAAAACTTTGGGAGGAAGAGATGAACATGCTCTCAATCTATTGACAACAACCAATCTCCTGTGTAGCCCTAAGCTTTGCAGTCTATCTCTACTGGACAACCTAGTCTCTCTCCTATCTCAGCTATTCCCTCTCTGCAATCAAGGAAGCAACCTATCCTTGTAGTCGTACCACCTATGCATGTAACTGTTGAATCTGTACATCTCCCTGGTTGGGCAGTAGTGGAGGTCCCTAGTCTCTCTATGGTGGTTGTTGACCTGGCTATATGTCTTGTCCATTCTGTCCCTAATCCTATTGCCCTTGATCTTAGTCCTACCTAGGGGCATCCTACTGTGGCTGATCTTGTGGCCCCCTACCCTGATCTGGTTGATGAGGTGGCCCACCTCCTCCCTGGTCCCCATCTTCAACTCTATCCACTCGCCCTCCCTAACCCTGACCTCATCCTACTCCTTTGCCTCTAGCCCTGCATCTTGCCAATGGTGTCCCTAGAACTGTAAGTCTGAGAGGTGGCTGAAACCAATCTTTGTATGCTTGAGTAGTACCTATGTCAACTTGACCCCGATCATAAGGTCATGGCCTGGCCACCAACTACACAAAACTCTGCACTGCCTCAGCTATGAGTATGTATCAGCCCCATGAGGTCTTACTCATCATAGATGCAAATATCACAACATAATGATCATCGAGCTTGTCTTGGGGCTCCCCAAACTGTCTTTGGACTCTGCCTAGTAGGTATCTCTCTATCATAGTGTGCTCCCTACCCTACATCAGTCTGTCCTACTGGTGCAGGAGCACTTATTTGATCACATTCCTCCATGAATCTATATTGAGTTATTTGTTCCATTTTTATGTTTTGATAATGTAATAAGGCCCAAGAGACCACCTTTGTGGTTTTATAGGTCATAGGATGTTGTTCATTTCTCATATATTGTAAAAATTATCAAAAGTGCAAAATTAGGTAGATGAAATGTGATTAAGGTGTTTTGTCAACAAACTAATCAAAAGTTGGTTACAAATAGTTGGTTTTGGTTGAAAATGTATAAATAAACCCTCCAAAACTCGAATTGGAGGTTGGAGACATTATTTTTGAAGTTAAATGAATGGCAACCTCAAGTTTGGTATGCATTTTCTGATTTTTACATTGTTACCAGACTGAAGTTGTGATTTGTACGGCCTAGTATGGACTCAAATGATAGAGTATCATATATTGATGGAAAGATCTCTATTTCTAGTTTCCAATTATTTTTGTCTCATTGAATTTCATCGAGTTATGTGGAAAATATGAATATTTTGGTGAGAATGCCTATTCTAACAATATTGTGTAGAATTTACAGTCTAAAAAGTGTGATGGTACGGAATGTAAATTCTATATTTGGATATAAAAATAATTGGATTTTGTTACCATGTGAATCTACTTTCATTTTCTTCAAGTATCATCAAATTTCATTAAGATTTGAATGAGTTATGAATATTTTTGTGAGGGCAGGTCTGAACCCTACCTAGGGTTTGCAATTTTGGGAAAAATACATTAACTTTCATTTCAACCATTGGATCTTCATAAGAATTGGAGGAAAAGAATATAACTATTCTTTCTTCAATCTCACCAGAGGGATTTGACTTCATTATTTATTTTGTATAATTTATTAATGACTGTTCATTACACTAAATTGTGGGTTGCCATAGTTATGTTTCCAATATGATATACAATGCCTAATAGCATATGTTATACAAAGATTGTTTTGGATTATTATCAAAGGTTTGTGAGATGTGTTGTGAATCCTCATAGCTCTGCATCAAATTGGTATTAGATCCTAGAAAAGATATGGGCTGGTGAAATTTTTTTGTTTTATGTTGGTGTTTGTGGTTGTGTGTTGTACAGGTTGAGGAAGGAACTTGATTGCCTAGGTGTGGCAAAGTAAAGTGGAAGCAAGGAGAGGCTTCCTTGTGGAGATGGATTTGTTGAGAAGATTGGAAATATATTTGTAGGCTAAGGATTCAAGAAAGAAGGAAAGAGAGGAAAAAGAGTTGAGAAAGAAGGAAAGAAAGAAAAGGGTAAGGCAAGAGAAGATGGACAAAGAGATTGCTGAGTTGAAGGGAGAATTGAAAAGACTTGAAGAAGAGTTCCAAGAATCCATGATGAAAATGGAACAAATGATGAAAAAATATACAAGTTGGCATTTGAAATTGAAAAGGAAGATGGTTTGGCCTATAAAGAAGATTATGAAGAAGCAAAGAAAACAAAATAAGGCAGCAAATTCAGTCAAAGATGAAGAAGAAGATTTATGGGCACAATATTTAGCCATTGAAGAAGAATGGAATAGTAAGGTTGGTGATGGGAAAGTCACACAAGAGGAAGAGGAACTCATCAAGATAGAAGAAGAAAATGAAAATGAGGTTTCAAGTGAATTGGTGTCAAGATTGGATAATTTGGTTATGGGTGAAGAGGAATTTGAAGTACAAGAAGACAAGGAGGAGACCTCAAGGTCTCTATATTTTGTTTCTAATTTTTGTTTGGATTATGTATGTGTAGATTATGAAGGACAAAGTGAAGTGTTTGATGATATGATAGAGTTTTGGGACTTCCAAGTTGTAGGGATACTTGAAAGGAGAAGGCATAAGAATAAAAAAAGGAATAAATTACAAAATTTGATTGAAAAGACAAAGGACAAGGTGCAACCTAACTCGAAGACTAGGAAGAAGACAATTCAAAGGGGCTTGAATTCTTTTGCCCTCGGGAGTTTGGTGCAGGAGCACCTATTTGATCACATGCATCCATGAATCTATATTGAGTTATTTGTTCCATTTTTATGTTTTGATATTGTAATAAGGCCCAAGAGGCCACCTTTGTGGTTTTATAGGTCATAGGATGTTGTTCATTTCTCATATATTGTAAAAATTGTCAAAAGTGCAAAATTAGGTAGATGAAATGTCATTAAGGTGTTTTGTCAACAAAATAATCAAAATTTGGTTGCAAATAGTTGGTTTTGGTTGAAAATATATAAATAAACCCTCCAAAACTTGAATTGGAGGTCGGAGACATTATTTTTGAAGTTAAATGAATGGCAACCTCAAGTTTGGTATGCATTTTCTGATTTTAACTTTGTTACTAGATTGAAGTTGTGATTTGTACAGCTTGGTATGGACTCAAATGATAGAGTATCATATATTGACGGAAAGATCTCTATTTCTAGTTTCCAATTATTTTTGTCTAATTGAATTACATCAAGTTTTGTGGAAGATATGAATATTTTGGTGAGACTTCCTATTCTAACAATGTTGTGCAGAATTTACAGTCTGAAAAGTGTGATGGTACGGAATGTAAATTCTATATTTTGGATATAAAACTAATTGGATTTTGTTACCATAAAAATCTAATTTCATTTTCTTCAATTCTCATCAAATTTCATTAATATTTGAATGAGTTATGAATATTTTTTTAAGGGCTGGTCTGAACCCTACCTAGGGTTTGCAGTTTTGGGAAAAATACATTAACTTTCATTTCAACCATTGGATCTTCATAACAATTTGAGGAAAAGACTATAACTATTCTTTCTTCAATCTCACCAGAGGGATTTGACTTCATTATTTATTTTTTATAATTTATTAATGACTGTTCATTACACTAAATTGTGGGTTGCCATAGTTGTGTTTCCAATATGATATACAATGCCTAATAGCATATGTTATACAAAGATTGTTTTGGATTATTATCAAAGGTTTGTGAGATGTGTTGTGAATCCTCATAGCTCTGCATCACCTACCAAGAAAAAAGGAGATGTTTCACATCATCATACCATGTGGTCCATCCAAGATATGGCCACCATGTGAAAGCTCACATATCATCAAGGACTTTCCTCCAATGGGGAATCTCATGTTGTCTTGTGTGTCTGAAAGATACAACTCATCTATATCGCCAAACAACTAGATCATCTGGCTCCATATCAACTAGAACAACCCTTGGATGAAGCACAACAATGTGCTCCCAAGCCTAGATATTAAGGAGTGTGACCCCAACCCCTATGGATTTGCCGTTAATGTATGCAAAATCATGTAAATCTCTATAGAATGAGGCCAGCAGTACTGGTCCCCACACAAAGCATACTCATTTCTGGACCATGTGCTCCCAAGCGAGCCCCCATCTAGGACTGAAGTATCGGCCCCACCGATCTCGTGTAATGAGACCTAATATGATGGTTGTTATAACTAGGTGAAAGGCTAACACAACGAGCCTATAACACTCTAGCCTAATCTGGCCCTTGCAAAAGACAATCTCATCGAGGCCCATCACGTCATAGTAGGCCTCCCTCCCAACATCCACATTGTATATCATGCACTTTCCATGGATGGTCATTCTAAATATCCGCCACACGTCCTCTAGTGTGACCATGGCCTCGCCTGTCGAAAGGTGGAAGGAGGATGTCTCACGATGCCACCATTCTACAAGCATTGTCATCATCCCTAAGTGAGTCCTCATGGGTGGTGCATAGGTAATGTACCAAAGTCCAATCGCCCCTAGGTGCTCTCTTACTGTGGCTCGGGCATACCCTACAAAATGCCAAAAATCTCCTAGGACCTATGCTTGTGTGAATGAAGTATCATCACCTCCTCCTGCATTAGGAAATCCACCATGTTAAAATTCATCAAAAATCATGATCTTAATTTGTCTTGATGTACCTCCAAATAGCATGTGTGTCACTGTTTGTGGGTACAACATAGTTTGAAAGTCTTAAAGTGCATCGTTAGAGGCTTTTAACCCTCAAACTATGTCGTGGCATCATAGTTTGAGGTGCGACTCAGTTTAGTAAAAAAACCCTAATTTCCAAAGAGGCCCACCGCAGTGCACTTTTCATATGCGACTCAGTTTGGAGTTTAAACCCAAACTCTAAACTGCATTACGACATCGCTATTCATGACTGTGGTGTACTTTGAGGCTGTACGATGCCGAAAAATAATTTCAAGCAACGCTAAACTAGACCACTACTAAGAGACCTAATTCCTAAGCTAATAAATGTGCACGAAATCAAAAAGAAAGGTCGAGTCAAGTTGACTCACCAGTGGTCCAATGCCAGGGAGCCTCTGGTTTGGGCATACTCAATCCAAAATGTGTTAGGAAAGCTATCATTGCACCATCTTGCGAAGGGGTCAAAGATTAAAAATAAAATACTCAGAGGGATGAATGTGCAAATGAATTGGAAATGGCCCCTCAATGCCTATTTAAGCCTAAAAGTTAGGATTTTTTTACCCTGTTTAGCTGTCCAACTAGGGTTTTGATCCCCCAATCCTATTTTTGCCTGATTGAGGGCCATTTTGGACTATTTTTTTGGTGTTTACTCTCAGTTTTTGGCATCCCAGAGCCTTTTTGGACCTATCGAAAACCTTCTCCTTTTTTGCGAGATCACCCAAAAATCCAAATTTTCACTTGATCTCTCAAGGGGCAGTATGTCAACATGTTTTCTCTCATAGGGGCAGCAGTGGGGCAATTTTAAAAATCTATTTTTTTTTTCAATTTTGATCAAGACAGTTTATTCTTTGAAACAATGCAGCAAGTACTTTGCTTCAAAGAGGGGAAAAATGTAGACACAGAAAATGTACCAATCACACTTGATCCCGATTACTAACATCATTTCATCCTAAATCATCTTCTTAGCTAATCATCACTCTTCGTCCCTTAATTAAATAAATCATCATTTATCTGATTAAGTCATCCTCTCTTGTTAATCAAATAAATTAACAATATTTGATTAACCCTCCTTTGTCTTTATTTAATTTAATAATCCTTTTTTATTTTATTAAATCTCTAAATTCATCTTATTAAATTAAATAAATTAAACCTTGTTTAATTTAACCTAATATCATGCTCTTTGATTAAATAAATCAAATCTTTATTTAATTAAGTCTAAATCACAATCTTCTCAATTTTTATTTAAATCAACCCAAAAATCTAAATCAAATAGTCACATCTGCTAATCCCTTATTAAATAAATTAAACCCTGATTAATTTAATCCTAATCATCCAATTTCTCTAGATATTGCCACTTGCACATGAAAATACATTTAATGGATTTATTAAATCCCTATTTTCTTTCATCTTGGCATCTTTAGGGGAATATTCCTCCAAGTTTGAAAATCCCTCCAAGTGGATTTTTCCTTCCAACAAGACATTCATTCCCTTACATGTCCTTGTGCATTGAGCCAATTGGCATTTAATTCATTCTTTTTTCCTCTAACATGTCATTTCATGATATTCAAAATTCACCTAATTTCATGTATTGTGCACATTCATCAAAATGTGCTCAAGCTTCCTCCATTCACATCTTGACAAGTGGCACTTTCCCATTGGATGTTGAATGATCCCACATTACTTCATTTTTCCCATTCCTCCATCTTGTCTTTATATAAATAAGAGGCGTCTATCCTCATTTTGATCATCCACATTTTGAGCAAGTGTACTATACTCAATTTCATCCTCAAGCATATATATTTTCATCAATTTTATCAAGGTCTTAGCTAGGTCATGTAGATTTTTCATCATGGAGCTCAATTGAATCTTCAACAAAGTGGATCACTCATCAACATTTCATCAAAGGATTTGGGAAAGGGCCAATTTCCACATCAAATTGGCACCAATTCCCCCATGGGATTGAGAGTTTGCATCTTAAAATAGGATTTCATTGCTTTCTTGGTTCATTTTCTTCATTTTCTTTCCTATTTGAGCTTTGCAAATGAATTTTATGGGGAATATTGTTTCTCACTCTCATTTGATCTAATGATGCATTTGTTTCTTGTGTTGGTGCAGGTCTAGGATTGGGGTTCTACACCTAGAATCCTTTGTCTTCTCTATATTTTCTATTAGTTGTTGTCTCAATCACTTCGAACATGTTTCTTTTCTCTTCATCTACCTTCTCCTCTTGAATACTCAATTGCAAATGATTTTTTCCTTAAGTGATACCACTTATAAAACCTTTTCCACTTATCCTAATTTTTCATTGAATACTCAAATTAAATGTTGGTAAAACCCTAACTATCTACACAATCAACTTCAAATGCTCCGCAAACATCAGTATCATGATATTTTCTACTGAGATCTTCTCCAATAGATCAAATGCATTGATCTACATCTCATATCCACATGTTGAAACATCAACACCATTCTCTAGTAGGGGATGAAATATTTTTCATTAAATATCCCCCTGAACCAAAGCTCTCAACTTAGCTTCCGAAGGAAACATCTGCACCAAATTCTAGTACAAAAACATCCTTAACCTATTTCTCTTACTTCTTTTTCCAAATCTTGTCCATCTCTTTCTTCATCTCTACTCGATCAACCTTTTTCACTAGATCATTCTTCTTTACCGGATTATCCTTCTTGTTTCTTCTACAAAACTTAGAAATGTATCCAAGTCTATTGCAATTGTAGCATATGACATTCTTTTGATCAATCTTACTTCCATTCATTCTAGATCTATATTGATTAACTTTATGCCCAAATACAATACATGTATAACAATATCCATTGGAGGATTGAATCATTCTACCATTGTTATAACCATTCATCATTTAATTTATGCATTCACTAGCTTTATGACCAAATCTCTTACATGTAAAACATTGACAGGGAAAAGATGGAACATTTTGATTCATTCTTCTTCTACATTTCATAGCCTTATGTCAAAATCTATTGCATGAGTAATAGAAACCATTAAAAGATGGGTACCTTTGTGCATGTGGTTTTCTGACTAGTGGTCTCCTAGCTTCATTCCTTTGATTTTGAATCTTCTTGTCATTATTCTTCTTGTCTTCAGTCTTCTTTATAGGCTAGTTTTTAGTTTCATCTGTCTTTGAGATTTCTCCTATCTCAAACCCTAATCCACCTTTATCTTTATATCCTTTCTAATTTGTAATAATTTCATCAAGCTTTGTAAAACTCATCTTGAATTTCTCTTCATGAATCCATGCTTTTTCAAGATCTGATCTCAGATTCACAACTTCTTGTTCAAGCTTTGTGTATTCTTTAAATTTTATTTTTACCACTGCATTCAGACATATTCTTCAATTATTTTTCTTTCTTCAACTTGCACCTTCATACCAATGATTGTTTCATTTTCTTGCTTCAATGTTCACTGAACTTCTTATTTCTTTCTCTAAATTTCTTAATTTTCTCTCTCAATTTTCTAATGAATTCATTTGATTCTTTGACATTTTCTTTCAAATCTCTATTTTCACCTTCAGTTCTTTTTATATCTTCAAGAGAAATTTTGAGTTCTCAATTTATGTCAAATATACAATCTTCTTCTGTAATTCCAACCGTAGGAATCTCTTCCAAAGGAATAGGTAGTTTTCTAATAGTCGTGTGTTCAACCTCCAAGATCTTTCCCAAGCGGTTAAGCTCCTTCCAAGGAACCAAGCTTTGATACCAATTGTTGAACACTCGAAAAACTGAGAGGGGGGTGAATCAGAATTATTTTAAACCACTTCAACATCTAAAAATACAGTCTTCATAGAATATTCAATTTGCATTAATCAAGGAAATCAAGAAAAAAACCAACAACATCACATAACACATGAATACCAGATATTTTACATGGAAAACACAAAATGGAAAAAAAAACGGTGAGGATTAGCTCACAATATATTATAACCGGTTATAGTATATTATATAATTTATCCCTATAGGTGGTCTCACTATCCAAGTGGAATCACTACCCACTAAGAAAAGAAAACATAGAAGAGAGTGGTGGCACAACCAAATTTGAGTTGCTGCAAAATGCTTTTGCAACATGTTGGAGTAGAGTTCCACTAAAGCTCAATATACTGACTTCACACACTTCATACTAACATGAATTAGTACTCTTCTCTACTTTGCATTTTTCTTATACTTGCACAATTCACATCAACTTATATTCATCATACAACATTCATTAAAAACATAAAAAATATATTACATATATATTATGTAAGGAAAGCTAAGGTGCAGAAACAACTCTCCTAATGTCAAAACCTCAAGGAAGAATGTAGAGATACTTTTAAATTTTCAATTACAGTCCAATTAAGATACACTTGAAAGAAATAATAGAAACAGAGAAATGAGCATACACAAATGAACACCAAATTTATGTGGGAAAACCCTTACAGCAGTAAAACCCACCACACCAAGAAAAACCCCTTTGTATTACAGTAATGAAATTACATATAGAGTACAGGCTTCACTCTCTGATGTCAATTACAACAGCATAATCCTTGATCAACCTTGTACAAGAAACATTCCAATTACAATGCTCTCTAAATTGAACTCACAAACAATGATCACACATCGAACTGTTCATCCCACTAATCGTCCAGCCGAACATCATCATCGATCTCAAAGAATATCCATGTCAACCCTGGTCTGTTGAACTTCCTCACAAAAACGGTCATAACAGTTCAATTGCTAGCAGTTCTCATTCTGCTCCTCTGATTGGTCGAAGACACACTAGGTAGGATAGTCTTCAAATCAGTCAAAGCATTCAAACTGTGTTCGCATGTTGGTGAGACACTAACCGTGTCTCCCCGATGCCGCAAAGCCCAACCATCGATATCACCAAGAGTCATCACCTTCGGCAAGAGGTTACACTAAGTTCAAAAGCAGTCACTCAGACTTCCCCTTGTCACTAAGACATCATACCGATAACCACCATGTGTAGTGCTATTCGGCAAGACTATCGCTATTCACTGAGAGGTCATACTAATGTTCAAAAGGTCACATAGACACCAACATTCCCATCAATGAGACAATAACTATTCACCAAGAGAACATACTGAAGCCTTCATGTTACACCGAAATGTCCTATCATCAGTCAGACTTCATCTGTCGCTAAGAGTTCTTACCGAATGTTCACACCTCTCGCCGATGACTTCAGTCACCAGGAGTCTCACCAAAGACACCTGATAACAAACACATGTAGCAATGTGGGCAAGACTTCTGCTATTCGATGAGACATCATACCAAAGCAAGCTTTTTAGCCAAGGGTCTCCCCGATGACTTCAAGTGTATAATTATCAGTGAGAGAACCAACTATCAGCAAGAGATCTTACCGAGTCTCCATGTCACCCCGATGTCTTCTAGTGTATACTTATCAGTGAGACATATCACATTACTAAGACTTCATACCGAAAGAAAACCTTTTGGCCAAGAGTCTCCCCGATAACTGCAGTCGCCATGAGTCTCCCCGACAACCATTAGGATCAACCCGTCGGCAAGACCAATCCACTCGACAGAGGGTTATAGTGAACACAACGACTCACAGTGATAGCTCCAATTGGCAAGACATCAACAAGGTCTCAGTGACTTGAACATTTCACAAGGTTGCACAACTGTTAGTTGGCTAGAGAATAAAGATGTCACACTGAATTTGCTCTTTTAGAGGTTTCAGCCTGTGAGATTGAGGCACAATATTCCAACAATCTCCCACTTGACAAAGATCACACAGGAACTTGCAGAGCACAACAAAACTACTAAAATTCATGGGCACTGAGGTCCATCGAATTGGCACACCACCTGAACTTTTCTAGTGCTCACTGGCTTCGTTAATGCATCTGCAACATTCTCCAGAGTATCCACTTTTTCTAAAGAGACCTTTCCATCCTCCACCATATGTCATAGAGAATGATACTATACATCTATATGTTTTGTCCTGGCATGGAAAGTAGGATTTTTTTCCAAATAGATAGCACTCTGACTGTCACAGTAAATTTTTATTTTCCCTACATCAAAACTAATGTTAGAACACAATTTTTTTAACCAAATTACTTGTTTACAAGCTTGTGTTGCTGCCATGTATTCTACCTCTGTAGTGGACAAAGCAACTACAACCTGCCGCTTACTCATCCAACTCACTGCACCACCATTCAACATGAAAATATATCCACTGGTGGATCTTCTACTGTCAACGTCCCCTGCCCAATCAAAATCCACATAGCTTCGAATGCTGAGAGTCCTCTATGATTTAACCAAGTTCCCATGGTAACACAAAGCATATTCTGAAGTGCCCTTCAAATATTTAAATACTCTTTTCACAGCCTCCCAATGTGTCCTTCCAGGATTAGCCATAAACTGACTAAGTACTCCCACTGCTTGGGAAATGTCTGGCCTTGTATAGACCATTGCATACATTAGACTTCCAACCGCACTAGCATAAGGTACACTGGTCATGTCCTCCATCTCAGTAGGAGATTTTGGATAGTCTTCAATAGATAGCTTCATTCCATGCAAAACTGGAACAACTAGTTGCTTGCAATCAGTCATACAAAATCTCTCTAGAATAGTCTTGATATACTTACTCTAACTGAGCCAAAGTTTTCTACTATTCCTATCCCTAGTGATTTCCATTCCCAGAATATACCTAGCTACACCAAGATCTTTCATTTCAAACTTTGCAGATAATTGTGACTTAAGATCAGAAATCATTAACTTACTATTGCCTATGAACAACATGTCGTCAACATAGAGACCAATAATAAGAACTTGATCGCTTTCAACTTTGTAATACACACAATGATCAGATTTTGATCTTACAAATCCCAATGACAAATCAAAAGTGTCAAACTTCTGGTACCACATTCTAGGAGACTGCTTGAATCCTTACAGAGATTTTTTCAACTTGCAAACCAGTTTTTCTTTACCTTTCTACACAAAGTGCTCAGGCTGGGACATATAAATTTCTTCTTCAAGATCACCATGAAGAAATTTTGTCTTCACATCCATCTATTCAACCTCTAAGTCATACGTTGTTGCAAGTGACAAAAGAAATCTGATAGATGTCAGCTTAGCTACAAGAGAAAAAATCTCCCCATAATCAATTCCCTCTACCTGGGAATAACTCTTCACAACCAACCTCACCTTGTACTTTTCCACACTACCATCCAAACCTATTTTATTTTTAAATACCCATTTGCAGCCCATAGCTTTTCTGCCTTTAGGCAAGGGCACCAAACTCCAAGTATCATTCTTTTCTAATGATGCCATTTCTTCATTCATGGCTTCCAACTAAGAGTTTGAATCAGACATTTTAAATGCCTCTTTCACAATCCTAGGCTCATCAGTGCTAGAAATTAAAGCATATGCACAAGTAGAATCTATCAAAGAAAACCCATACCTATCAGGTTGCTTTATTTCATGAGTTGACCTCCTCACTTGCTGAGGTTGAGGTTTTTGTTCTTCTTCAGAACTTTCAGAACTACTTGAGCTCTCCTTAGTTTTAGGTACATTTTGAATTTTGAATTCCTCTTTATCTGGTGTAGGAGGAATTTCAACTACACCCTTTTTGTTTTTTGATTTTGTCTCTGACAGCATATCCAAGGTAGAAGGCTTTAGCTCACGAAAGATAGCACTTTTTCTGTATAGAACCTTCTTTGTATCAGGATTCCAAAGCTTGTATCCTTTTATGCTAGCACTATAGCCAATAAAGATACATTTAATAGCCTTTTTCTCCAATTTAGATCTTTTCTCATTCAACACATGTGCATATGCCTCATAGCCAAGGACCCAAATGTGTCTTAAAGAGGGCTTCTTTCTAGACCATGCTTCCAAAGGTGTTTTCTCAACAAGAGCAGAATTAGGAGAACGGTTTATTAAGTAACATGTTGTAGCAACTGCCTCAGCCCAAAACTTCTCCTCCAAGCCAGCATTGCTCAGCATACTTTGTGCTCTTTCCATCAATGTCCTGTTGAACCTTTCTGCAACTCTATTTTGCTGTGGAGTGTAAGGTGTATTTTTATATCTTTTAATTCCATGATCTTTACAATACCTCATGAACTCATTAGAACAAAACTCACTGCCGTTGTCAGTCCTTAAACATTTTATTTTTCTTCCAGTCTGATTTTCTACAAGGTTCTTAAATTCCTTAAACTAATTGAACACTTTTGATTTACTTTTCAAAAAATAAACAAATTCTCTTCTCCAATAATCATAAATGAATGATACATAATACCTTGACTTAGAAAAAGAAGGAACATTCACTGGACCAAAAACATCAAAATACATATAATCAAGCAAACCAGAAGATTTGTGAGGACTAGAATAAAATGAAACACGGTGTTGTTTACCATATATAATGTTCACAAAACTTGAATTCGAGGTTACAATCATCAAGCCCCTCAACCAGGTTCTTATTCTTCAAGGTTTTTAAACCTTTCTCTCCAATGCGGCCTAGCCTGTGATGCCAAAGCATAGTCTTTTCTGCTGGAAGTTTAACTTCCATAGAGTTTACACAAATAGGAAATTTTTCCTCTTTTTCCCCATGAGTAGCTTTATGTGACTTTACAGAGACACTATTGCATTGAATAGCATGTGCATCTAGCTTATACAAGGTACCAATATGAGCACCCCTTGCTAGCACCATTGAGCCTCTAGTCATCTTGCAACCATTTCCAGAGAACATGATTTGCACTCCAATATCATTCAACTTACTAACAAAAAGTAGATTTTGAGCCAAACCTAGTATATGCATTACATCATTGATTCCCTTCACTCTTCCATCAGGGAATTGAATTTTGACTCTTCCATAGCCAACAATTTCCAAAGATGAATCACTTGCCAAATAAACCTTTCCACCATCATAGTTTTCATACTTCATGAACCAGTTTCTATGAGATGTAATGTGGAAAGATGCTCTAGAATCAATCAAACAAACATCATCTGATGCCTATGTAGCCAAGGAAGCAATGAAGGCATCTACATCACTCTAAGAAGAATCATTGTCGAAAGAATTCTTCTTCTTCTTCTTCTTTTTCTCCTCTTTACAATCCTTTTGGACATGACTAGGTTGCCCACAATTCCAGCACTTCACCTTGGACTTCTTGCCAGGAGACTTTGATCTCCCTTCTGACATGGATTTGGATTTCTTGTCCTTCTTGCATTTTTCTTTCAATCTGCCTCTAACAGCAATAGACTCCTCCATCTCAGAATATTTTCTTCTCATCTCTTCTGATAACAAAGAAGCAACAACATCTTCCATCTTAAAAGTGGATGTTGTACTCCCAATATCCATCACCAAGTGATCCCAAGAATCTGGAAAAAAACATAATAATAGCATACAACAATGTTCTTCATCAATCTTCACACCCACAGATGTTAACTGTGCAATCAACATGTTGAAATCACTCAAATGATCAGCAATGGACCCTCCTTCATGCATTCTCAAAGTGTATAGCTTCTTCCTCAAGAACAATTTATTCACCAAGGACTTGCCCTGATAAATAGCTGCCAGTCTTTTCCACAAGGAAGATGCAGTCTTTTCTTCATGAACATTCAGAAGAATAGAATCTGCTAAATAGAGCCTTATCAGCCCCTTTGATTTTCTATCTACAAGGTCCCAATCCTCTTTCTTCATTCCTATAGGCTTCGTTCCAGACACAACAATCCAAGGATCATGATCAACCAACAGATCTTCCATTTTAAGTTTCCACAACTCAAAATTGCTGCCATTGAATTTCTCAATTTCAATCTTTCCTGACATGCTTGCCATCTTAACCTATAATTCAAATTACCAAACTTCTATAAGACACCCACTGAACATAATTGACTCAAAAAACCCAATGTACCCACAAGGATAACACAAATGGCCAGGCTCTGATACCACTTGTAAGGAAAGCTAAGGTGCGGAAACAACTCTGCTAATGTCAAAACCTCAGGGAAGAATGCAGAGATACTTTTAAATTTTCAATTACAGTCCAATTAAGATTAACTTGAAAGAAATAATAGAAACAGAGAAATGAACATACACAGATGAACACCAAATTTATGTGGGAAAACCCTTACGGGAGAAAAACCCACCACACCAAGAAAAACCCCTTTTTATTATAGTAATGAAATTACATATAGAGTATGGGCTTCACTCTCTGATGTCAATTACAACAACATAATCCTTGATCAACCTTGTACAGGAAACATTCCAGTTACAATGATCACACATTGAACTGTTCATCCCACTAATTGTCCAACCGAATATCATCATCTCTGATACCACTTGTAAGGAAAGCTAAGCTGCGGAAACAACTCTGCTAATGTCAAAACCTCAGGGAAGAATGCAGAGATACTTTTAAATTTTCAAATACAGTCCAATTAAGATACACTTGAAAGAAATAATAGAAACAGAGAAATGAACATACATAGATGAACACCAAATTTACGTGGGAAAACCCTTACAGGAGAAAAACCCACCACACCAAGAAAAACCCCTTTTTATTATAGTAATGAAATTACATATAGAGTATGGGCTTCACTCTCTCATGTCAATTACAACAGCATAATCCTTGATCAACCTTATACAGGAAACATTCCAGTTACAATGATCACACATTGAACTGTTCATCCCACTAATTGTCCAACCGAATATCATCATCGATCTCAAAGTATATCCATGTTGACCCTAGTCTATTGAAATCCCTCACATAATTGTTCATAACAGTTCAACTGCTAGCGGTTCCCATTCTGCTCCTCTGATTGCTTGAAGACACACCACGTAGGATAGTCTTCCAATCGATCAAAGAATTAAAACTGTGTTCACATGTTGGTGAGACACTAACCATGTCTCCCCAATAACACAAAGCCCAACCATCGATATCACCAAGAGTCATCACCTTTCGAAAGAGGTTACACCAAGTTCAAAAGCAGTCGCTCAGACTTCCCCTTATCACCAAGACATCATATCGATAACCACCATGTGTAGCGCTATTTGGTAAGACTATCGCTATTTGGTGAGAGGTCATATCGATGTTCAAAAGGTCACATAGACACCAGTGTTCCCATCGGCGAGACAATCGCTATTCGCCAAGAGAACATACCGAAGCCTTCATGTTACACCAAAATTTCCTACTATCGGTGAGACTTCATCTGTCGCTAAGAGTTCTTACCAAATGTTCACACCTCTCGCTGATGATTTCAATCGCCAAGAGTCTCATCGAAGACACCCAATAACAAACACATGTAGCAATGTTGGCAAGAATTTTACTATTCAATGAGATATCATACCGAATCAAGCCTTTCAGCCAAGGGTCTCCCCGATGACTTCGAGTGTATAACTATCGGTGAGAGAACCAACTGTCAGCAAGAAATCTTACCAAGTCTCCATATCAACCCAATGTCTTCTAGTGTATACTTATTGGTGAGACATATCACATCACTAAGACTTCATACCAAAAGCAAACCTTTTGGCCAAGAGTCTCCCCGATAACTATAGTCACCATGAGTCTCCCTAACAACCATTAGGCATCAACCTGTCATCAAGACCAATCCACTCGGCAGAGGGTTACAACGAACATGAGTCACAGTGATAGCTCCGGTCAGCAAGACATCAACAAGGTCTCGGTGACCTAAACATTTCACAAGGTTGCATAACTATTAGTTGGCCAGACAATAAAGATGTCACATCAACTTTTCTCTTTCAGAGGTTTTAGCTTGTGAGATTGAGGCACAATATTCCAACATATTCGCTTCATCGAGAAACACCTACAACATCAATTAGGTCAGCCTAATAGGATGTATTATACAAAATGTAACTTGTTGGCTCAATATACATACATACATTCTTTACACCAAGATTCAAAACTCATAATAATTCAAAATAGGTTGGCATGGACCCAAAATAGATCATACATAATGGATCAACACTTATTCAAACTCTGCAATACACAAAACTCACTAGGTCAACATAGGTAGTGACCTAATGACAAATTTTTCCAACTGTATGGCCACATTCAAACACTCAGACCTCCAAAATATATTTCATTTGGAATATACACCCTACTCAAACCTATCAACAACTCCACAAAACCATAAATCCAAATTCCAATCAACCAGGAGGCATGGATTCACCAAAACATATGCATTGAACTGGAAAACACCTATTACTGCTAGATCGATACACTGTCACTCATCACTTCAACACTAGGAGCTCAAAGAATACGAACTTTTGGATTTAGGTTCCTCTATCATCCAACAAAATTATATCAAAATTTTAGATCAATAAATCATACAATGGACCAATGCTGACCCAAAAATTGGATGACCTATATACTGAAATTACCTAAATTGGCACTTAGACAATTTCTATTTCACGTGTTTTCACCCAATCAAACCTTCTTGAAAATATCCACTAAATTACTATCTTAAAACATTCCCAAGCTATACAAATTGATCTGTGAAAGGGTATTCATACCATATCACAATGTTGACATCAATGATAACACTGGAATGCATAAATGTACAACTTGTGCTCATCCCACATGCTCATGTTTCCAACAAATGCATCAATGACAAACTCCTTATTCTTCCAACAATATATTGTTAACTCAATGGCCTATTTTAACATTTGCAATACCTAAGATCAAAACCACTTCATTTATTTGGTAAGTGATAGTTGTAAATGCACTTAGTATAAACATCCATCATCATAATTTACTAGGTCTCATGATTATATTGATTTGGGGGCTAATCCTATGATTTTACATTTTCTTTTATTTATTTCATAATTGAGGATTCTTGGGGGAGTTAATAATGTTTCTCACTCTATATCCTTTCTATTTGATTATTCTAAATAATCCTCCTAAATCACTTAAATTAAATTCTAATTACTATGGGAAGAAAATTCGTTATAAAAATGAATGTCAAGATTTTAAAGTAAATTTAAAAATTAAAACTTCTTTAGGGTAATAATAAATTAGTTTGTTAGTTGTCATATTCATACATCTTGTATGGACCATAATTTAGGGATGAGGAATTTATTTAATTAACATTCATTGAGATATCATCTCCATCACTTTCTATTCCTTTTAAATATCATGTTTCTTCATTCATCGCTTCTGGTGATTCCTTGCAATAGGATCATATTAGTCTTCTAGATATATATATATTTTTGGATGAGTGTTTGCCTAACATTTCATGTTTATTTTATGAATAGATTGTCTTGTATACTTGGAGGAAACTATCAAGGACATTAATCTCCTTTTCAATGAAAACTATTATGAAGCTACACCAACATCTTCTAAAAATGTCATGAGGGTGTATTTAGACCCTTTTGTTATTTCTCCACCTACATAAATTTCTAGAACTTGATATATTGAATAATCGATAATTCATGACTCAATAGATATAACATGCTCACCATTCATGTTGAAATCCATTATAGGAGAACCAAAATCTGATCAATCTAGTTATTTTACATATGGTGAACACCAAACATCCATACTAACTATTTAACTTAATATTGCATGATACCTATTTAATCTTATCAACATTTTTCATTATTTAGCATTTTCTTAGATATCTATGAGAAGCATGCAAAGGATTCGTATTAATATTATATATTGTCCTACATTCATTTCCACAAGGTTAAATTATTCTTCAATTTTGGTAATTATGCTTGAGACTCCTATTTTGATTATGGAGATCCTTGGTTCAAACATGACAACACTTGGGTAACTTTTGAGGCACCATATATTTTAATTTTCTTCACTCATGTTCCTTTCAAGAACAAAAATATATATACTAATTTTTTTTCTTTTGTTTCTTCCTAAGGGAAGAAATATTTTTTGACAATCATGTACAATCTTAGACATTCAATACAAGATATATACTATTTGGGTAGGAAACTACACATTGAGTGGGGGTTGCATGGTGTCTCTTCTTCTCTTTATTATTACTCATATGCGGATGTATCCTTCTCATTTATGAGGTGGAGGTAACATAAAACTTCTCTCTTCATTTTTCTTGGAAGAGTATTGTCCTATGGATTTCCTCCTTCCTTCTTTTCAAGGTGATAATTGCAAATGGTTATCTTGTAAGATTTGATGAAAAACAAATCTATTAAGCCCAAGAAACCTGCATGCAAAAACCTATCACAAGGAAGAAATATGTAGGAAACAAAACAAGGGTTTTTGCTCTGACAATATGCAAGAATTGTATTATCAGACTAAAAAAAAGAACATCAAGAAGTGAATACAATACAAGAGATCAATCCTTATAAAAGGAGATCAAGATGGAAAGGAAAACCTAACCCTAAGGTGAGTGCATTTAATAATTAATATTTAATTATTAAATGACTAATATGTGTGCATAAAGTGAAATCTTAAGAGAGTAAAGTTAATTAATTACTTTACTCTAACACCCCCCCTTAAGATGAGCTACAATGCAGCTACAAACAATGCAGAAGAAAGCAAAGGAATTACAATGCAACAGAGGGTCCCGACAACATGGCCTGATTAGGTACCCAAATACAAGAAAATCTCTATAAAGCGGAGTAAAGGAGAAAACCCAGTGGGAAAAAACTCCTCTCCAAAAATAGATAAAGAAACATGCTGAAAAGAAAACATGAAGGAAGGAAGGCCTCACTAAGACCCCCCAAGGACAACTTCCTTCACCCCAAGCATGGAGCGGAACTGAAGATAGCACGGAGATGCCAAAGGTTTAGTGAAAATGTTTGCAACCTGCTTCTCTATAGGAATGTACTCCAAGATGAGAGAACCATCCTGAATCAACTACATGATGAAGTGCATGTTGTTTTCAATGTGCTTTGTCTGCTGATGCTCAACTGGGTTGTGAGAAATGTGAATGGCACTTTGATTGTCATACCAAAGAATAGTGGGACTATCTGGAGGAAACCCAAACTCTGTCATCAATTTCCGAAGCCATAAAACCTCTTGACTGGCTAACATTGCTACACGGTACTCAGCCTCTATAGATGATAATGCAATTGCAGACTGCTTCTTGCAAGACCATGTGATAGGACCAAAACCAAGGCAAAAAACAAAGCCAGAAGTAGACTTTCGATCGTTGACATCACCAGCCCAATCAGAGTCAGTGAAGCCAAGGATGTGAGGGGATCTTGAAGTGTAGTGAATGCCATAATGAGTGGTGCCCCAAATGTACCTCAAAATATGTTTGGCTGCTTCCCAATGGCTCTCATGTGGATCATGGGAGAACCGAGAGACAAGGCCAACTGCAAAGGAAAGATCAGGACGAGAATGTGTCAGGTACAACAAACTGCCAACCAACTACCTATAAAAAGTGGGGTCTACTGAAGGAGTAGAGCAAGTGGAAGACAAAACAACACTTGACTGAAATGGAGTGGGGGCAGACTTGCAATCAAGCATGCCAAATCGTTAAAGCATATCAAGAGCATACTTCTCGTGAAATATGGAAATCCCATCCGAAGACTGAATAACCTGAAGACCCAGAAAGAAGTACAAGAGACCAAGATCTGTCATCTCAAACTGCTCCATCAAAGCTCTCTGAACACTCTAAATCATGGAGGATGAGCTACCTGTAAGGATGAGATCACCTACATATAGCACAAGAATCAAAAGATCACCCTCCTGACGCTAAATATACACTATGTGATCGGAATGACAGCATGTAAAGTGAGAGGAAAGCAAGAAAGAGTCCATCTCATACCAAGCCCGAGGGGCTTGTTTGAGACCGTACAATGAACGCTAAATTCTACAAACCAAAGAAGTGTCCTACACAAATCCCTAAGGCTACTCCATATAGATCTCCTCTTGTAGGTCTCCATGCAAGAAGGCACTCTTCACATCCATCTGAAACACTGTCCATCCCTGTGAAGCTACAAGTGAAAGTACTAGGCGTATAGAATTCATCTTGGCGACAGGAGCAAAGGTCTCAGAGTAGTCAATACCCTCTACCTGAGAAAACCCCTTCACAACAAGACGTGCCTTATACTTATCAATAGAACCATCTGTAGCATACTTGGTATGGTACACCCACTTGCACTGAACCAACTTTCTTCCCTTAGGAAGAGGACAAAGATCCCAAGTATGATTCTTCATCAAAGAAGAATACTCCTCATCCATTACCCTATCCCACTCAAGGTGACCGTCGCCTCTAAATTTTTTTTGAGGATCATCCAAAATGGAATGACTCAAAAGACTAGAACTAGATGTCTAAGCATGAGTACGACGAGTATCTGAAGGATCACCTGCCAAAGAACCAGCTGCATCCATAGTGACACGGGCCCACCTAGGCAAAGATGGAGCAACTGGTGGTGGTGGAGATGGTGGATCATCATCTTCATCATCCTCAAGAGATGAAGAGGGAGGAGTAGGAAATGAGGGAGAAGCTGGTGATGGAGAATCCATTTGAGGATAGCGCTCATCAAACTGGACATCCCACCAAAACAAGACTTCTCTAGAATCAGGATCAAACAACCTGTACACCTTAACATCCTCACAGTAGCCAACAAATATGAGTGGTCGGCTCTTCCTCTCCATGGCTTTCCACTAAGCATCAAGAATAAATGCCCAAGCCTCACTACCAAAAACTCAGAATGTAGAAACATTAGGCTTGACATGGGTCCAAGCCTCCTCAGGAGTCATATGTCGCAATGCCTTATGAGGCATCTAATTCTAAATATAATTGGCACAATTGACTGCCTCAGCCCAAAATGAAGAACTCATAGCTCAAGACTATATCATACAATTTTCCATCTCCCGTAAGGTTTTGTTCTTTGTCTCAGCAACACCATTCTGTTGAGGGGTGTAAGGAACTATAAACTGATGCTGTAAACCATGCTTAGTGCAAAAATCTCTAAAAACCTGATTAACATACTCCCCCCCATTATCTGTGCATATCCTCCTGATAGAAAGTCCAGATTGCTTCTCCACAAATGTCTTAAAAATCTTGAATGAGTCAAAAAAATCAGACTTGTACCTATGAAAGTACACCCATGTATGTTTGGAGAAGTCATCAATAAAAGTGAGCACATAGCAAACCCCTGAAAAAGAAGGAGTCAGAAAGGACATAAGATCACTGTGTACCAACTCTAGGGATGCCCTAGCATGAGTGGCTCGACCCTTAGGAAAAGGATCGCGATGATGTTTTCCAAGGACACATCCACGATATACACCATCAGTACAAGAAATCTTTGGAAGCCCAATCACAAGTTCCTAAGTACTCATCTATTGTAGATATTTGTAATTGACATGGCCAAAACGCTCATGCCAAAGCCTGGTCACTGAATTTGCATGTGCTATAAGAGAGGAACCAACAGTGTCTGAACTCTCAAAGCCATCAAATCTGTATAAACGAGATGCAGAATCCACACTCCCAGTAGCCACAACCAAGTCAAGATCATGAAGGTCTTGAATAACAACATTATGTGGTGAGAACTCAACTATCTTACTAGAGCTAGAGTGACAAATCTAATAAACGGATAGAAGGTTTGTCGAAATGTTAGGAACTAGAAGCACATCCTGTAAACAACCACCATCCAATGAAACAGTACCTGAACCCTGAACTGAAAGCTGTGCTGAGTCACCAACTGCAATATGTCTAGTGCCTATAGGGGCAAGAGCAGTGACCAAATCCTCTGTGTGTGTCATATGGTGAGAGGCACCAAAATCTAGAATCCAAGTGGATTCTAAGGACAATGCTCGTGCATAAAGAGCATGACCTTTCCCTGTGGGCTATGAAGGAGGTTGAGGTGCATTGATATTATGCTACTGCATGGCTTCCTCCAAAGCCTCTAAATGTTTCCAACACCTGGAAACTAGATGTCCTTCCTTGCCACAAAAACTACAAGGATCACCAGATTTCTTCTTAGTCTTGGAGGAAGACTCACCAGACTTTGAAGATTTTCCCTGTTTAGAATTGGGCTGTGGTTTTGAATCAGACTTAGGTGGTGGCTTGGAAGAATTCTCACTAGCTCCTGAATCTTTCTTAGGCTTCAATTTCTACTTCTATTTTTCTTTGGAGGACTGGGCTACCAATGCTTGGTTCTGTGAACCTGAAAGTGAATCCAACTGCTTGAGCTTAGCTTGCTCACGAGTCAGACGATCACAAAAGACCTCAAAAGAAGGCATGACATATCGAGCACCCAAGGCATACATGGTGGAATAGAAGGTCAAAGAGAAGATCTGAAATGGACCCTGAAGCTTGGAGAGGATCAGGAAAATGCACTCTGTATCAATCTTAGTCTTACCACAACCCTGCAAGATAGATCTTTGTTGTTTGAACTTCATCAAAAATTCCTCAATAGAGGGAAAACGAATCAGGTACCAAGGAAGTTAACTCTGCCTCAAGCTACAAAGCTCTGAACTCATTGACAGTACCAAAAAGTCCATCAAACTTGGTCCAAATGGCTCGAGGAGTGAGACAACCCTCAAGATGAAATAGGAGACTGTCAGAAATGTGTAAAGCCATCAATCCCATAGTCTGATCCATATTGTTCCTATGTTGCATAACCTCAAAGGCGTGAGTCAACTAAGGCTGAACCTCATCCAAACAGGACCATAACCCTCGAGACTGGAGAAGAGTCATCATGCAACCCTTCCAAGTGTGATAATTATGTGGTGTGAGAGATTCAATAGATCTATCAGCCATCCTGTGAACTGTGCCTCAACTACTCTGAATTTTTTATTATTATTTAGTGGTCTTTTAGAACTAGACAGAAGATGCAGAAGGGGTTTTTTGTTTGTTTTGGTGTTTATAGATTTTGGTTTTCTGATGTAAATGACAGAAAGCAAGAAAAAACACCCCCCACAATGCAAAAATCCAATCCCCAGTATAAACTGAAAGCCCGAAAATAATAGAAAGTAGTAGATGATTGAGACAAATCTCTGTGTACCTGAAGAATTTACTGATGAAATAGACTACAGATCTGGATAGCAATCATCAGTAAAAAAACTTTCAAGTCAAAGTATGGTGTCCGCGGGGGTTTGAAGTTCTGCCTTTTCAGATCTGCCAATGCAGACATCGGCTCATGCACAACGTTTAGAGGAATAAGGTGAAATTCTAGTAAACGATACTAGGAAGGACACCACTATGAACAGCACAGAGAAGGACACCCCAAAAAATGCCTTTTCACATGCATGTGCTTGTAAAAAACCCTAAAAAAATTTTTATTTCTTTTTTGACAAAAAAGAAACCAAAAATATCATTAGGCAAGGAATACCAGATCTGAAAACTACACCTAGAACCTCTCAAATTAGCTGAAGAATCCCAAAAAAAATTTGCCAAACCCTTGCTCCCTTTTTTCTTCAAACATGAACAAGCTATAGTAGATCTAGCTCTGATACCATGTAAGATTTGATGAAAAACAAATCTATTAAGCCCAAGAAACTTGCATGCAAAAACCTGTCACAAGGAAGAAATATGTAGGAAACAAAACAAGGGTTTTGCTCTGACAATATGCAAGAATTGTATTATCAGACTGAAAAAAATATCAAGAAGTCAATACAATACAAGAGATCAATCCTTATAAAAGGAGATCAAAATGGAAAGGAAAACCTAACCCTAAGGTGAGTGCATTTAATAATTAATATTTAATTATTAAATGACTAATATGTGTGCATAAAGTGAAATCTTAAGAGGAGAGTAAAGTTAATTAATTACTTTACTCTAACATTGGTGACATTAAGTTGTGTAAATAATTGCCCATACACACTTTGATTTGGGTTTAAAATTGAACAATATCTTGTGCAAGTGTGAGTAGGGGCATTTTCGCATACATTCTCTTTCTTTGTGCCATCAAAGATTGATCGAGTTACAGATTTCATCTTTGCTTGCTTTTGTTTATCCTAGAGGGCCTGCCTTGGGGAAAAAGTACTCACCCAAGGGAACGACTCAACCGGTAACACTCTAAAGCCAAGAGTATTTCCAGCTGGGATATAAATGTGGATATTGGAAGAAATGCCAATATCACGTGGTTGACTCCGACAAGATGGATCTGAAAGGGGACTCTTGCCACGTTGGGTCAACTCCTACGAACTGAAAGTCCTTACTAGAACCCATGTGCTAGAATTTTCCAAAATCTTTAATCTATTTGTTTGTGCAAGAACGGTCATTCTGAAGCCACCCCACACTTTTACGGTCTTTAGTAGAAATGGAAAACATGCCATGGGAGTTTCATGGGTGTTGATGCTTGGCTGCCCTGATTGACGTTAATGAGCCATGGAGGGGAGCCAGTGGGGTCAAGCATCTAACCATTCACTAAAGATAAGCGTAGATGGACTTGTCCAAGTGGGGATTCAACAAATATTGTCTTACACATCCATAGGGTTTTGTACTTGTTCTTTTTTGAAAACACAGTGTGTTAATTGCAACATTGAAAACCAACATTCAACGAATCATCAAAATTGCAAACCCTTTAGGAGAGGCAAATATCCTTGAACAAATTCACATGTTATTGCTTGCCCTTGGGATTCGTGTCCTTAGAGGCATCTAAACATTTGGATTTCATCTCAATTTGCTTCTACTAAAGTCAACTTTAGGTAACCTTTGCCTTGATTTCCTTGAGTTCCACATAATGCCCTTTGTGGGATGAAAGGGAATTAGGACATTGGACATTCAGTTGAAAACCTAACCAAGAGTGTGTTTGTGGTAAAAAGAATCCATTAAGCAAAGGTTAAATCAATTGAACCCCACACATGTGCTTGACATCTTTTGGTCATATGATTTTCATTCAAAACAACTGGTCTTTTGATTTTGAAATTACTCTTAGAGAAAAGTGTGTTCTTCAATACCTTGGCCTAGGAAAACAAGTCTCTCTAAGTCTCTTAGGATCAAACTCAAATACTTCACCCATCCCAAAAATCCATCAAAATTCATCCATCCAAACAACTTTAGAGCTTTGGAAACATCATTCTAGACTTGGGTTGATCGTCAAAATCAAAACCAACTTGTTTAGTTAGGAGTATGAGAATACATCCTTTCTCATACCTCTAGTTAAATTAGCACCCTTTTGAACAAATTCATACTAAGATCACATCCAACATCTAAGGGTTGAAAAGTTCATTATCGAATCAAACCCATCAAAATCAAGCACTAAGTCTAGCATTGATCCAAAGTCCCTAAACATTCAACACTCATATCATTTACACCTTTCGTCCTCCATCTCGTCATAGGTCCTAAGAAAATTAGAAGTCACTTTTGCAACAAGGTCAAAACACAAGGAGAACATGGAATACAAACTTGATCCATACATCTTGAGTAATCCAAATCAATTGAATCTTCAAAGACTTACAATGTTGATTGATTATCAAAACTCACACTTATACAATCCATACATGGGACCATTACCTTCGACAAATGTCATTAGAACAACAACTGTGAATATGCCCAAATCAAATATTGGAACACATTTCCCGATGGTAAATCCAAGTCCAAACCTACAAGTCTATCAATCGAACAATCATTGCATGAGCCTTGAAACGAACGTCATCCCACCAAATCCCTACAAACTAAATGAGAAGGTACCAAACACAAGTTTTCGAAACATGAATCTAGCAAACTTTGGGATGGATACATTTGAAAATCATACAAATATTCCAAACATGAACAATGGTCAAATTCAACCTATCATTCCAAATTTGAGTGCCATCCCAAATCAAAAAACATTGTCCAAAGTCAAACACAAGTACACACTCCAAATCTACGTGAACAAAAGCCCAATCAACTATATCAAGGGAGTCAAGATCAAAATCAAGATCAAATTTGGTGAGATCAAATTGCTGCACTTGCCAAAATAGTTGAGTCATTGCGCCAAGAGACATCTCCACCACCATTACCCATATCAACATCATTCCTTGGTTTCAGGCTTCCCCCTTTACCTAACACCAATCACTCCATCCAAATCAATCTACCTAACACCAATCAAACCATCACGTCAAATCCTTCAAATGTACCATCGACATCATGCCAATGGAAGGTATCTAATCAAACAACAACATTGATCCCAAATCAAAATATGGTCTCCCAAGGACCTATCACCTCGGTCAATCCAACCATCTCTATCACTTCAATCACTCCATCCACCCCTATCACACCCATCACACCCATCACATCTCAACCCCTCATTACCATGATCACTCCAAATGTATCTCAATGACTCATCACAGCATCCAACACAATTCCAATTCCGCCACCACTACCACCAAAACCAAATGTAGCAAGACAATATGACATTGTGATAAAAGCTCACGAGGCCTACCAAAAGGCCATCCAACAATATCTAGCCATGCAACAAGCAAGACAAGCTCAACAAGTGCAACAAGCCTCTCAAGCTACTCAACAAACACAAGCACAAACACAAAAAATGAAAACTGTTGAGAACAAGGATCAAGATCAATCCATCACTAAGCACCTTGAAGTTATGTCTACTTCATCCAATGATCAAATCAACATATGTCAAGAATCACTTTTGAATCAAGATCAAAATCCACCAACAATAATCGACAATGAGCCAATTCAAGAAACATCAACATCACTTGACTCTATGGTCAAAGACATTCACAATCTCTCCACCGCAATTTTCAAAAACAATAATCAAAACCTCTTCATCGAGGAGCACATTGAGGATGTATCTACACAATCCGATGATCAAATCACCATACATCGAGAGCCACTTTTTAGTGATCTCTTTCAAGAAGTATTAGGATTATTTGATCCAACTGACATAATGCACAATTTGTCGAACAATTATATGTTGAAAATGTCTCTACATTGCCTTATGAGTTAGAGGACATATCTCAAGAATTTATCCCAGAGCATGATCAAAAACTTCCACTAAGGTCTAGCAATGGTGCTTTCCAAGATATATTGACCCCCTTCAACTTCGTGGATATCGATACTGAAGGAACCTTGAACTCAACACTTGAGGATATTGGACCACTTACCATGTCTAATGGCGACATCCAAGAACCCTTCGTAAGCAATCCATCCTTTGAAACTGATCCATGTCAAGAAATTGATCCAAAGCATGACGAAAGCAACTTGGAAATCATTCAAGATCATGAATTTGTATCATCAAGATACTACAATAGTCTAATGGACACTCTCTTGTCTATGCAAGATGATCATATCCATGTAGCACATACTCCTCCATCTACCCATGAGATGCTTTCTCTGGATGGACATGTAGATGATCTTCATTCAGAACAGGATCCCTTCACTCCTGACTTTATTACACGAAAAGAGCAAGTTATTGATTCCTATAGTCAAACTGAGTTGTCAATATCAAGATCAGATATGTCCCAAACTCAAACTAAGGACATCATGAATACAGATATCCAACATTATCCACTCAAGGAAACAAGTCAGATAGAACAATATAATTCAGAGTTAGCGGAGCAGAAAATTGAAACGTCACCTATGGTGGTCATTTATCAGAGAGTGCTTACTAAACAAGACATCTTGGAACAGGAAGAATCAAAGCATGAAGGTACTACTACCAGCATACTAGGGGCAACTATGTCTCAAATAAACATCAACATAGAGAGCATGAAGAATCCTTATGATGAAACCAATGTCAATACTACAACCAACCATGTCATGAATCTTCATCCACCAATCATCCCATCCATGAATTGGGACCAACATTAAGGGAAATATTTGAATCAAAGTATGAAGAACGTTATAAAAGAAAAAGAAGATAAGAAGCATAATAGACAAATCAAATACAAATGGATACCAAAGAATACAAAGAAAGATCATCCCTATCAAACTCCACCAATCAAAGAAACTATGGGGCAAAATAAAAAAGGGATACCACATCTGAAAACTACACCTAGAACCTCTCAAATTAGCTGAAGAATCCCAAAAATTTTTTTGCCAAACCCTTGCTCCCTTTTTTCTTCAAACATGAACAAGCTACAACAAATCTAGCTCTGATACCATGTAAGATTTGATGAAAAACAAATCTATTAAGCCCAAGAAACCTGCATGCAAAAACCTGTCACAAGGAAGAAATATGTAGGAAACAAAACAAGGGTTTTGCTCTGACAATATGCAAGAATTGTATTATTAGACTAAAAAAAAGAACATCAAGAAGTGAATACAATACAAGAGATGAATCCTTATAAAAGGTGATCAAAATGGAAAGGAAAACCTAACCCTAAGGTGAGTGCATTTAATAATTAATATTTAATTATTAAATGACTAATATGTGTGCATAAAGTGAAATCTTAAGAGGAGAGTAAAGTTAATTAATTACTTTACTCTAACATATCTAACATAGCTTAGTTGTCAAAACATATTTCTTATTTATAATATTTTACTAACCTTGGATATATTATATCACATTTAATATTGCATATTTTTAATGGGTTTACTTAGGATAATTAATATTTTTAATTATGCTCACCTAAGTAGCTAATATTGACATGTTTATACCTTGATTTAAGGTACACAAGTGTCACCACTAACTTTCTAGATCTTGAATGATGGTAGTTAGGTTCCACCTCAATCCAGTCAAAGCCACATTTGTCTTAGTTAGACAAAACTTTATCACCTCTTGATTGAGAGTGATTGAGAGTTAATACATACCTCTTAGACTTGCCATATCTTTGATAAATGCATCCAAGAGGTGTATATATTTGTATGTTACTCTTTTTAACTTGTCCCATAATGTTGAATACATAATAACAATTTTTTGTTATTTTTTTGTATGTGAAATTAGTTTATAGGAATTTTGGTCTTGGGAAGATTTCTAAAAAAATTAATGTACTGCTAAAATCAAAGGCTCTAGTTAGTGCAACAAAAGGCTACATGAGGGGTTTAATGGGAGCTCCCTTGGAATTTTTTTATCCTTTTTTTTTTTTCAACACTTTCCTTATTATTTTCTTGGACCATGGTCTTGGTTCCAAAGGTATTGTTAAACTAAATTTTTTAAGTACCTATTAATATTTGCATATGCATGAGGGGCTTGAGTAGTAATATTTATAGAGAATTCACAACTATACAAAGGTTGTTATAATGCTACCAAATTAAAATGAGAACTTGTGTTGCATATGCATTATTTTGTTGAACATTAATACATACTTGTATCTCTCTTTGATGGCGGAGTTTCTCTACAAGGCTTTATCTATTACATATTTGGTGGCATCTATTTATTTATCATAGTTTGTTAATTTCTATATGCTTTCACATAATTTATTAATGGGTAGTCTAGTATTTCTCTAGTAAAAATAATATTTGCAATTTTTGAAAGGATAAAATTTATGGTTTTTTACCTTTCTTTTGTTGGAATTTTGTTTTTCATTGAGCAGATTGTTGGTAAGATGAGCATGAAAGTGTATAGTGTTGTCATTGATGTCAACATTGAAGTTAATGTTACGTATAGCTGATTGATGAGCATGATTGAATGTTGTGTTGTCAGTAATCTCAATCCATTATAGCGATGCAGATGAATTTTTTCAGTGCAAATCAGATGCATTGCATATTTTTCTAAGTCCTAGAGTACAATTTTTAGTGTACAATGAACTAGTTTTGAAGTCTACTTTCTCTGCCATGAAGAATAAGGTTATGCGGTTCTAAGGAAATTTTGGTGTAGGTTGATGGAATCTAGATACAAATTTTCATGTGTTGATGCCCTCTAGTGTCAAAGATAATGATGACATAGTATCAGACTTAATAATGATAGTGTTATCACTCTGATGAGGCAGAGGCTGTGTTTATAAGCACAAAATATGTTATGAACAGAGGTTACTCCAAAATATGGGTCGAAGGCGATTCTTTAAATATCATCAATTATCTTCGTGGCACTCATTAGCCTAGTTGGAATTTGGAAAAATTAATTAAAGATACTATAATCATGTTAAGTTCTTGTGAAGAAACTAGTGTATCTCACATTTTTTGAGAAGGAAACTCATTCGATGATTTTTTTGCCAATGAGGCTGTTAGGTTAAATGAGTATTGTGCATGGGAATTGGGCTCCATCCTTCCTAAGAAAGTGAGGATCTTAATGAGAAATGATGGTGTGGGCTGAGTTGATGCGGTGGTGGCATTTAATCTTTAGTACCATCTCCTGACTCACACACTTTGTGGGTTTAGTTTGGATTACAAGCATTCAGTTGAGCAATTATAGCAAGGGTTTTCTTCTTTTGGTGTTTGAGTAGATGGGTGGAGATAGAAGTATAATAGAGTTGCACTCTTTTGTGGGCCTGAGAAAGAAAAAGAATCTATAGAAGATTCTTCGTCACGAGAATTTCATGCCTTTTTTAGAAAGGTTTCATGGGAATGACCCAAATTCCTTAGTAGAATTTGTTTCTTGCTGTCATAACCACAAGCTTCAGATAAAGGGCCTAGAAGTGGATGTAAATGAGGACTTGATTGCTACTGTGACTAGGATGTCTATGGTTGGTCGTAAGTTTTATAAGGACAAGAAGAGCAATGAGGAAGCAATGGCCCAATTCTTTAAAGATGAGCAAAAAAATTTGATTAAGATGGAAAGTTGGGGCTATGAACACAAGTCCCTCAAGAAGATATGAGTGTATGTTACGAAGGTGATAATGTGTTATTGTGACCTTGGAAGGTAGGTTTATTGCTATCCTAGGTCACCATTTCATGCTTTTAAACCATTTCAAGCATGGTTTGTTTATCTCTTTTCCATTTTTTCTATTATCTTCCATGGAGGTTTCTGTTTATGCTCATTTAAAAAATAGGAGGGCTCCAGTCCTCCATGAATTCCTCATTCTTTTAATGATGGAGCATATTAAGGCTCTCCTCATTGCCCCTATTGTTAAGGGAAAGGAGAATATTTTGAGCAAAGTTTCTAGATTGTCAGGCTCAGATACCAACATTGCAAATGAAGAGGAATAGAATGAAGAGGAAGACGATGGTTCCCCATCCCCTGTAACTACCTCCTCAAAAAATAGGAAGAAGGGTAGCCTTAAAATCAATTAGGAAACTAAGCACCTTGTTCTTTCTGACAGTGAGGATATAGAAGTGGGATTGGATGTCTCCTCTCCTAGGAATGTGGTTTTAGTTGTTGGTCAGGGACAAACCGAAGGTGGAGGTAATGAGGAGAGTTTGCAAGAAATTTTTTTGGTTATGGAGGCCAAGGATAAGTTGAGGAGAGCATCCAAATGCATTGCCAAATTTAAGAACCAAGTCTTAAAAGTTTTTGCAAAGGATTCCAAGGTGATTTTTAGGGAGAAGGATTTTGGTGAAAAGGTGGTGGAAATCAATGACTCCCTGGTTTATACCTTGCCCAATGTGGAGTTGGAAGAAGAGAATAAGGGTCAAGATGAGGAGGATGCTGAGAGGAAGAGTGCAAAGTTGGATCCTCTAAAGGTAAATCCCATTTTTGAGGACTTTTCTTATCTTGATGATGATTCTACCTCAATGTTTGAGTTGTTGGACATGGCTAGGGCTAGGGCCACTGGAACTTTTAAGCTAGCTAAGTGGACTCTTCAATAGTTTAATAAAGTTAGGATTAAAATAAGGGCTTTGAAGGAGAACTTGAAGAATGTTCTGAAAGGCTCGATGCCAGAAATTTCGATCAACAAAATTGTGGACCTTGAGGGTTCCTTCCATAACTTCAAGTCCCTATGTGAAGAAGGATTAGCTAGTTTAGAAGCCAAGGTTTTGAGTGCGAATGCAGAAATAAAGAAGCTTCTCTATGTGAGCCACATTTTAGTGAAAAATAGTGTGGAATCTTTGGAAGCCTGTTTAGAAAGATTAGTTAACTCAGGGAGGACCAAGTGTATTTTTTGAATTAATGGAGAAAGAGCATTCAACCAAAGGAAAAGGTAAAAAATGTGCGAAATATGATGGTAAAGGCCCTATTGTTAGAGGGTCCGTTGAATGGAAAAAGTATTTTGAAGTTGAGAAGAAATATTTGTTGGACATGGTTGAATTGCATAGGAGCTAGGAGGTTGAGGTGGCCAACACCTTAAGTAGTATGAAATAGTGTTCCACTCTCTTTTTTACTATTGGGTCTAGGTTTATTTCCTATTGTTTTGTTGTTTTGATGTTGATGGGTGTTGTCAGTTTATTTTTTTATCTCTCCTACAACACCCTTTTTGTTTTGTTATTTTGGGTTCTGGTATGTTACCAGTGTCTCAATGTGGTTTCTTTTAAGCAACATTTTATAACTTAAGTTGTAAAGGGTTTTGGCTCCCTTCAAAAACTATTTATCATGTTTAATCAAAACAATGGCAGTGTTACTAATGTAGAGCACATGATTGGAATGCTCTACATTCCATTACAGCTGAATATTTTTCCATGCAGTTTTGAAGAAATGCTTATAGGTGTTAGAAGTTTCTATACTCCAAATGGGAAGTGTTTTGGTATTTTGGATATTTTTTTGTGGATAAAAAGATGGTTCATGTCACTAGTCTTTGTTATCTAGTGTTGACCTATAATAAATTTAGTGATATTAGTGAACATAAGGGGTTGTGCAAAGTTTGGGGTTGTGTAGAGTTAAAGTATGAATTGAGTGAACTTAAGGGAGTAATTATAGGTCCCTAATGACCTATTTTGATGTTTTATAAGTTTTAAAGTGTGTATGGTTGGATCTTAAGTCGACGGGTTGTTGTATTGCATGTTTCATCTAATTAGGTAGACCTAATTGATGTTGTTGTAAGTGCTTACATATATAATGCATATAAATGTAAGATCATTTCAGTGTTGAAAGTGGTATAGAAATTGATGATGCTAATTCCTAAATAAAGTATGTGAATGTGATGTGAAGAAGAGAAGAGTGGGTGTAAGTGTTGAGAAAGATGAAGTGTGTTAAGTTAATATATTGAGCTTTAGAGGAATTGTATCCAACATATTATAGATGCACTGTATCAGTTCAAATCTTGATAGTGAGCCACCCTTTCTTCTTTCTCTCTTATTCTCTAGAAAGTGAGTCCTTCAAATAGTGAGTCCACCTAGCATTGAGCCTTTCTATAATATCATGTAACCAATTATAATATATTGTGAGCTAATCCTCATCATGGTTTTTCCCTTCTTGGTTTTTCCACATAGATATGGTGTTCTTACATGTTTTGTGATGTGATGCATGCTTTAATTATCTCAGTCCATTTTTGCAAGCTTGATTAAATATATTGAATAAATGTTTAAGTGGTTTTAGATAATACTGATTTAGGCCCCCTCTCAGTATTTTGGGCGTTCAACAATTGGTATCAAAGCTTGGTTCCTTGAAAGAGGTGTAACTGCTTGAGGAAGATATTGGAGGTTGAACACATGGCTACTAGGATATATCCTATCCCTCTAGAATAAATTCCTATGGTAGGATTCACTAAATAATATTTCATAATTCATATGAATGGAGAACTCATATTAGCCCTTGAAGAGCTAGAAAGAATTGAATGTGAGAATAAAGATTTGAAAGAAAATGCCGAGGAAGCAAATGGATACATTAGGAAGTTGAGGGAGTAAATCAAGAAGTTTAAAGAAAGACACAAAGGGGTTAATTAGTAGTTGAGGCAATCAAATGAGATAATCATGAGTTTAAAAGTGCAAGTTGAAGAAGGAAAAAGAGTTGAGGAATACTTGAATGATAAATTGAAAAGAAAATCCACAAAATGTTCAAGACTTGAAGAAGAAGTTGTTACCTTGAGATAATTTCTAGAGAAAGCAAAGAAACAAGAGGATGAGTTCAAGAAGAGCTCTAAAATGCTTGATGACATGCTTGCAAGAAAGAAGTTTTCTAAAGATAAAGGAGGATTAGGGTTTGAAAACAGAGAAAGTTCAAAAGTAGATCAGACACCAAGAACTGAAAAAGAAGAACAATGAACAAAAGAAGGTTGGAGTCAAGAAGAGCAATGGCATGAAGATCCAAAACTAGAAGAAATATTTCAAAAGACCTCCTATCAGAAAATAAAATGTACATAGGTACCCATATTTTTAGTTGATAGGCTATTTATTGTGGGAACAACCCACTAGAATTGTCTCATGCCTAAGAAATTCCATCGAGAAATTGCAAATTTAGATAACTAAAAAATCTCATTAATATTTCAGAAGCTAAAAAATCGCCCAATGGATATGTTGCCACTAATGTCAGAGATGATGGAGTTGTTATTGTCTCTAATCATTCCAAGGGTTTGGAGCTTTATTGCTTTCAAAACTTCTAATTGTTGTGTGTTTTTTGTTTGTTGTTAGAGTGAAAAGCATAAAATTTCTTAAAACCCATGATCTGATCTTTGCCAACATGTTGGCTACATCGTTAGGAAAGTACATGGCCTACACACACAAAGAAGTGGTGGAAGCCCCCTATAGAGAGTACTAGTGGTAGATGAGAAAGTTGGGCACAATGAATTATTGAAGGCCAAGAGAACAGAGTCATTCAGGTCATTGAGGAAGGAAGAGGTGTTTGTCATGGTGTGGTACATGTGGGAGGAGAGTGAGCAAGGAATGTGCTTTGTCAATTTGAAGAAGCACATTATCTTCTCCCTCTCACTCAACATAGTGTGTTGAATGTTTGTAGCCAGAAGTTACTCCGACCATCAACTGAGCGAAGGGAAAGAGTTTTCACAAATGGTGGCTGAGTTAATCTATACTATATTAGAACTGAGATTCTTCCTCCTATTTAATTGCATGTTTATTATTTTCTTCACTTGCTATTTAACCCAACATTGAATATTGGTAAATACTACTTTTAATATGTGGGGTGGATCTGTCATTTGGGGAAATTTTGGCAACCTGAATTTGATCTTTCTCATTCAATTTTGTATTTTGTCTAATTTCAATGGTTTATCATATATCAACGTGCTTCTCTAATTTGAGAACTCGAGTGTTTTTATCTACAAGTTCATACTATTCTGTAGACACCTCAAAATGGTCTAGAGAATCCAATTAACCGAATACGCCTTATTTGATTAATTAATCTTAAAATTCCTCTACTTAATAAATAAATAAGAATATTTATTTATATTAAGTTCATTTATCAAATTCTCCTATTTTTCTTTCCTAATTAAATAAACAAAATTAAAAACTTTGTTTTATTTAATTATTATCACATTAATTCTCTCTTAATTAAATAAACAAAATTAAAAACTTTGTTTTATTTAATTATTATCATTATCTCTTTTTTTCTTAAAATTAAATACACAATTTAAATAATTCGTGTTATTTAATTTCACATTTCCTCTTAATTAAATAAAGATTGTCAAAAATCTTTTATTTAATTATCACTCTCCTTTAATTTAATAAAACCAAACCCTATAGTTTGATTTATTAAATTATTTATTCCTCATTTTTGCTAAATTTAAATAAATTAAAATTATTTAAATTTATTGCATAAAGTTTGCACTATTCCCTCACCAATAAATATTTATTTCCCCACCAATGAAATTAATGGCACTGCCATTCACGGGAAAGCTTCAGGAAAAATTTGCAGGAAGTTCTCTCAACAACCTTCCACCCACCTTCCCTCTTATCTTGCCTGGTGTTTTCATGGGGAGAAACCATTCTCCATGATCAGCTCCTTCTTCTCATCCCATGCCTTTGGATTCTCCAGAGGAAATCACAGCCCCTCATCCCGGTTTCCTGTGCAATTGTGCTGCCGTGAAAGCTATAAATATAGCTCTTGGGCTACAAGAAAAGGATCCCAACGAATGCAATCTTACTCTGCAGGTTTCTAGAGCACTCAAGCATCCAAACCATCCAGCATTGAAGCAACCATCCAGCATCCACCAAGCATCATCCTTTTGCAGTCATGGCTGCCATTAGCATAGAATTGCATACTTAAATCATATTAGAATCATCTTAGTTTAATTTCTCATTCTCTAAGTGTCACTAAATAGTTTAATTAGCTTAAGAATCTGAGAGCTAAATAAATTAGTTCAGTCTTTAGAGTTAGAGAGCAATAGGATAAATTTCTGTAGATTTTGTAGTTTAATTTAGTTTAAATTTCTTAATCTTAGATGCAATATCTTATTTAGAAGCGTAGAGGCATTGTTTACTTAGTTTTCCCCTTTTACACGCTTACAGAATGGCGCCCACCGTGGGGAAATACCCCGAATTTTACTAATTTTTGAAAATTTTGTCGTACAGGAATCGGCGTAAAAGTTTTTGCGGGAACGAGAGTTTTTCCAGCGCGCCCGGTAACTGTTCCAGCGCGCCGGGTTTCTGTTCCAGCGCGCCCGGTCACTGTTATAGCGCGCCTGGTTTCTGTTCCAGCGCGCCATTTCTTTTCAGTTAAAGTCATTTATTTCATCTGGATCCGACGCGTCCGCGGCCAGATTTCTTTTATTTCTTTCTGTTTGGTTAAAATTTACCAATCCTAGGGTAGAAACATTAAAATTTACCAATCCTAGGATAGAAATGGTTAAAATTTTATCAATCCTAGGATAGAAATGGATTAAAAATGTACCAATCCTAGGATAGAAACATCACACTTCTATTTTGAGGTTTTAAAATTGAACATTTTGCTTGTCATGGAGCAATATCTCCATTAGAAGTAAATCATTTGTCTTTTGGGCTTAAAAAGAACAGAATCTTGCTGTGTTTGGGTGACAGGTTTATGCTCTCCCCTTAACTGGGTGCATCAGAATACCAGACTCACCACTTACTTTATGCATTTTATGCTTTTGTTAAAACCTTTAGACAGGCCTGCCGTAGTGGGAAAAAGTACTCACCCTACGGGAACGACCTGAGTGGGGACAGCCAAAAGCCATGGTATTCCAACCCACTTTAAAATTTATGTGAATTTGGGGAAACCCTCTTTCAACGGAAGTGCGCAGGATAACCATCCCCAAAATCTTTGTTTTAAAGATTGGGAGGTCTCTCGAGGGAGTTTATCCATTTGCCGCTCCGAACGGAAACCATATCTAAGAACCTAGAACTAGAAGCACGCTTGTCAGTTTCCGAACATTGTAATACTCGGCGGTGCAGGGGCGGGGAAGAATCTACCCTCAAGCACTCACCATATAATTGCCAAGGACTGTTTGCTCAGGGGATCCGGTATCCACTTCCGTCACTCTGAGTACGCACCTGGAAAAGACAAAAACACGGGCACCCTCTAGGGGGTGACATGGCTGTGTGAGTCGACGCAATTCCAAGCTGTGGGCCGTTCGAGTATATAACGATGACCTTTTATCTCTAGGAGTGAGTCTGTTTGAATTGTCTTATCTTGTTATCAAACCGGTAAAAATCAAGAAGAATCATTGATTCTTGAGAACATACACTACTTGTTTAGATTCTAGGATTTTAAAACCATTCTATTCTTGATTGCTGTGTTTTCTGTCATTAAACTCAGATAAGATCATCACAAAAATCCTAAAAAAAATCAAAACACTTGTGGATTTCTCATGATTCGAGATTGGGTATCCACCAAGTTTGTCAAGAAATCTCTTGCCAAACGAATCCGAAAACCAAAAAGGACACTTGCCTACAAACAACTCCTAAGAAAACAAAGGTTTCTATATCAAAGCAGGAAAGTTCTACTCCAACATAGAACCTTTATTCATAGGTATCACGATTTCTCTAGAGGTTATACAGACGACTACGCCGTAGCTCCCTTAGACTCACAAGCATACTTTCAAAGAAGAGCTCTTAGGCAACATCACAATCATAGTCAGAGAATTCGTCCTGAATACATCCCACAACCGGCCATCCAATATGATACCAGACCAAGTGAGTTTCATAAAATAAGGTAATTTTGTCTTAAACCCCTTCAGGTCATAGTTTCAGCGCGCCCGGTTTCTGTTTCAGCGCGCCTGAGTTCTGTTTCAGTGCGCCTAGTCTCTGTTTTAGTGCGCCCGGTATCTGTTTCAGCGCGCCCGATTTATATTTCAACGCGCCTAGTCTCTGTTTTAGCGCCTCTGATCTCTGTTTTAGCGCGCCCGGTTTCTATTTCAGTGCGCCTGAGTTCTATTTTCGCCCGCCTAGTCTCTGTTTTAGCGCGCCCGGTATCTGTTTTAGCACGCCATAAAACCCAAAAAATAGAGAGTTAATAGGACATTCTGTTAGCTTGCCCATATCAAATACAAGGTTTCTATCAGTTCAAAACAATTTTTTTACAGTCTAGAACACAATAGTCATACAAAAAGAAAAAGCTTTACCCCTATACCTAAATCTTGCAGCATCTTGCATAGTGTCGTTATCACCAAAATCTAAGATTTTCTGTCAAAATTTCCTATCAAGGATTCTATCATCCTTTCATCACGAAACTAGACAAAACAAAATTAGATTTTAAATCAACAACTTGACACTTATCCAATCAAATCCAAGATCAAAGTCTAGGGTAAACCTTTTAACGTTTGTATGCCTATCTTCACGCGAGCAGCATATCAAAAACAACAAGAACAAGAAAACGAAAAAATAGCAGCCATGACTGAAGAAAACCCTTGGGGACGATATAGCAACACTGATCCTCTTATTAACTCACATGAGAAGGAAATAACTGCAGAAGAAATCGAGAAAGTGCAACAAGACCCTCATTTCCATAAATTTATGGAAAAGATGCTAGAGCAAGACATGGAAAAGTATCTTCTCTTATTAGCTGACAAAGGTGCTAAGCTTCCTAAAGACTTTGATGTCAATCAACTCAAGGAAGCAACCACACCTAACTCAACTAATATAGAGAATCCAAATCAAATAGATGCTTTGACAAGACAAATCCAACAGTTACAATTACAATTCCAGAATATCCAACAAGGGCCAACAAAGAGGTATCTATTACAAGACATTTGCCCTTATCCATTTGACTCAAGCATCAACATGATACCATTTCCAAGGTATTGTGAGTACCCAACATACAACAAATACAATGGGAGAACTGATCCGTTTGACCACGTACGAGAATTTCGAGCTATGAGCATAGAGTTCGCACACGAGGACTCTTACTTACTACGGTTATTTCCAAGAAGCCTAGGAAACACTTGCATGGAGTGGTTTTCTAAATTAGAACCTGGAATTCAATCCTTTGAAGAACTAATCAATAGGTTCATAACACACTTCTCATTCAACATCCAACATGGGGTAACCTTAAAAGAACTTTACAACACCAAACAAGCAAAGGGCGAAAAGTTTCTCTCTTTTCTCCAACGATGGAGAAGGCTATTTGCTAAATACCCTAGATCTATTCCTGAGGAGGAGAAGATAGAGATGTTCATTGATAACTTAGTAGATGACATGAACTACAGATTGGACTTACAATGTCCATCCACATTTGAACAAGTTATCGAAAAAGGGCTTAAAATCGAAGAGGCTCTAATCAAAAGAGGAACAATCAAACATTTCACTGAAGGTTCAAACAATAACCATTCCTCTAACAGCAACAACGAAAAGCCAAGATTTTGGAAAAAGAACAAGAATACCGATACCATAGTCGATGCACATACATCTAAACCAGTATTCACCTTGACACCAACTACTACAAACAAACAAAAGAATGGTTTTAATATCAAACAAAGTAGTGACCAAGGAAATAATCAAAACAGTGGAGAAACGAAAACCCAATCATTCCAACGACCCTCCAATAAACAAAAATTCACGCCATTAGGACAATCGTTCGAATCAGTCCTCAAAGAACTTTTAAATGAAAAACTCATTCAAGTGCAAGAGGCTAGAAATTGGGACCCTCAAGTCAAACCATCATGGTGGAATGACTTACATTACTGTCACTATCATCAAAATAAAGGTCACATGACTGAAAATTGTTGGCAATTAAAACATGTGGTACAAGACCTCATAGATCAAAAGAAAGTATTTGTAGAGGGCCCTCAAACAAACAAGGATCATACAACATTCAAAAATCCTCTACCCAATTATCAAAAGGGAGAATCTTCTTCCACAAACACCAAAGGTAAAAACGTTGGTTATGTTTATGACGCAACAATCCTTTGTCTTTCTGCTGCCAAAGAGGATGAAGAGTTATGCAATCAAATCAACCAGAAAAATGACATTACACCTACCAAATTGGTACAACATATGGACAAATCCGAAAACCAAATCAATGTAGTCACACTCAAAGGGAAACAAGAGTACCAACCGGTTAATGCCACAACAAGGGCGCAATCCAAAGTTATATTGAAAGGAGCATCAATATCATCCCCATCAGTGGATCCCCCCTCCAATCAATATAATCTCATCGATCAATTGCAGAAAATACCAGCTCAAATATCAATCTTGGAACTTTTGAAGATCTCCCCATCACACAAAGAGGTTCTTGAACAAGCTCTCGTATCAACTACAGTACCTAACAATCTGGATGTGTGTCAATTCCAAGCTATGGTGGGACATCTATCTGCACCTCATTGCCTTTCATTTTCTGAACATGATGATGTATCACTCAACCACCCGCATAATTCTGCCCTTCACATTGAAGTCCTTATCCACAAACATCGTGTAAAACGTGTCCTGATAGATGGAGGGGCTGGTTTAAATATTTGTACCTTAAAGCTGATTCGTGCACTAGGATACTCAGATGAAGCCATTGATACCAGAAGAAAAATCACAATCAAAGCATATGATGAAGAAGAAAGGTCCTCTACAGGATTGATCATATTACCCATTCAAGTTGGGCCTACTGTCCAAAAAGTGGTTTGCCAAGTCTTAGATAGGGAACTGACATACAACATACTATTGGGACGCCCTTGGATCCATGATATGCAAGCAGTACCGTCTACCTATCATCAATGCCTAAAATTTCCCGTCAATGGACAGGAGGTAACAATCACAGCAGACTACAATGACACCCAAGCTTGTCATACATTGAAGACATCTCAGGATACATTCATACCTAACAATAGAGAAGTTGGCACATCAGATAGTGAGCAACAACAAAGTTTCATTTCAAAGTGGCTTCCAAAACAACAAAAATCACAAGAGATAAGGATGGCACAATCTAACTCTTCAAATGTTGGAGAACAATTGGCTCCACTCTCACATCAATTCACCAAGGAAGTACATATAAGTGACAAAGGAATTAGTGAATATGGTGTTGGAAACTCATTTCATCTATCACAAATATTACCCTCTTTACAAACATATGGACAGCCATCTACAAACACCCACACTTCAGAACAATCTACAACAGCATTAGATGGCAGATTTGTAAAAGCTGGGAGCTTAGATGAAGAATCAGAAGATAAGGCCATACTAAATTGGCTTTATAAAGATGAGGAAGCCCCCGCTTCCACAAGTAACATCATAGAGACAACTCAATATGGGAAAGGAAAAACTATTCTTGAGAAGATGGGATATTCAGGACAGGGACCTCTTGGATTAAGGAAACAAGGCATAACAGAACCAATCCAGCCTCTTACGCTCCAACATAAGGAAAAAACTGGACTAGGATACACAGAAAAAGCAAGAGCAGAAATCACCAATAAAACTGTGGAGCGTATTCTTCAAATAAGAGATAATTCTGAAACAGATTCAAATGAGTATGAGTGGGACAACTTATCAGAAATTTCCTATGAAGATATTCAGGTTGACATTATCAAAAAGTATACCCTCAATCACGAGGAGGGTCAAAGCTCAAGTTTTAATCCTATTGTCTTTGAAACACAAAATTTCGATGACTCAAGTGAAGATGAACGGACATCGATTGAGATAAATGATGTGGAAGAAAATGCCTTTGTAGGCCTCGACATAACCATAGACAACCTAGACGACATTTCCGTCTGAGCTTTCACAATCGCTGACCTCAACCCATCTAATGATTCATTGCCTTTACTACATCCCGAACTTATCGAATGGGAAGCCCAACATCCTATTAATCTCCCTGTTTTTGACAATGACTCCTCCATTATTAACTACCTTTGCTGTGAGGAATCCGATACTTGTTCTACCAATACTTCTTTTAATGATGCTTTTAGGCAGGAGGATGCCAAACCTTCCAGTTGCAAAAATATGAAAGAAAAAAATGGATCTAATGGTGAAAACCATTCTATGGCAGTATTTGATCCTAAAATAGTAAAAATAAAGAACGCATCCGATGGCGAAAACCTCATTGAGGCACCAAAGGATGGAAGGTTTGACATTCTCCCGCAACATTACCATGAAGGTCATCAGTATTAATAGAACCCACACAGTCTATTAATATTGGCACAGCGGAAAAAGCAAGAATATTACACCTGGCCGCATCCATGACAGATACAGAAAAGCCAGATTTTATCAAATTCTTTGAAGAACGATGCATCAATTTTGCTTGGTCATACTCTGACATGCCAGGCTTGGACACAGATCTCATTATGCATCACTTATCCTTACCAGCTGGCACTAAACCAGTAAAACAGAAGCTGAGAAAAATGCATCCACATGTTGCATTATTAGTGAAAAATGACTTGAAGAAATTACTTGATGCTGGATTTATCAGATCTATTGACTATGCGGAATGGATATCCAACATTGTGCCTGTTTCAAAGCCAGATAACACCATCAGAATATGTACTGATTTCCGGGATTTAAATAAAGCATGTCCAAAGGATGATTTTCCTTTGCCAAACATAGACATGATTGTAGATCTCACAGCCGGCCATAAAATGCTATCACTCATGGATGGATTTTCAGGATACAATCAAATCAAGATAGCTCCTGAAGACCAAGAAAAGACAGCCTTTACATGTCCATGGGGCACTTTTTGCTGGAACGTCATGCCTTTTGGGTTAAAGAATGCAGGAGCTACATACCAGCGGGCTATGACAACAATCTTCCACGACATGATGCATACCTTCATGGAGGACTATGTGGACGACATCTTAGCCAAATCTTACACCAGGGAAGGACATCTAGAGATATTGGCCAAAATATTTGACAGGTTGGAAAAATTCAAAGTCAGATTGAATCCAAAGAAATGTGCCTTTGGAGTAACATCAGCAAAGCTCCTAGGATACATAGTTTCTACAAAGGGAATTGAAGTAGATCCGGCAAAAGTCCAGGCCATTATGGAAATGCCACCTCCTAAGAATATCAGCACATTAAGATCTCTACAAGGCCGACTACAGTCCATCAGAAGATTCATCTCCCAACTAGCAGATCGGTGTCATCCGTTCAACCATCTCTTGCATAAAAATGTGCCTTTCAAATGGGATGAACAGTGTGAGAGTACCTTCAATCAAATCAAGCATTATCTGATGACGCCACCAATCTTGGTACCACCCAGTGAAGACAAGCCATTATTGTTATATATTGCAACAACAGACATTTCTTTAGGAGCCTTGCTAGCACAAGAGGATAATGAAGGAAAGGAACAGGCTATATACTATATCAGCAGGACACTCAATGGACATGAAGTAAACTACACCTTCATTGAAAAATCATGCTTAGCAGTAGTATTTGCAACACAAAAATTGCGACACTATATGCTTACTCACACTATCAAGCTTGTTGCAAAAATTGATCCTCTCAAGTATTTACTGGGCAAAGCAGCTTTAACAGGAAGGTTGGCAAAGTGGGTCATGCTCCTCAGTGAGTTTGATATTCAGTATGTGGAAAGGCGAGCTATCAAAGGACAAGCCATCGCCGATCAATTAGCAGAAGCTCCATTATCTGACAGTCATCATATGACCATGGAATTTCCCGATGCAGATATCCTCAATATAACAACACAACCATGGCAACTCTACTTCGATGGATCCTACACACAACATGGATCGGGAGCGGGAATTTTATTTGTCACACCTCTTGGGCACACAATCCCGCGATCATACAGGCTTACCTTCCGTTGCACTAACAATGTGGCAGAATATGAAGCTTTGATCCTTGGAATGAAAGTAGCTATTGAATGGAAGATCACAGAACTACAGGTGTATGGAGACTCCCAGTTAATCATTTATCAAGTCAATAATGATTATCAAACTAAGGATGACACACTGATTTTGTACAAAAGGCTGGTGGATGACCTACGAAAATACTTCATAGAAATCAAATTTGAGCAGATACCAAGATCAGAGAACAAAGCAGCAGATGCCATGGCCACAATAGCATCTCTTCTACAAATGCCTGAAACGCAAGATCGTTATCGATTTATTGTAGAACAAGTATCAAATCCTGCATACGCAAATCCCAAATCCCAAACCATAAGCCTTTTGGATAGGGCCCAATCCTCCATTTATGGAGACATTTATACTTATCTGAAAGATAATGTCTTACCACCAGATCTTTCTCGCAACCAAAAGCGCAACTTCATACGCCAATCTGCCAAACATACCATTATTGCTGACACCCTTTACCGTCGAGGCCTAGATGGTACTCTTTTACGTTGTCTAGAACATGACGAATCCGCTTCCGCTTTACATGAGGTCCATGAAGGAATTTGTGGTACACATTCAAGTGGATTATCTTTAGCCAAGAAACTCCTTCGTTTGGGATATTACTGGCCACACATGGAGCAAGAATCTTATCAATTTGTAAAAAGATGTACAAAATGCCAGATCCATGGCAATCTTATACATGCACCAGCACAAGAGCTACATCCATTTGCAACTACATGGCCTTTCTGTCAGTGGGGACTAGACTTGGTAGGGAAAATTCACCCATCTTCATCTAATGGACACAAGTTCATTATCACAGCCACCGAATATTTTACAAAATGGGTGGAGGCAGTTCCCTTAACCACAATCACTGGAAAGAAAATATCATCTTTCATTCTTAATTATCTCATTTGTAGATATGGGATACCCCAGTCAATCATCATAGATAATGGCAGGCCTTTCAAGAACCAAGACGTCCAAGAGCTATGTGAAAAGTTCCACATCCAACATCGCTTTTCAACCCCATATTACCCTCAAGGTAATGGACAGGCAGAAGCTTCAAATAAAACAATCCTCAAAATTCTCAAGAAGACTGTAAATGAAGTGGGACGTGATTGGCATGTTCAGCTAAACCCTGCTCTTTGGGCTTACAGGACAAGCATCAGAACACCAACAGGAGCTACACCATATGCTCTTGTCTATGGATCAGAAGCAATTTTGCCTATTGAGGTAGAAATCCCATCCCTTCGAGTTTCACTAAAGGGACTCATTTCAGATGAAGATTATAGGGTCTCTAGACTTCAGGAACTAGAGCTACTTGATGAACATCGACAACAAGCTGTTAATCATTTAACAGCCTATCAACAAAGGATGTCTAGAAACTATAATCATAGGGTTAAACCTAGAGTCTTCCAGATTGGAGACTTGGTCCTACGGGAAAACCCTAGAAATCAAGCAGACAGAGAAAAGAAGGGAAAGTTTGAACCTAACTGGATAGGACCTTATGTTATCATATCAGTCTATGGATCAGGAGCATATCGACTGTCTACACCAGAGGGAGACATGTTGGAGGAGCCCATGAACAGCATTCATCTCCGGCGATTCTACACTTGAGGATATCTAGTGCACGGTCAATAAAGTTGTCTTGATGAAAACCTGGCAAACAGGCGTCATGATGACAGAAAAAGAGAGAAATAATAAAAAAATAAATTATAAAAAAAAAAAAAGAAAAGAAAAGAAAGAGGACACAATAAAAAACAAGTGATGAAAACCTGGCAAACAGGCGTTACTTGTGATTTTCACCAGAGCTCCTCTATCTATTAGGTGCAGTGTTGTTATGATTGTTTCCTTTCATATCATTTCCTTCTATCATTTGAGATCATCACTATCCATATCATAGCATGGATACCATGTTTTACCTTAGCTTGGGGGCAACATCCTAATGTTATCTGGTACAAGTAGGCTTTCAGCTTGCATGGAAGGGCAGTTAAACATAACAACATCAAGTGGCAACCCATCAAAATCCAAAAACATCAGAAAACCCATCAAAATCCAAAAACATCAGAAAACCCATCAAAATCCACAAACATCAGAATATCCAAAATCCAAAAACATCAGAATATCCAAAATCCAAAAACATCAGAAAATCAAAAACACAAAAATAGAGTCTGCATCAGTCAAAAAGTGGAGTCTGTGTCAGTCGAACTACGTGGTCTCTGCGTGTATAACGTAGGCAAGACTAATCTTTGATCAGTCCCCGAGACCCCTAGGATAGGTCTTTTAGGTCGCATCACTTGGTCAAAACATTTGGGAAAATCATGCACACATCAGCACACACATCTCGACACTGATGATCTAATCTGAATAATGATTTGAAAATACATTAAGTAGAATTTGAATTGTTGTACTTTTCATTTTATCATTTGATTATCATTTCTTTAGAGCGACTCAATGATGTATTGAACTAGAGAAGTAAGGAAGCAGAATGATATCTTTTCTTTGTTTGCTGTTTGTGAATTAGTCGTTATTATTTTGTGAATTGTCGCAGGAAGTGCTCTACCAAGTATCATGGATGACATTCTGATTCACTTAAGAAAATGATTAATTCTTGTCTGTTTACGCAAGAAATGCTCAGGTCATCATTGGTCTATCTCATACCATGATGCTTGTGTTCGCTTGCAATATCAAAAATCATGAAAGAAATACTCAGGTCATCATTGGTCTATCTCATATCATTGATGCTTGTATTCACTTTCAACATTTTAAAAATAATAAAGCTCAGTGATGATACAAAGCAGATTAAATGATTATTGAAGTGACACTTAGGTTTGCATTAATGAAATAGACATTTGCATGGTTAACATAGATTGCATTCATAAATTCATCTGCAGAAACGGATGGCACAAGTTACAATGATTCAATCGCAAAATGATGTTATCTTTTTCTTACTAACGGCTGAGTATACTTGACACATGCATAAATTCACAATAAAAATCTCATTTCGTGACATCATATACACGTTATGTTACACCATTCCATTCATCATCACATGTTCATCATACATCATTAAATCACATTTCATCACATATCATTTACATTTCATTGCATTACATCTTCATCATACATATCATTCCATTTATATCTATACATTCATCATTACATATTCATTTATCCATACATCATTTATCATTACATATTCATCACATCATTACATTCAATCTCATTAAATATCATTCCATTCATCATTACATTTCATTTACATTTACATCTCATCATTCATTAAATATCATCTACTCATTTGTCATTACATTTTAAATCACATTTTATCTTAAATCATTCTATTCACATCTCATTATTCATCATACACTTAACACATATCACATATTCATTTATCACATTTCATTTACATACATCATTACATTTTATCATTAGTCATCCATTTATCACAAAATCACATTTCCATACATCATCAATCACAATTTTATAATCATACATTACATCTCATAAGAAAATAAATACATCATCAATATCATTTCATCCATCACATCAATACATCATAAAATCCATACATCCGTCACATCATAAAATCCATACATCCATCACATCATAAAATCCATACATCCATTACATCAATCAATCCATAATTCCATCACATCAATACATCATAAATCCATACATCCATCACATCAATATCATAAAATCAATGCATCCATCATAAAATCAATGCATCCATCACATCATAAAGTCCATACATCCATCACATCAATACATCATAAATCCATACATCCATCACATCAATATCATAAAATCAATGCATCCATCATAAAATCAATGCATCCATCACATAAATCATGTAAAATCATATCAGAGATCAATCGAACCGCTGCACATATATATCTCGTCAACTGTCAAAGTATACAATGAAGTCTGAAAAGAATAAAACTAACATCATGTCAAAAATGGCTGTATAAATCTCAATGGCTACACATAGAATCTCAAGTAGTACTCCCACCAGAAGGAGCAGGTCTCACACCAGTATCTGTACCACCACCGGACATCCCAGGATCTCTCGGATCTCTCGGAAGAGGCTGTGTCACACCTCTGCTCACTGTCCTAGACTGACTCCTCTCTGAGCGCGACTAAACATAGCTGGCTCTCTGCTCTGGGGGACACAGCTCATGATAACGGCTCCGGTAGAACTCTATCTCCGCACCTGCCCGCATAGCCTCTCGCATATAGTCGGCCACAGAAGTACCATCTTCCACTCTCTGTAACCTTTTTACAGTCGCCTGTGTTGTCTCAGTTGTCCATCTAATGGTATCCCGCTCTGACGTCAAGGCTGCGATCTATGCCTGGGCTGTAGACAACTGTGCTCGTAATCCTGTCACCTGAGCCTGTGCGGTCGCTGCTGCCTGTAAAGCCCCATCTCTCTCACTAATCAGAGATGTGATCTGAGTCTAAGCAGTGGCTAACTGTGCCTGTGTCTGAGCCTGAGTCTGGGCTAATAAACCCTGTAACTGAGCTAGCTAACCCTGCAATGTCTGCACCTGCACCTGTAAGGCTGCCACCTCTGAGGGATCTGCCGATGAGGATGTCACAGCCTGCCTCTTACGAGGCGCACTGGAGGAGGGCTCAGATGAACCTGCTACGCTCGGTCCCCTCCCATCTTTGCCATCATCGCCACTGCTATCCTCACTGCTATCAGAACTGTCATCACTGTCAGTCTCTAAGCTCCTCTCCACATCGACATCAACATCCTCCTCTCTCCCCCGTCGCTGACCGACCTGAATCCCCCCTGCTGGTGCTGGTGCTGGTGCTACTGCCGGTATAGGTGCTGGCTCATCTGGAATGGTAATCCGTGGAGGCGGGTGCAGAGCCAGATACTCTCCATACTCAGGTGTAATAGGTGCCTCAACAATGTCTCACCGAACATCCCACGCTGATGGCTGCAAGGCACGGTAAGCCTCGACAAGTGCCCCGTAAGGCAAGCAAGGACCCCAATCAGGCGCATCAATCCGTCGTCGTCCATAATGTGCTACACCCAATGGCATACACTGCACAATACCGTACTGTCTGTACACCCGACAAAATAGGAAACGCTCCAAAACCCTGGGGCTCTTCCCGATCAAATACATAGAATCGGATAAAAACCCCAACTCAATATCATCGTCGTCCCAGACATCACAGTCTAGGTACGGACGCCAGGTCACTGCCTCAATATCGTCAACGATCCGTCTCCAATACTCAAGCTTCCCCATCATATGCTGGGTAGGCCTGCCTCTATATCGAAATACATATGGCCTCGTCGCTGGTCTGGCCAATACTGGTACGGGACACGTAACAGCAATATGCTCCCATGCCCATACCTGGAGAAGGGTAGCCCCTGCAGATAAACTACTGCCGCCAAGATAAACAATCTAATGCAAATCATGGTACAACTGGGCAAGCATGCACATGCCCCAAGCATATCTAGTCCTATGAACGACTAGACCCTCTAGCACACGACCCCATCCAAGTGATAGACCCTTTGACCTCTTATCAGGACAAAGGAATCCACCAACAAAACCTGCCAAAACTGAAGGAAGAGGAGCATATGTCTCATATATGTCTATCCATGGGATCCACTCTCCTGCAATGTGGGGATCCTGAAAGACCCTCTGCATGGCCTCTACCCCACCAACCTCCTCCGAGTCATGGACCACAATCTCTCCTACGAACGGTATGCGAAGGATACGCCATACATCCTCTGGCGTCACTGTCATCTCACCAGTGGGTAAATGAAAGGTGTTGTGGTCACTATGCCACCTCTCCGCCAAAGCCGTCAATAGACCCCTATTAAGTCTAATATGGGGCATGTCCAACAATGTAGCTAAACCGCAGGAAACAATATGCTGTCTCTCGTCAGGAGACAGTCGCGAAATCATATCAAACGGCCATGGGAACTGCTCCCGCACCTGGATCACATCCAACTGCTCCTGTACTCATGCAAAACAAAACATTTTTATCAGAATATCAAAAGATCATCAACAAATCAAAACATTGTGCTTTTTTCTATCAATCTATCAGATTATCAAGAAACCCTCATCTATCAATTGGGTTCAATCATTCAGAATGCATAATTATTCCTCGCCTATCATGAGGGTAATTGTTATCAATCAAATAGGTCTCGCTCATCATGAGATCATTTCCCATATATTTTAGTCAAGATCAACACTAAAATAGATGGAATCAAAAAAAAAAAAAATCTACAAAAATTAAAACGCACAATGTTTAAATCAATTTTACCCAAAGCGCTACAAAATCAACCTAAAGCGCTAAAAAAGTCTGGCGCGCTACAAAACTACCCTTGCGCACTACGGAACAAACCCGGCGTGCTAAAATTCCTGGCGCGCTACCAAATTTCACGGACGCACTATCAAACTAACCTGGCGCGCTAAAACTTCTGGCGTGCTGCAAAATCTACATGACGCACTACGCTATTGACCGGACGCGCTAAATCTATGACGCGCTACACCGCGTTCCGTGCGCGCTAAAACTAAAAATCACGTGCAAATACATCAAAAATCAATGGCGCAAATTACGAGAAAAGTTTGAGGTACATACCGGAGGACCATAATCGGCTGGACGCTGGTGACGGCGCACACGCTCGAGTCGATGGGTGTGGTATGGGATCGGCATCCTAGCTCTGAATGCTCTGAAGGGTCTCTATCTCAAAGTTTGTAAAAGTCAATGCACAAATGACTTTTGAAAATGACCTTTGGAGCATTTATAGGCTATTTTTGGGGAAATTTTGTGCGATTTATTTATTTCTCATTCTGAGGAATTAATTCTTCTCAATTACTGGGGCATTTACAATCTTGTCGGGAGATAAATTGTTTCTTCATCAATTCATCATCAAACCATCATAAAAATTCAAAATTTTTGAAAATTCATAAAAAAAATCCAAAATTCACCAATTTATTTCCCGAGGGGGCATATATCACTATCTTTTCAAAATTTATCATCTGGGGCAGGTCTGGGGCATGTTTAATCGTCAATACTGGCGGCCGAAGCAAAAACATTCTTTGAAACACTGTGTAAACACATCACTTCAAAGAGGGGCAAAATGTAGACACCTAAAAATGGTCTGGAGAATCCAATTAACCGAATACGCCTTATTTGATTAATTAATCTTAAAATTCCTCTACTTAATAAATAAATAAGAATATTTATTTATATTAAGTTCATTTATCAAATTCTCCTATTTTTCTTTCCTAATTAAATAAACAAAATTAAAAACTTTGTTTTATTTAATTATTATCACATTAATTCTCTCTTAATTAAATAAACAAAATTAAAAACTTTGTTTTATTTAATTATTATCATTATCTCTTTTTATCTTAAAATTAAATACACAATTTAAATAATTCGTGTTATTTAATTTCACATTTCCTCTTAATTAAATAAAGATTGTCAAAAATCTTTTATTTAATTATCACTCTCCTTTAATTTAATAAAACCAAACCCTATAGTTTGATTTATTAAATTATTTATTCCTCATTTTTGCTAAATTTAAATAAATTAAAATTATTTAAATTTATTGCATAAAGTTTGCACTATTCCCTCACCAATAAATATTTATTTCCCCACCAATGAAATTAATGGCACTGCCATTCACGGGAAAGCTTCAGGGAAAATTTGCAGGAAGTTCTCTCAACAACCTTCCACCCACCTTCCCTCTTATCTTGCCTGGTGTTTTCATGGGGAGAAACCATTCTCCATGATCAGCTCCTTCTTCTCATCCCATGCCTTTGGATTCTCCAGAGGAAATCACAGCCCCTCATCCCGGTTTCCTGTGCAATTGTGCTGCCGTGAAAGCTATAAATATAGCTCTTGGGCTACAAGAAAAGGATCCCAACGAATGCAATCTTACTCTGGAGGTTTCTAGAGTACTCAAGCATCCAAACCATCCAGCATCCACCAAGCATCATCCTTTTGCAGTCATGGCTGCCATTAGCATAGAATTGCATACTTAAATCATATTAGAATCATCTTAGTTTAATTTCTCATTCTCTAAGTGTCACTAAATAGTTTAATTAGCTTAAGAATCTGAGAGCTAAATAAATTAGTTCAGTCTTTAGAGTTAGAGAGCAATAGGATAAATTTATGTAGATTTTGTAGTTTAATTTAGTTTAAATTTCTTAATCTTAGATGCAATATCTTATTTAGAAGCGTAGAGGCATTGTTTACTTAGTTTTCCCCTTTTACACGCTTACATATTCCACAACAGTGACGACCTTTTTTTTGCTTTTAGCATTGGTCAACCACCTTTCATCCAATTTTTATTGGACATGTTTTTGAGTAAATAACATTTGTTTCTTATATTTTAATGTTGATTCTTTAGCTCGATTGCAAATTCTAAATCATTGATGGCCTTCTTGCTTGTTGCTACATATTTTTACCATAGAGTATGCACTATCATGGTATTATTTCTCATTGCACTAGGTATAAAATTAAACTATAAGATCTTGTTCATTCTACTAGATAAGACACTTATTGTATTGGATATTTATCTATATGTGCCAAAAATCTTTAGGATGATCAAAATGAATCTTTTGTTCATTGTATTAGATAAAACCTGTAGACACTCAAAATATCTTGATTAATATCATGCACTCAATTCTAATTAACTAACTTCAATTCTTCCTTGATCATTTATTTACTAACCAATTAATTGAATAATATTTATTTAATTAATTCATCAAAATTCCTCCTTTGTGCTCTCTTTGATTAAATAAATCAACTTTATTTAATTAAATCCTTATGTTCTCTCTTTGATTAGATATTAAATAAACTTTCTTTAATTAAATCCTAATGTTCTTCATTTAATTGAATAAATCATTTTATTTAGTTAAAATATACCAGCTATCCTCTCATTTAATTTAAATAAATCTAAATATCTAAATCAAATGTCAAATCAAAATAATTTCACCTAAGTTAATTAAATCATAATTAACTCTTAACACTAATCCTCAAATCCTCTAGCTTTTGCAACTTGCACATGTAAATCAATTTATTTTGATTTATTAATTTCCTCTATTTTCACTCAAATGTGGCATATTCTTGGAATATTCCACTTATTTGAATTCTCCCTCCCAGAGGACTTTTTTCCTCCAACTTGGCATTAAAGGCCCTTACATGTCTTCTCCTTGAGCCAACTTGGCATTAAAGGCACTTACACCCACTCTTGTTTAAGTCACTTCTTCAAATTTAAATTCCACCTACATGCATTTAACATGCACATTGTTCAAAATGTGCTCCACTCTCCTTCATTAGTATGTTGAAAAGTGGCACAATGCCATTGGTCCTTTTTTAATCCCACATTCTCCCCATTCTTCATTCTTCAATCCTTCTCCATTATAAATAGAGGCCTTCTCTATTTGATTTGGCATCAACAACTTCATGCAAGGTTACTATCTATAGATTTGAGCAAGTTCATCCACATTTTCATCCAAGTTTTCATAGATCTCAACATCCATAGCCAAGTTATTGACATTTTTCATCAAGGATCAATCAATCATCATCAAGTTTATCAAGGAATTGGGAAAGGGCTTCTCTCCACATTAAAGAAGCACCAATTCCCCCATGGGATGTTGGTTTGAGTATTTTGAATAAGATTTCATTAGCTTTCATTTGATATTCTATCTTGTTTTCTTGTTCATTGTGTTTGAATGAATTTCATGGGGAATGTTTGTTATAGACTTGCTTATTGACTAATGTTTGATTGTTTATTCATGTTGGAGCAAGTCTAGATGAACCATTTAGAAAACCCAAATAAGACTATTTTTTTTATTGTTTTACATGTGCCAAAAATGAAATTTTTATTCATTGTATTAGATAAGATCCAAATAAGACTATTGTTTTATTGTTCAACATGTACCATCTTTGTTTTCTTTGTAGCATATAATTCTTTTATACACATAAAAAAATAGGGGTGTTGTCTTTTTGTTGAAAATATTTGAGTTTTGTTATTTGTAGTAGGCTATCTCTAGAATGTTGGTAAGAAAATATTGTAGAATACTTATAAGTTCCTTCATAATACGCAAAAACAAATCAGAACACATAGCCAAGAAATAAATATCCTACACAAATATTCATTAGGGTGTCCATAGGAGAATTTTTATAGTCATTTTTGTATTTCCTAAAATATTCTATAGGTTGTGGATTATATTGACAATCTGTTTCTTATCCAGTTTGATCATTATTACAACAAACATTTCAATTCCAATCTTAAATCTAGCTTCTTAGGGCATGTCCCAATGCGGCTGCTTAGCTTATTTTGGCTAGTAGCCACTACTCAACATTTTAATGAGTATTTCGTGGAGCTTGTGGCCCCATCACTATTTATTTTTTCTACTTATTTTTAAGCAATCAATTTAAATTTCATTTTTTTAGTTGTATAAATTTTTTAAATTATTATTTCTTTCTTCTTTAATTTATAAATTATTATTTTTTTCGTTAGTTACTGGATCAATTTTGTTATTAAGTCTAAATGAAAATCCTCAACACATACATTTTACTATATCTAAATAAAATCCAACAAATCAAAACACTATATTTTAAGAATTTGGTTTTGTAGTTGAGATTCAATGAATCAAAACTCTAGATTTTAAGAATTTAATTTTACAGTTGAGATTAATTTTGATATTTGTTGCAATGCAACATCACTCTTCATTTGAGGGATTTAATTCTTTTTCTCTCACAAATATATCTATATAGATGCTTGCACTATTATCATAGGTTGGTAATGATGCAATTTAATTTTGAATTAAAATCTAAAATTATTTGGTTTCCAATAATATTAATTATATTTTTTCTTGATCAAATGGAAAGTTATTAATTGGGGTGGGGGACCTAGCTCGATTAGCTAAAGCATCCTATTGCAAGAAAGAGGTCATGAGGTCTATTCTTCCCCCAAACATGTGGTACCAGAGGGTGTGTCGCACTAGCACCACTAGTCACCTGAAAAAGGTTTACAAGGCGCACTGTAGTTTATAGGGGGATAGATATCCAACTGATTCTTGCAGTCTAGAAAAATGACAAGTTGATAAACTTGGCATTTACCGTTTAAGCCCATTTCTACCTCCAAGTGGTATGTGATTATAAGGCACTCAAGTAATTATTGAATCTATTAAATAATATTGCCATTTTTTTTACCTATATGAATAGGAGTATGAGATTCGTAAATGCAATTAGGTGTGGACAACAGTGTCTATGGATTTTTTAATGCAGTCAGGCGTGAACAACAAATTTCTTTTTGGGTTGAAAGAATATGACTATTTAAATAATTTAAACAAACTAAAAGAAAATATGAAGATGAAACATTGAAAATTATAGATCCAAGCTTCCATTTTTTAAGCATTTTGAAATAAATAAAAACTCTAGGAAATAGAAATCCATGCTATTTGGGTTAAGATAGCATACCTCAAAATATTTTTTATCTCTCACATAGAACTTATTTACAGAGTAGCGCTGACAATGAAAATGTAGTTTTGAGCACAAAAAAATGTATTAATAATTTTTTTTGCAGGTAAAAAATGGAGAGAAAAATTAGAGCTCAGAGAAAAAGAAGTAAATATAAAAAGGAGGCAAAGTATTTTGTGGAGCCACTAGCATTTTTTTCTATTTGTTGCGGCTGCTTATTTTTAGCCCCCCAATTTTTGCACAACCTCTTTACAATTTTTAAGCAGTTGCTGCTACAAAAATATAGGAAAAGATTCCAAAATATCCTATTCCAATAAATAAACAATTTCATCAGGACAATTAACTGCTTAATTTTAAGCAGAAAATAGACTTAAGTAGGAGCATGGGGACAGGGGGTTAAACATTTATGATATCCAAGATCACACTAAATGAATCTTCTATATTTCCTAATGTATTTCATCTTCAGCCTTAGATGTTTTTCCCTATCATATTAAGCTAAGTATTGTTAATGGAATATGTTGCCATACTCTACAATTTGTCATTAGAGGTTTCCGCAAACAATGGACCTACAGTACTTTCCATGCTATGCAATTCCTCAATCCATTTTGTGTAGATTGGTAATATGTAATATCAATCCAAGAGTTAACATCTTGAGCAATTTTCTATAATTAATTTAGTTTTGAAGCTTTTTTTCCTTAATTTGGTAACCACTAGTGAAAAATTTGAGGATCCTTTCAATTTTTTTTGACATTTTACTGCATTTTTCCTTGAATTTGTCTGTGTAAAACATTGATTCCTCATAGTAACATGGAAAATGTGAACAATTAGTGTGAACATTACCATTTTATGATGAGATATGTATAGTTCTAGGAGTGTATCCAAATATATGAGCATCTTGCATTTTGTATGTGAATATGGTTGTGTAGTAATTTTTTTCATAGCTGTATTACAAAAAATATGAAAATTATGCTTAAAATTACATAGTTCAACAGAAATTTTTTTTAATATTTATATCAAAATAAATATGTTTGAATGAAATTGTTGAAAAACATAAATTGTATGAAGGAAAAAGGCACCCTACAATTATTGCATGTATATAAATTTGTTTGCAAGAGTTTGTTTATCATTTTCTATGGTGTATTATGCATGTTGAATGCTATTCATGTTTATATAATCCCCTATACATTGTGAAGGTTTTCAATTAAGCACACTTTTGGCTCAAATACACTTAACCAAGGGGTTTCCTCTATAATTTGGACACCATAGTGTGCTACAACATTTGTAAAACCTTTACTAACTACTGTGCCTCATGACCCTATTCCTTGTAGGTTTCCCCTCACAAATTGATTCAAACAATGATTGGTATGCAGGTAGACAATTGCTACACAGTCACAACCAAAAGAAAAAGTAGATTTTCTCTTCTCATCCAAAATATATTTTCAAAGGTTAATTTAATGGCAGGCACGAACTGTAGCTCAACCTCGGTCAAAATAAAAGTACGCAATGCCAAAATAAAGCTATTTTTTATGTTCCTTTTTTGTTTTGTAAGTATGTTTAAAAAATCAACAAATAATTTTTTTGGAAAAAAACTTTACATAGCATTTCAAAAAAAAAAGTGTTTCAACAATTCCAGAAAATCTCAAACTAGCTTCACTATTATTCATTATGTTGATGATGTAAGTGAATATTTCCCTTAGACCTTACAATTTGATTTAGTTCTATTTTTTTATGTAATTTCATTTAAATATGAGTTTAAAGAATTTAGATTCATCATTTGGTAGGTATGCATCCATATATGAGTAAAATGGGTGCTTTGGAATAAGTCATGGACATACATCAAGAATAAGGTACTATGTTAAAACATGTTTGAAAAAAACCAGTAGAAGAAATTCTAGATTCTCATTTTATTCTATGCAAATTTGGATCAAACTAGAGGATTGGAGCAACCCATTAAAAGAGTTGGATGTTGGTCAATAGTATATTGTGGAGGATTTCCTTCTATAAATTTCTCTTTGTCATGTTTTTTTTTATCAACTTCAAATGATAACTCCATTGTACTTCATTAATTTTTTTATACCCTTTACTTTTCAATTTACTAAATCATCTTTCTCCAATAAAAAAACATCATGGCTTCTTTCATTGGTTTTCAATGTGGGACCAAACCTTGCATGGGATGAACATTATTTATATATAAAGAAATGAACTTTCTAAGGAAGACATTTGCATAGTTCAAAGCATTAGCAGAAAGGTTGTGAAAGGCAATAGAATTTTGTCGTTTTAAGAGTTGGCACTTCGTTATTCAAATTCAAGCTTAATGAGATTTTGTCCATGGAATCTAAGGGTTTTGTTACCAGTCAGATCATGGGAGAGACCGGTGGAAGATTACCTCATTCGAGATGTCCTTAAAACAATGTTCAACATAGATAATGTAAGAGTTGAAGATGGCATTCATATCATTTTGGGACTTGAAATCACCAATCCATGGGTGCATCAAATTATCTTCCCCATGCAAGTGATTTCCATATTTTTGTCAAATGCTCTTGATTTAATACAGTCTCTAGTCAAATTGGAGGAATTGGCTACTAGGAAGTATATCAAAGTTCAATATATTTTGGATGATACAATTCTCTGTGCAGTTCAAAACTATAATTTCTTTTTTGGGGAAGGGTTTATTGGAGGACTGTTTCTGAGGGTTTTTGTGCAAAAATATAGTACTTTGAAGAATTTTTTGATGCCATTAGACTGGCTTTATAGTTTAACAACGACAATATTTTGTTTTGCACCTTAAGGAAACACTAGAGGTATACTTGTTCTGTGATGGAATTGGAAATCAAGGAGAAATACTATGCCCTAGCTTATCTATATGCATTTGTCCTACCTCCTCCAAAAAATGGTGTTCTTCTGGAACTTCAACTTGGAGTCAATCTGCCAATTCAAGGACAAAATCACTTTCAAATTGCTCCAAATTAGGTGTATAACAAAGCTCAGGTGAATACGTCGTTGGTGGCTACGTCATGAACAATTTCTCACTCGAATCTACACAAAGCCCCTATTTGAAGCAGAAGAATTTTTGAGAGGGATCTTCAATTAGTAGAGGGATTAGAAGGGCAGGATGAAAATTTGGTTAATGGGGGGTCATCGAAAAGGTGAAAATGTATTTAGTGGGTTTTTTTCTAATTTTGTTGAGGCTTCGAATTTGTAATCAATGGGTTATGGTCACATTTGATGGGTCTTCTTTTTTGGAAAAATTTCATATAGTGGGATAGTATAAGTTTAGGGAAGGTGTTTTGGGTTCTCAGTGTTGAATTTTGTCTTATCAACATGCTTTATAATCTTCAGAATTGTACAAAATAGAAAAAACTTGTAGTTTTAATTTCGGGCTATAATTGGAGGTCTTCTTACTAGTTCTTTCCTAATAGTATGCCCTTTTGAACCAGTTTATGTAATTATCTATTTATATAATGTAATATTATAAGTGGCTCGCCACTTTTTTCTTAAAAAAAAAAATTATTTATTTTGAAATTTTTTGGGATACAGTTATTTCTTTTTGATTTAGTCACACATTTCATTAAAAAAAATTATAAGTATAATTTATTGTTTATAAATTTGTTTGAAAAAATAATGCAAATCAACTAACATACATAATTAGTTGTGGACTCATTATACTTTAACTTCAAAGTGATCTATTAATTGTTATCATATCTCATAATTTGAAAATAAAAAATTTAAAATACTAATACTAGGTGATAATTCAATGTTAAAAAAATTAAACAAGACAAAAATTAAGTGAGTAAAAGCATTATGGGTCTTTGTTAAATTGGAATATCATTTCAAATTCTGATCTATTAGAAAATACAAGAAAAAATAACATTCCCATTTTAGATATATTTATCTTGAATAAATTGTCTTTCTATCCCATTTCAGATATATTTATCCTAAATAAATTGTCTTTCTTTTCAAATATTCCATCTAATATTTGCAAAAGGGTTACTTTATATTGAAGGCAACATACCTTCTCCTTAAAAAAGATAACTATCATTTATTTGTATTCCACTATATTAAAGAAAATGATTATGCTTTTATTTTTAATTTTGTGACTAATAATATGAAAAATTTAAAAGAAAGAGAAGGTAGATTGATAAAGCTTTTTAGGGAGTTTCTAAGAAATTATAATTTGTTTAATGGTAAACCAGCTATTGGTAAAAGCCCCCAAAATCTCACTTATTATGTAAAAGTTAGATATACATTGATTTTCAAACTAGATGGAAACATTCTATTTCCATTTTCAATGTTTAAAATTTTTTTGATGCCAACATTCTTTCTTCAATTACATTTAATACATAATTTTTTTAAGAAAAAAATCTAGATTTATCTAACTTAATTTTATTCCTTGTGACCATTTTCTAAAAACTTATGACCATTTTGAGATTTATCTACCCTAATGTCCCACCCCATGTACAAACCCATCATCAAAATGTCACACAGAGATGCCTATTATTAAATATGTTCTATATTATTTATTTATTATTCAAAAATTATCTTTCTAAGTGTTGTGACATAAGATGAACTATAATGTACAATGTCATTTACTTCTCAATGCTCATCTATATATGCATAAAGGAAAACATAATAATTTCAAAGATTAGTTTAGTAAACATTCTTAACTTTAACTCAATTAATTTTATTTATAACATTGTAATACAATATATAAATGTTAAATTAAGAACTAACAAATATTTGGGGACATGCTTCAATCAACATATAACTCAAAAAATGCATATTAATTTGACTGAAAAAAATATAAAAAATAATTTACGTAATTAGTGCACCTCCTTCCGGTGCAAGTGCTAGTAATGGTTATTGTTATTCATGCAATAATTTTGGACATAAGACTATAGATTGTAGAAGTAGAATGTCATTATGTTGGCAAAATTTTATGACCACACATCAAAATCAACAATCTTGGGAAAATAAACTCAACAAGATGCTCAACATAGTTCATTTTCATCCAATTCTATGTTGGTTTGTGATTTTCACACCTAATCTTGAGTGTTTTGTTTGATCTTTGTGTTTTTTATTTTTTATTGTTTAAATCATTCATATTAGCATGAATTTCATGCACACAAATAGTATTCATAATCTAAACATAAAATCCAAACCACTAATATTAAATATCAATCAATAATAAGAACATTATTAGTCTAGTCTTATGATTAATTATATATTATAGGTATCTAGCCACTATTAACTAATTGTATTGAAGATAGTATTTTTATTTTTTTATTCAAGGGGTAAATGCTTTTGACCGGAGCTATGAACTGGATACAACCATTCAACAATACCACCCCAACGGGGTTTGAACCTTGGTGGCAAGAACAACAATGCCACCTATAAACCATCACACCATGCCAATACCGGAATTGAAGATAGTATTATACATAATCTAAAACTGTCAAATTTCAAACCAATATTACTAAAATAACAATAATAAATATATATTATTGATTTTAGTAATTTATCCTTGAAACGAAGACAAATATGGGAGGTGATGATCCAAAATGTAAGAAAAGGTGGTACACCTCTCTTTTCTCTCTAATTTCATTCAATATGAGTGTTATAATATGTATTTGAGTTACAAAATCAATCCTAACCCAAATACCAGTAAAAAGCCAAGTTTTAAGGTCAAATGTTGTGTACCTTTTGTAAAAAGTGCTTTTTCAAACCTCACTGAGGACTCATTCACCCTATGGAAAATGTTCATGGCTAGGGATTTGGAAAAATGGTTTATGGGTTATGTTCTTCAATGTTTGCACTCAAAAATCCTAGTTAGAGACTATCACCTGAAAATAAATTTTGTAGCTTAGTTTTTGTAATTTTGCAAGAAAGGTGACAACTTTGACAACTTTGCAACTTTCTCCAATTTTTCTCTTCAAATGTTCTTCGACCTAAAACCTATAATCACACATCAAAGGAGAGAAAATGTTGTTTGTTAGGGAATAGGGGTTTTTCTTGGTCAAACCCTGTTTTGGTAATTAAACCTTGTAATGAAACAATCAATAAAAAGAATGATGAATGAACAAAATGCAATGTCACAACTCACCACACAAAAGTTGAAACCTTGGATAACAAATATGCAACTTAGCATGAAGTGGCCTCGATGGATATAGATCTTGATCATGAACCTTGATATGAAACAATGCTTGAATTGGATCTTGAATGCTACATCAACACATTAGATCAACAACATGCATGATGCATTATGCCTTTGACATGATAAAATGACTCTTGATTGCTGCAATAATCTTCAATAATCTACTCTTGAATGCCTTAAAATTTCTCTTATGAACTCTTGATCTCATAAATTTGTTATTAGGATTTGAACACTTGAAATATTAGATCAAACTATGTGAAATAACCTTATATTTATACATAACTTAAGATAAATTTTCAAAATTCAAATAACACAAGCTGACATCATATCTCAAATTTCAAATCATTAAAATATTGATAAAAACATATCCCAAGGGGGGGTCCTAGGTCTAAGTGAAGACTCATTTGCCACATGGAAAATGGCTCAACTAGGACACACTTCGTACAATGTGAAAGATCATGTGAAAATAGGGTCCTAGGACCTAGTGAGGACCCATTCGACAGGTTACGAATGGGTCTTAGGTCACTAACCTAGGACACACACCTTCAAAATTTAAGTGTTCTCTAATATCATTTATGAATATCAAGCTTTATCCCTTGAAATTTGTAATTAATTAGGCTTGAATTTGAATTAAAGGGGCCAATTAATGCAAATTATCCCTCAATTAATAAAATAAATCCCTAGATTAGTGTGAAAGTGTAAAGATACACTTTACAACACCCTAAATAAGGCATAATTAAGTCTTTTTAGTTAAAAAGGGCCCTAAACTTAATGTGAATGTGTAAAAAACATTACGACACTAAATCAAGGCAACATTAAGCTCATTTTATTATTAATTATTCCCAAATTAAGTGTGAAAAAGGGATACTTTTTTCTACACTAGATTTTTCTGCCACTTTAGTGAGAGTATGACCCATGTCAATTTCACACTACAGTAGGAATTCAAGAAACTTATGTATGCAACAATGAAAAAGATACACAATAAAACACTATCAAAGATCAAGAAGAAAATATCAAGGCCAAATGGTCCAACACGATGTGGAATGCATCTAGACTATCATTTTTTGTTTTGTTTTGTCACGTGCTCACTTTAGGGTAGTGGAACCTATGGTTGTCCACTAGGTGATTATCCCTCTAGGAAGGTGGCTTAGTGAGAAAATCATGACTTTGCATTGGATCTCACTATACTTACCATACCAAAGCTATCCCTCCAATAACTTTGATAGGGCACCACACACATTCTTGTTTTGTAATTGACAAGTTATGTAATGCTAAGAACCTATGCATATGGAAAGGCTCCACAAGAAAGCAAGGTGTGCTATGCTAGGTGGCCTTAAATTATGGTTTCAAGCTTCACGAGGTTAGCAAGTTGTGTTATGCCAAACACTTATGAACATTATGTATTAGTTTTTGTTCAAGGGGATCTTGCTTCATTCATGTAAGGTCTTCTTCTTAGGGATCATCATGCCTAATGTCTCCAAGAGAGGACAAGTCACAAGTAAAAGTTTCACAACTTCAGGAATGCAGTGCATCGCATCACCACTAAGAGGAAATTCATACAATAAGAAATATCGCACTCTTGGAGGACATAAAACCCAATGACACCACCAAGAAAAGGATGCATCACAAGAAACAATAAAATCACACCATGAAATATGAAAAATGTCGAAAGATATTAAAGTGGTTGCTAACACCATTGTTGTGAGCAATTTCTTTAAAGTATCCAATGTTTACTCCTAAGATATGAGATCTTCCCTCGTAAAGCCCTATGCCAAGTCATATGTATTTGAAATAAAGCTATGTCACGAAAAAGGGGGGAGGGGTTGTCCCCAGAAATACATAAGGGATCTATGTATTCAGGGAAATATGTCTTTGCTACAATGTGGTTATAGAGCTTAGAAATGTCATCATTCCCCAAATACTCATAGAACCAGAAGAATGACACATAGAGAGTGAAAACAAAGAAAAATAATTTCAAGTCAATGTGCAAGAGACCTAAATGTCTCGATGCCTTAGGTCATCCTCAAAAGGAAATCACACACTACTAAATTTGACACCATTTTCTGACAGACGTTCGTCGGTGGTTTGACAAATCTTTGTCAGAAAAGTGATGAAATGATGAAAACCCTTTCATCGTTGTTTTTTCGTCACAAGTTTGATGATGAATTAAACATTGAAATAACGACACAGATTCATCAGTCGTCTGTATCATAAAATGAATTGGATGTTCATCAGAATATCGACAAAATGGGCATCGAAAGAACACCAGAAGTTTGTCGCCATTTCAATGAAATGGGCAAGTATTTATGATGAAGCCTTCATCGTAGCTAAGCAACTTCGTTGGACCTTTTATGTGATTCATCAGTGACGTTCGTCGAAATTGTGATGAAATGGGCAAGGAGTTATGATGAAGCCTTTTGTCGCAGCCAAGTAACTTCGTTGGACCTTTTCTGTGATTCGTCGGTGGACTTCATTGAAATTTTGATGAAATGGACAAGGAGTTACAATGAAGCCTCTATCACAGCTATAACAACTTCGTCAGACCTTTTGAGTGATTTGTCAGTTCTGTTCATCAAAATTTTGTCAAAACAATACAATTTAAAAAAATATATATATCTTCATTGAAATGTACCATCGGTGAGAGATCAATCAAGTCGCATCCCTTCATATTCAAATCTTGGGAAATTATTTTATTCAGTCATTTTCCATGTTTATTAGACACCCGCTTCGATGTCATGTAGTTTCGCTGACACCTTGAGTCTCTTCAACAATCAATATTACATATCGCTTTGGTGTCACACAGTCTCATCGATGTTCTAAGTCTCACCGATAGCTAATATATCATATGTCGTTATGGTGTCATGCAATCATACCGATGTTCTGAGTCTCCCTGAGAATTATTCCTTCGGTCTTAAGTGTATCGCTATGATTCTCACCAATGATAACTTATCATTGTGACTTTGGGGGTCGTCAGGAATTTCCTTCGACTACTTAATAGCTTACAATCAAACTTGAGCTTGAAATCAAACTTGACCTTGAAATTACAAAACAAAATATCATGCCAATTAATTTTACCATTACTATTCTAGACCTTCAGCTTATGGTAGAATAAGTACCAAATTTCCTGAGCATAGAAACATTCAAAAAGAATATGTTTGATAGTTTCCAAAGTCCTGTAGATACTGCAGATTTCAACACTTTCATGGTTAGATTTATAGGGATCTATATTTTTCATTAATGCAGAGGTAGGTAAAGGAGAAATAATTATAATTGTAACACTATTCATAGTCCAGTAAATTATGTTTGTATTTTGTGTTCAATGGACCTTAGTTTTATCATTATACTGCCCATCTAATACCATATTTTAATCTAGGGTTCAACTATCTTAGATCTAAAGAAGCACCTTCAATTAACCATTTAAAGTACTATAAAATAAGGTAAGACTTTTACTTGAGAAAGATTGGGTACACTTGTAGGATTAAAGTTCTCACAATCATCAAGATTTATTGGCACACAGACACAACCTACAACATATAAAGTAATGGATGACTACAAGTTAGTGAAATGGTCCTTAATATGTGACTGGTTTGCAAATTGATTGGTAGAAAATAAGGTTACAAATAGATCTACATGAAAAATTATGAGGACAATCTACTGTAATCATCAAAATAGATGAAAAGTGCAAAGGAAAGAGCTAAGCTACATCTCTAGAGCCTAAAAAAGAACAAACCGCTTTTGATGAATACAAAATGGTGCTCTTGAAGTGGGATTCATATGCTTTCACACCTGACACAAGACATTAAGAAGATTTTAGTCTTCGTCTGTGAAATTAACTACTTATAGAATAAACCCATAAACCAATATTATATACCTCCATGTCTAGCCGAGGGTAGGTATAAGAGAAAAAAATTTTCTCAATGCAATGCCAAAAAATATCAATGTGTGTAGATTTGTATTACTCAAAATATCATTTCACTGCCTAAGGAAAAATACCAAAGTGATGTTTTAAATTTCAATCTTCACATAGGCTCCCTCATTGCTACACATGCATATACAAGCATTATTCGAGCTCTAAACTATTCAAATATTAAGGATTTAATTAGCTATAAGATGGAAAGTTGTTGTTTAGACATAATCCATCATCTTTTACATATCTTTATTCACTCCTAGCGCTTTAGATAAATTTGTGTAAATGAGACAGAAATGTGAATCTCTTATGACAAAGAAAATTCTTAAAAGGAGGGGGAGAGAGAAAAGGGTAGGGGGAAAGAGATTGCTTGAATGTATAACAAAGTATAACATTTTGATCATTATAACAATGAAACAAATCTTAAGTTTGAAGCATTAATATCATTTACAACATTTATGATCACACCTGTCTTTAAAGTAGAGAACTTTTGTGCCGTACCGCAGATGGTACAAAATTTCATGGGTTGAAAGTCAAGCTCCCATCAACAACAAGATCCAAATATATGTATCTATCTCAATTGAGCCTCTAAACCCTTAGAGCTATCAATTTTTCCACTAACCTGTTATGCACAAAAGTCAAATTTTAGAGTTATGTCACCACTAAAAATGAAGAAATAAGCTTTGAAACCAAATCCACACACAACACAATGTGGTTATTCATACAAAGCCATACAAACAAACTAAACTTAGAACATTGGAATGGAAACAACTTCAAATTATGATGCAGAAGCATGGATTCAAGGTATAAAGAATCATTTTTCTGCACACCATAGTGAAAAGTTAGCACTTTATTTCATCTTTGCACATTATTTGATTCAAACGATGCATTTCTTATATTGAAAAGTGCATTACCTTATTGAGCTTCTCTTTTTTTTTAGAATAGTTTAATAATCTCTACTTAACAGGGCCAACCACATGATGGTGGAAGCTCATTTGGTTGCTCCCCCCCCCCCTCACATCACTCTCAACTCCCCATACCTAATCATATAACATTAATCATTCACTCATCCATTAATAACATATAAAATTCATTCATTCATCCATTAATAACATATAACATTTATTCATTAACATATAACATTCATTAATTAACATATTCACATTCATTCATTAACATATAATATTCATTCTTTCAGTTTTTACATAGTATCAAAAATATGGTTGTCATGATATGATTACAATCACTTTTTTTTTGTTTCTTTTTTAAAGCTAAATAAAGCTGAAGTGGAGTATCATTTTCTAAATCAATATTTGTCCCCCCTTTAGTTGTTCTGCCCTCTGCTCATGATCTTAATGTACGCCTAGTCGTATGCTCATGATGTGGACACTGCTGCAAGGGGGGTTTGCTGCAATAAGAAAGAAATGTTAAACCAATATTTTTTTTTATTATTGTTACAAGTATTTCATTAATTAAAAGACCATTAGAGTGGTTCTCTTTACCTGATGAGTCCACATCATGTTCCTAAACTTTTGTTATAGACTCCTGCTCAACATGTTGAACACCCTAAAAATCTTGAACTGCAGTTGAAACACGAAAGGTTACATTAATTAATACACCAATTGAAATTAAATATGTTTAAGAGAACATGAGGGTGGTCTGCTTTACCTGATGGGGCCACATCATGTTCCTAATCTTCTCTAGCATGATCATGTTCAACACATTGATCACACTCTACATGCTCTAGAGTTGAAACACTAAATATTACATTAAATAATACACCAATTGCAATTAAATATGTTTAAAAGAAATTTAGAGTGGTCCTCTTTACCTGATGGGGCCACATTATATTCCTGATCTTCTCTAGCCTAATCATGCTCAACATGTTGATCATGCTCTACATGCTCTAAAGTACTGGGATGCACACCATGACCTTCATTTGTATGTGCTCCACCCTCACCAGGCTGCATTCCAATGTCATGTGTAGTATTATCATTGCTTGAATGTTTAAAACAAATGGGCATGTAATTAATTTATGGTGGAAACTAATATTGAATAGATTGCACAAGTATTCAATTTTAAATAAACTTTATTGAGTTTATTTACCTACATTTCAGATGCAATGGAATATTGTGTTTTCCCAATCAAGACTCTTAGGCGCTCAGCCACAGCTCCATAGCCTTGCTGGAAGGAAATCTTCAGGTCCTTTTCTGTGGGAACTCTGTTGAATTCAGAGCCCTACTTTTTTGCATAAGATCATGAATTTTTCTTCTATGGTGTGATAAAACCAAAATTGTTTTCAATTTATTATAATTTGGATGCAATATTTCATTTATTGATACTTACAATTCATGTGGCTAATTTCATATAACCACCAGAGCCAATTTTATGTTGCCCATGATTTTCTAGTCTTTCCTTTGTTTCCTTCGATGTATCAGACAGCCTATGAAAAGTTTGAAATGCATTAGATTATGTAAAAAGAAAGAGTAATCAGTATATAATTACATTGTTGATAGTATCACATACCTTCCTTGGCCTAGTGGTGTCTTTCCTTTTTTCTTTTCAGCCTTCTCCTTTCCATCTGACACCAAGTCCTTCCACTCCCTCTCCAGAATCATGGGGGGATGCTCGTACTTTTTGTTCTTCTCTAAATGTGACCTATATTGGTCCCTCACATACTTTAGATAGGTACCAACTTTCTTAATGACCTTAGTTTGGTTGAATTTTTTTTATCACCGAACAATACAATTGAATGGTTAATGAGATCATCTTTTAAATCTTTATTTTGGGCATTCCACCATGTACGTATGGTGGGCTCGAAGAGATCCAATGTAATATCACTTAGATGATTATAAAAAACATCATTTCCAGCAAAATGATCATGGGATCAATAGTCTAAAAAGAGCGATCAATAAGTAAATTTCAATTGGATTGTATATAATAATTATTAAAACATTTTAAAGTACCTGGGGCCTTCTCTATCTTTATGGGAACAAAATCCTCGGTCACCACAAGTGTGACTGGCAATGTTCTCATACTAGTAATATAGGAAGATCTAGGAAATGCTGCTAAAACATCACCAGTACTAGTGGCCTCTGCATCCCTAGGTACATGTCCTGACGCATGTTCTAGTATGTGTTCGCTGCTAGAGGGTGCATTAACAGATGCCTGCATGGTATGTGTTGCCAAAATTTTAGATGACAATATAGGCATGGATGATGGGGTTAGATGATGTGATGTATACATAGGAAGACCAGGATGGACACTTGTACCAACCCTTACTCCTTGGGCAGCACTTGTAGTACCCTGATCATGGCCAAGAGCATCATGAGGAGGAAAATAACCCTATAAAAATAGCACATATTTTAATTCATGCCATAAAAGAGTACAAAATATAAAACCATGAATGAACTTATGTTATAATTAAAGACCTCATGATAGCTTACTTGCAAGTTTTTTAATCTCTCAGTCAATATTTTAACCCTCTCCCTTATCTCATCTGTTTGAGGCACTATGAACATCAACTTAACCATTTCTTCATTGCAATTTTTTTGGATCTTCTTTATCATATTGAGAGGGTTTTCTGAATAAGTGATGCCATCATCACAAAATATTGACTCCACCTCACTATGGATGCTCTCCTCTACTACTGGTGCCTTTCCTTGATTAGTCGACTGCAACAAGAATAATAAAAACATTATCAAAATTAACCCAAAAAACTTATGAAAAAAACATAATAATAAAACAATTTGCTTGTATCTAATTTGTAGAATTACAATGAGGTAAACCTGTTGGGTAGAAGCACCTGAAGATACATTGCGATCTGTGCTCTAGGCTAGAGCCTTCTCCATACAATCAATGTCCCCCTATGACAAAAATTAAATATAAAAAAACATTACCAAAATGAAACCAATAGACTTACAAAAAAAAACATAAGAATAAAATGGTATATTGGAGTCATTAATTGGAGGTTGGGTAAAATGGTACATAGTACCTACCACCCCCATAGTAACCGTTTGTAACTAAGCCGCATTCAAATTGTAATTGATTGCAACTCTTCCTCTAGTTAGTTGATTTTATCGGGTACATACCTAATATTATTGGTTTCCCTTTACACCTCAAATGATGCAATTGGGTTGCTTATTTGTTGACCTGGGTCATACTATTTATAAACCTTGCAATATTCCTCGATGTTTTAGCCTCTATCAATGTACATAGCCACTTTTATTTTGATCCTTATCTTTTAGTTGTATATAATTTGTCGACAAGCAGCATACCTAATGCGATACTGCGGTATATATCAACCAGCTTGCATCCAATCTTGTAACTATAACTGTGGTCTAACATACTCCATCAATTCAGTAACTTTTTCGTAACATACCTTTTATGCCATCCATGCAAAATAAGCACAAACCATGTAATGATGATGGTGCTATGTGATATATCCTCTCATTGACACAAAAATCAGTGTTTATTGGAGGAAGTTCCTTGGGTACCCATTGTTTTCATAGATGTTTGTACCTCAAGGGCACCTCAACATTGCCTATGCTCTCATCATCATAAGAACATGACCCCTTCGAATAAAGAAAAAAAAATTGCATGCTTACAATTTTTTTTTTCATTATTTGACCCCTAGTTGATCTCCCTTTAGACATACCATGTCCTGCTTTCCTCTCTTCCCTAATTTTGCCAAGGAAGATAGATCTAAAAATACCCATTTGGTGAAAATTTTGCACTCATAAGATGTTGGATGAAGTTCTTTCATGGTGATGTGATCCCAAGGTATTATTATGATTAATCTATCATTTCATCGGCTAGAATTTCACAAGTTATAAGGTAATCAAGTCTTGATAGATTGCAAGCTATTGTTATTACCATCCAAATGTGTCCATCACAAATCAAATCTACTTAACGTTTTAACTCCCAAACTTTGTAACAAGTGTTAAATGTGACTATGGTCCACCAGTTACACAACCAAGGCCTCAAATGTATTCTCTAATTTTAATCAAAGGACTTTTTCTCTTCATTCAAGTAAATAAACTTGAAGGGAAACACCACCAAGTGGTTTATTGGACACCTACATGACTAAAAATAGAAGCAAATTTACATTTAATTTCTATATGTCTAAGTGGTTAATGGGGATGGGGTGTGTACTAGGCCTGGTTAAGTCATCATCAGTTTACGCTTTGGCAATAATTTTTTTTTAAGTCATATTAAATCTTCCTATGTCTAATTGCTAGGAGATTTTTGGTATGTTTTGGTTGTGCAGGGATGATTGATGAAAGAGCCTTAAAGACTAGTCCTATACCCAGGTAATAATATAAAGCAACGTGTATTCCTTTTATACGATTGACATGATTTAAAGAACTTAGCTAGGAATTATTCATTTAACTCCCAAGGTTTCATATAATGCCATCATTGGAGGTAAGTATGGATCAAATCTCTTTCTATTATGAAGAATTGGTCTATGTGCCCTAGTAATCACTTATACTGTTTTGTAAGGATAAAATGACTAATTGCATCAGGTAGGAGATAATCAACTTTGAGTTCTTCAAAGATTATATTCCTCTATTCATAATTTTTAAGGGTTGTGTGTGGAGGAGGTTATCACTACCAAGAAAGGAGGAGACCTTTCCTTGTATTCTTTTATAATTTTCATTATTCTTATTTATTTTACACCTACATTTACAAATACACATACATATGCATTTACTGTTTTCATTTATTTCTCATGTAGTTTAATAGTTTGATCGATTTCATATTATATGTTTTGAAGACTTTAGAATTTCAATTACATTAATTTATGGATATGTTGTATCTATAACACTACAAAACCATATGCTCTTTGCATTTACACTTGCATTTAGAAATACACATTTATATACATAGATATAGATTTCTTTAATGATATGATGCATTTATTATTCTAGGAGAGCATCTAGTAATTGCATTTACATTTACAATTAAAAATATACATACATACATACATACATACATACATACACACACACACACACACACACATACACACACATATATATATGTTCATGTGTGTGTGTATGTATATCATTTATATTCAGTGTTTAGAAACAACCCATTAGGCCTACACATGGTAAAAAATTCATAAAATTAGTTCTCCCATACATGTTTTGTTGAAACCTAGGCTTGAACCTCTCATTTCACATGTTTTTCTTCACAAAACTATTGAGGACAACATATATACCTTCTTTATTTCTCATACTGCACCATATTCATGCATCCTACAATTATAATAGTATCCATGGAGCCTCTTACACAAGCTACAGTAATCAAAAAAGTTGTAAGAGCCCCTTTATATCATGTTTGGACTACAAAACCCTAAAAAATAGGGTAACTCAAATTATGATTTGTTGGTGAGCTGTATGGACAAAATCATTTAGCACCATCTCATTCTTGGAGTCTTTTGAAAGAGAAGTGAATCAGGTGCAGTTAAGTACAAACCTTATAGTGTCAAGGTGAGTGATGTGATCAATTTTGATTGGCCAACTGATGAAGAGAACCTGAAATGGGTAAATGTATATTTAACTGAGGAAGAGTTAAAAGGAGTAATTTGCTAATGGTTGACAAATCAGCTGTTGCAGTTACAAAAGATTCCAGTTTTTTTTTTTGGTGACAGTCTATGCACAAAATTCTTGAAGTTTTTTGTTGCTACATCAACCATTCTCAGCATGCACGATGAACAAGAAGATTCTCTGGGGAGATTGCTATTGTAACAAATTTTTGGAATATCACAAGGCGGTTCAATTGGTTGGTGACACGTGTGCTTTTTGGCCCAATGCTTGTTTGCTCCTTGTTTTTCTATAAGAAGGATTTCAAGGCCAGAAATACAGGTTAGCAAGTTAGATATTTTTGGTTAGGTCTAGATGAAGTTGCGGAGAAAATTGTAAAGTCTGATGGTTTTAGGGAAAATGCAATTTAGGTTTTGAGTCATTCTGTAGTAGGTTTTGAATTCATGGGTATTTGATGTTTTATGATAGTACTGGCATTTGAATTGATATGATTAATTCAGACTCATGTCTCTCCATTGTACAAGCATATCTGAATTTTGAATAAAATGATCAAGGGTTGTTTCGTTCATCTCATTGTTGTGGTGTGTATGATTCTTGTTTTAGGTTTAATTCAAGGAATTAATTAAAATTCTTGAATGGGATTGTAGTGGATATGCTTTGCATAAGCTTATTTTATTTTTTCTGTCTTATCTTATACCATTTTACAAGAATGGGGGTTTTGCTGTAATGAAGATCTTTGGAAACTAAGTATTAAAATCAAGGTTAAAGAGAATGGTGGTGCCAAACTCCATAGTACTCATTGCCCCCTTGGTCAATGATTTTTCCTCAAGTGCCCCCTAACCTCGCCCTCGGTGGCCGGGGACCTTGTTTTCACTCCTCCAAAATCTTCCTTGACAGTTGATATTGACTTGCATTCACTCCTCCAAACTCTTCATTTGGCCACTGTATTGACCTTGTTTTAACTCCAAACTCTTTCCTCTAAGATTAGTATTGACCTTTGTTTTCACCTCCAAACTCTCACAGCTTTATTGACCTTTGTTTTCACTCCTCCAACTCTTGTCGGCTGGTATTGACCTTTGTTTTAACTCCAAACTTTTCTCCTCTCAACACCTGCATTGACCTTGTTTTCACTACTCCAAACTCTTTCCCTCAACACCTGGCATTGACCTTGTTTCTACTTACTCCAAACTTCTCAAAGACTAGGCATTGACCCTTCACTCTCCAATTTGACTTAGCTACAACCTTGGTTTCCATTAGCTTTCACAAAGATGCAAATTGTTCAAAATTTTAAGACTAGTTAGCTAGGTTTTAATATTCTACAATATAGTTTACTATATATTAGCTATATTTTACATAATAAATAATATAATTATTCAACTTATTATAAGTATATATTATATTCTTTAACAAAATTATTAAATACATATAAAATTATTATAATTAAGAATCAATAATAAGTATATTTTTATATAATACAAAATATAATTAATATAATATATATTTAATATAATAGTAATATATATTAACATGAGAGAGAGAAACTAAATTTTGATTGGTTGTTTCATGTCAACAATCCAAGGATGGCATGTGTCCTTGGGGAGTTATGCTCAAGGTAGCATGCCATTTGATTAAATTAAGATATGATAATTCTCCTTTAAGACCTCTTCAATGTACCCATTGCACACTTAAGGATACAAAGATAAATATAGGGAAGAAAATATAGAGAGAGAGGGAGATAATGAAAAACATACAAATAGAAAGGGAGACAAAGAGATAGAGAGGGGTAGAGAGATAAAGAGATAAGGATGAATAGATAGAGACATAGAGGGTGATATGTCTCTCCCTATCACTCTATATTCTATATCTCCCACTATCTATGTCACTCCCACCTTCCCTCTATTCATATTGAGCCATCTCTCCCTCTCCCCTTCTCTCTCATTCACTCCATCTCTCCCTCCATCTCTCTCCTACCTTATATCTCTATCTCAGAGTCTTCTTTTTTTATCTCCTTCACTCCTCTCTATCTCTTTCTATCTATATCCCTTTCTCTCCCTCCCCCTCTCTATCTCTCACCATCTCTCCCTCCCTATCCCCCCTATCCATCGAATCTCTATCTCCACCTCTCTTCCTTTCTCTTTCCATATATCTCCATCTCTCTTTCTCTTCCCATATATCTCTATCTCTCTCTCTCTTTCTCTCCCCATCTATCTCTATCTCCCCATATATTAACTAAGAAGCCATGCAAGCATACAATAGTATATGTTGGTAAAACTATAATAGTGGTTTATTAAACTATAAGTAACACTTATCTTTCTAATGTCAAGCCTTCTTATAAAAATAGTGTTTTATTAAACTATAGGTAGATTATTGTCACCACTCTTCATTCAACATGAAATGACAAATGTACCAATTGTTTTGTTGCTTTGTCAAGTTTCATTAACCAAGCCATTTATTGGGCTGAATAAAGTTGTGTTATGACCCTTCTTCTCTTAAAATAATTAGACAATATTAGCAAGATTAGGAAGGGGAGAAGAATAAAATCCTTCAAAATAGGGGTAGCTGTGGGTTTGTTGGTTTTCTTTATATACTATATAATTAGTTCCTCTAGGATAAATAAGTAACTTTAGATCATTTTCTTAGTTGTGTATCCTAACTAATATAGAGTAAGCTTTTTCATTTTAATTTACTACTACATAATAGTTTATGTGTTGAAAGAATTGTTTCCATTCTTTGTAGTTTTTACATTGGAATACAAATCATATATAATTTCATGCCAATATACTTATTTCATAATGATATTTGTTTCAAATAAGTGCTTCATAACCCATCTAATCAAATCATAATTAACCTATCAAAAATGCAATAGGAATTTTCTAAAGAAAAGAACACTTGACCCAATCATAAGTGTATGGCCTTCAAAGAAAGGAGTGATCCACCTTAGCAATAACAACTACCTGATTTAGACCTCGGTATGTGCAGGATCATGATGGGCCAAAAAGTGGCAACATGAAAAAAGTAGCGTTTTGAACTCGTCAAAAAATGCGAAAATCCCGAGTTGATTTTTTTTTGGGTTGGGTGTCAGTATATTGCTCCATAGAAATGCCCAAGCCAAAGTAATACTCACAACCTAATATCCAATTTTTTGGACATACAATTCATGTTCAATATCTAATTTGAAAAATATTTTAAAATGTAATATTTGTATGAAATCAAATATCCAATCTAAATCGGATATTTTGATTTTGCACACATATACCCAAGAGTAATTAGGAGGTGGAGGCAGGCAGAGAGAGAGAGGGAGAGAGAGAGAGAGAGAGAGAGAGAGAGAGAGAGAGAGAGAGAGAGAATTAGGAGGGCTAAGGGAGAGAGAGATAGAGAGGAGGGAAAGGAGAGGAAAATGAGAGAGAGACAGAGGGGGGAAGGGAGAGAGACAGGAGAGAGAGAGGAGGAAAAGGGAGAGGAAAAATGAGAGAGAGGGGAAGGAGAGAGAGAGATATAAGAGAACGAATTAGGAGGAGAAGGAGAGGGAAGAGGGGAAGAAGGGGAGAGGTAGAGAGAGAGATAGAGAGAGATAATTAGGAGGGGGAAGGGAGAGGAGAAGAGTGTTGAGGGTAGAGGATAGAAGGTTTAAGGGTTTATGTTTGAGGGTTTAGGGATGAAGGGGTAGGAGGGAGAGACTTGAGAGAGAGAGAGGGAGCTGGGAGTGGGAGAGAGATAAAGGAAGGGAGGGTTTAGGGTTTAGGGTTAAGGGGAGAGAGATAGAGGGAGTGAGTGAGAGAGAGAGACCTAAAAGAGGGAGAGGGGGTAGGAGGGAGACATGGTTAAGGGTAGAGGGTAGAGGGTTTAAGGGTTTAGGTTAAGGGTTAAGGGTGAAAGGTTTGCTATGGGTAGAGGGAGAGATGAGGATTCAGCTGAGAGAGAGAGGAAGGAAGTGGAGAGATGAGAGCAGAGGGCAAAGGGCAAAGGGTGGAGGAGGAGATGAGAGAGAGAGAGAGAGAGAGAGAGAGAGAGAGAGAGAGAGAGAGAGAGAGAGAGAGACTTGAGGGAGAGAGAGGAAAGAGGGAGGGAGGAGAGATAATGGTAGAGGGGTTAAACGAGGGTAGAGGGTTTAAGGGTTTAGGAGTTTAGGAGTTAAGGGCCTAGGCTTAGGCAGAGGGGAGAGAGAGAGGGAGTGAGAGAGAGAGAGGGGGGGAGAGAGAGGGGAGAGGGCAGGAGGGAGAAACTTGAGAGAGAGAGAGAGGGTAGAGGGTTTAAGGGCTTGGGGTTTAAGGGTTAAGGGTTAATGGTTTAGGTTTTAGGGTTATGGGTAGTGATGGAACTTCAAAATTTTGTTCTCTATGTTCTATTTTATCTTGCCTTGTGTCTCTGGTCATCTATGGTGTTTGGGAAAAGCCTAAGGATGGGGTTTTACTTTCATCTTCATGTAAAACCCTAGTGTTTTTTTTTAATAAAAGGGGTAAAATTTTTATTGAAAATTAGAACAAAGCATTACATAGCAGCAAAGGTCCAAAGCCCCGGCAACCAACATAAACCACTAGAGAAGCTAGGAACAAATTCACCCTTCCCCAATACCACTCCCATCCTCAGCAAGAATCCTATCCAAGTCCTAACATAACTCATAGGAAACCTACTCCCACCCATAGATCTTCCCACCATCTATATTCTCTAACACCCATTTGGCCAGACAATCAACTACCCTATTTCATTCCCTTGGAATATGGACAAAAGACACCGACTCCATCAAAGAACTAACCTATAATATTTGCTGCACCATCACAACTAACTGCCAGCTAACATCATAAATCTTCTTTTCATGAAGTAAATTGACCAAGACTTGAGAATCAGACTCACAAATAACCTTACGCCTCCCTAAAGCATATGCTCACTTCAAGGCACAGAGGATAGCCAAGCCTTCTATCCTATTGACAGTCTGTATCCCTTCATTAGCAGAAAAAAGAAAGGCCACCAATCCTGAAGAATCCCTACCAACCCCACAAATCCCAACAAGTCTAGGATTTCCCCTAGAAGATCCATCCATATTAATCTTTAGAATGCCAGCGGGAGGGGGAAACCAAGCCCCCACCCTTTGAAATTTCTACTTCACACGCCTTCCTCTCCTAACACAAGCAGATGTTGAAGATAGCCCCTGAATGCCCAACTGATCAACCATCTCATCATCTCCTTTCTCCAACAGTAACACAATCTCACCTTTAGCTTCAACCATCTCTTGGATCATTCCCATAATTCTAAACCAAACCTGTTGAATCCCCAAGTTTTCACCTCAAAATATTCTCTGATTCCTTTCCAACCAAACTTGCCAAAGCAAAAAGATGGGACCAACATACCAAACATCCTGCAAGAAAGAGGCTAAGGAGGGGGGCCACCCCAAACTACCCCAAAAATCTACCAGGGAGGAGGCTTGAATGCAGGGGCTTTTCCAAACACCCCACCAGAAATGCCAGAGCTATAAGGTGAAGGAACAATGGAAGAAAAGGTGGGGAGAGTCCTCCCCACACCCACAGAGAACACACCTAGATGGGCCCAAAAAACCTCTCTTTCAGATATTATCCCAAGTCAAACACCTATTCCGAGTCAAAGTCCAAATAAAATAATTACACTTTGGCCAAGAAAACTTATTCCAAACTTTCTTCCACTAATGAACCTCCACCCCCTCAACTTGCTGGGAAAGCAACTCCTAATACCTAGAAGAAACAGTGTAAGCACCTTTAGGGTTAGGAAACCAAGCCAACACATCCTCATCCACAAGGGAGCTACAACTTCAACAAGAAAGAATGTAATGAAGCTCAGCGCACTGCTCTTCCATACCAGCAACAAGCCATTCCTCAGGATTCTTCCATCTTGCCTCACTGATTGCCCCTGAAAAGAAAAAGACTTAAAGTCACACACCCTCGACCATCCAACATCACAAAACCTTTGGCACAAAGTCAACGAATGAGGATATTGAGAAAATATGGGAGGGTTATCATCCCAAGAGTCATGCCAAAAATGGGCCTCTGACCCGCTCTTGCAAATCTAGAATAAGCCATCCTTAACGAGCGCAACCCCTTTCTTGAGAGTATTCCAAATGACAGATCCCTTCCCCATCAAGCTGTAACAAGGGATATCACTCTGACGAATCCATGGAAAGTACTTCTGAGTTAGAATCTTTGCCCAAACCTAGTCCTGTTCTACACACCAACGCCAATACAATTTAGCAGCCAGAGCCATACCAGATAGCAACGACTTCCTTAACCCAAGACCACCAAACTGTTTTGGGCTACATACAACATCCCATCTAACAAGGCTCCACTTGGAAGACAATAAACTACTAGCCCATAAGAATTTTCTTGCTAAGGAATCAAGATCCCTAACAAAACCGATCGGTGCCACCTGAATCATACACCTATAAAGAGGGAGAGCCTAAACCACAGATTTGAGCAACTGAACCTGACCCGTAAAAGATAGTCAATGAAGGGTCCAATGAGTGACTTTGATATGAAATTTTTCCAAAATAGCTTGCCAAGAATCCCTAGACTACCTACCAACTAAAATAGGAATCCCAAGGTAGGTCAGCAGGAGAGACCCAATCTAAAATCTAAGAATATGAGCAATTCTCCTCTAAATGGAGTTCACAGTATTGAAGAAAAATATGGAAGACTTTCCCTCATTAATTAACTGGCCCGAAGTAGCAAGATAAACATCCAACACCTTGCACATGTTTGAAGCCTCCCTAATAGTATCCATGCCCATCAAATCAATGTCATCCAAAAAGTGTAAGTGAGATTGCACTAGTAAGCCACCTCCCCATCTCCATCCCAGAATGAAACCCCCCTCCACATTCCTTTTTATCAATCATCCCAAACCTTCCACCAAAAGAAGAAACAAGTAAGGAGAGAGGGGGTCACCCTGACGTAAACCCTGAGTAGCACCAAAGATTTCAAAGTGCTCCCCATTAATTAGAACAAAGAAAGAAATTAAAGTGACACAACTCATAACACAACGAATCCACTCCTCCTCAAAACCAAAGGCCCCCAAAAATTTTTGGAGGAAGGACCATCAAACTTTGTCATCAGCCTTAGCCATGTCTAGCTTGATGAACATAGCCTTATCTTTGGAATTGTCCATAGAATTAATAGTCTTTGTAGCAATAACCACCCCATCCAAAATCTGATGGCCCACCACAAAACCACTCTGTTCCTCATAAATCAGCAGCGTAAGCCACTTTTTAACCTATCAACAATCAACTTAGAGATAATTTTATAAATAACATTGCAAAGAAAAATGGGTAAAAATTGACTTAACCGATCTACCCCATCACCCTTGGGGATGAGAGCAAGGAAGGTAGAATTTAGGGCCCGAAGCATTTGCTTATTCTTTTGAGACTATTGAATGACTGGCAATAAATCCAGCTTGATAATCTCCCAAAATTCCTAGAAGAACTCAATCAGGAAACCATCCAGACCAGGAGCTTTACCCTTCTTTATCTAGAAAATAGTCTTCTCCAGCTCCTCCAGTGAAATATCACTCATAAGATGCTTCCTCATCTCCCAAGAGACCAAAGAAGGAATAAAGAGAGGACTTGAGCCTCTTCAACCGAGTCCCCCTATGAGTCCTCCCTGAATAAAGAAGCAAAATACTGCACAACTTCATTCAAGATATCCTGAGTAGAAGAAAGAACCTCTCCCCTGTCAGTAACCAAATCCAAAATAGAATTACCATGATGTCTGGCCTTCACCGAATTAAAGAAGAAGGCAATATTCTTGTCTCCCTCCTAAAGCCATTCAATCTAGACTTTTTGTTTCTAGAAGACTTCCTCCCTCAGCTCCCACTCCTCCAGAGCTTTCAATGACCTAGCCTCATCCGGCAACAAATCCTCAGACACCCCATCCTCCCTAATCAACCTATTAATACCATCCAACTCAGCTTGTGTAGCAAGCTTCGCATGGTAAATGTTTCCAAAGAATTGTCAGTTCCATTGTTTAAGGTGATACTTGACATATTGAAGGAGCTTAGCAAAAATATACATTGCAGTACCATAAGCAGGTCTACCATACCTCCACCATTCAACAACACAGCCACGAAGGTGAGGGTCCCACAACCACATTAGCTGGAATTTGAAGGTCGACATCCAAGGCATCCTAGCAGAAGAGATAACTAGCTTTATAGGCCAGTGATCCAAACCTCTACAATCTAATATCTCAGAACTAGAAGACCACCTTCCCCTAATGCAAAAGCAGGAGAACATGAAATGATCCAAATGTTCAACAATGCAACTGTCACCCACCCTTCTGTTGTTCCAAGTAAACTGACCATTGGTAGGCTTGATATCAACAAGATTGAGAGTCGATATATTTTCCTAAAACAACAATGCAGAGGGCTCTAGTCTTGCAATACCACCCCGTTTCTTAGCTAATTCAGTAATAGCATTAAAGTCACCTGCAATGATCCATGGCTGATAGGGAAATAGGCTACAAACAAAATAGATATTGTCTATAAAAGAAGTATGGCTGATAGGGAAATAGGCTACGAACAAAACAAATATTGTCTATAAAAAAAGTTTACCTTGGAACTCCATAGGTGCATAAACATTGGAGAAAATAACAGACTCCCTCGACTCAAGACACAAAGCAACCATGGATAAAGAGGACTTTGAAGAATAACCACCACAAAGGTTGAATCTTCTAAGGGTTCCAAAAACAAGCCACACCCCCCGAGGATCCCTGAGCCCCAATACACTGGCACTCACCATTCTTCCACAACTTAGGCACTAAACCCATCATGCACTCAATAGATAACTTGGTCTCCTAAAGAAAAAGAACATCAGGAGAATGACTTTTTACCAACTCACGAATAGCTTTTTGTCTAGGGCCACTGTTCAAGCCCTTACATTCCATGAAATAATGATCATTTCAAAGGAGTCAAAATATGGGAATCCAGGGTCTTGATAGACCCTGACTCCACCAAGGTCTCCCCCGTCATCTTAATATTTTCCAAATCTTTCTTCCTACCAATTTTAGTGTTTTTCTCTGACCCCCCCTTCTTGCCATCCTTTTGGAAAAGGCCCAGTTGAGGAGAAGGCTTGCTACTCTTAGCCACATCTGATCCAACATTCCTAGGAGGAAAAGAAGTGCTTCAATCCCCCTACCCCAACTCAACATTTGGACCTCACATCACCTAAGCCCCCACCTGAAAATCAGTGACCATAGGCATGGCAGACTCATCCTGTGGAGTAGGAGGAATAATGGAAGTGTGACCCTCCAAGCTAGAACCCACCACACCCTAATCCACACTTATTAACCCTGGATTAACTTCTTGCTGACCCAGATCATCTTGTCCTCTTTTGAACTCTATTCCAGTTATGAGCCTTAACTAGAACATAACCCTCAGCATCCACCCCCTCAACAGAAATAGGATTCTTCACCTTATCAGCATCAGGGGTGTTACGAGGAGGAGGTGGAGGTTGAGGCACCATAGGCTTAGCCTTCAGGAATCTACGTTGTAGGTGACCATATTCATGATGGAGGCGACATAAAAAAGGAAGGGTCTCGTAATCCAGTTGCTGCACCCAAGAATGGGAACCTGCACACTTATCCAAAGCATCTGTTAAAGGCCTACTCAAATCAATTTCCACACAAATTCAAGCAAAAATCATTACTTTCTTACCTAGGGTTTGTGTCGAAGACCCCATCGGCTTCCCAAGCATCAAAGGAAGCACATGCAAAACATCCTCACGATAGCATTCAATTGGAAATCTAGGCAACCGAACCCACACCGGAACATGATTCAGAAGCTCCTCAGAGGGATTAAAGCCTGCATGCCGTGGCTTGACAAACAATCCAACCTAGTTTTGAAAATAGGGCCCCCCCTCAAAAACCCTATTGCAATCAGCCAAGCAGATAAATGTGACAATGAAAAATTATTTGCAAGTAGCGTGACCTCCATTTCACCCTCTGGCTCCCAAGTCCTCCGAGCCCAAGTTTCCAAAAATTGTCGAGACACTCTCATTCCAAAAAATTTGCAGTACAAAGAATGCTTTGAATAATATTCAATATCCTAAGCAATCATCTCAATCAGAATCACCAATTTAGGTCTCTCTTTGTAGCATTCAAGGTAGTTGTTAATCTTTGAGATTCGAGATCCACCAGACAAATTCGATTCCATAGACCCCGTATTCAGAGAGAAGAGGGTGTTATAAAAAACCCTTGCTCCTTGGCTTGGTGATTTCACACCCACCATAGCACGAAAATCCATGTCGGGTGAAGCCCTAGATGGCTCAGCCTAAGACATAGCCACCAAAAGGCCTGGGACAAACATGCATAGGAAAGAGTCAGACCCAGACACTCTGAATCAGAGGAGACCCTCACCTGCAACACCCACCATCAAACCCACACTCAACCCAACACCATGCACAACCCACAACAATAGACCCCCATGCCAGCACAAGAGCCCAACCACGAAGTCAAAAAGAAGGCCAGAAAAATCCCTACACACAGGAAAAATGACCAAACACAACTAGGCCGGAGCACCAATGAACAACCGTAGAAAAAAGATTAACCGCCCCACAAAATGAAGCAGACAGCCACCCCAACCTTCGCATAGACAGAGAGAGCAAGCACAAGCTAGGGCTCATATGCCCTAGCTTGGTGCCTTGCAGTTGAAGACCGAAATGCCATCATACACGTCTCTATTGGTATCAAGGTAAAACACTAGTGTTCATCTTACACCTTGGATGGGATCTATTTGGCCGTTACTTTTTGGGAAGGCTTTAAAACAACTAAAGCCCTATTGCTTCGTACGTCTAGGCTGGGCCCCCTTTTGTTTTATTGTTTTATTTCCTTTGCCAGACTTTATTTTTCCTAAGTCTTTTGTTGGTCCTGGTGTTCTCGTTAAAACAACTTATGTCATTATTTGTCAAGGACTCTTAGTGATGTCCCCTTATTCCTTTAAGGGAGAGGGCCCAGTAGTCGTGCAGGCTAACTTCCTCAGCATGTAGCAATTGACTGGAATATCGTAGAACCTTCATTTTTTTTTAAATGTAGACTGGTCTCTTATTTATCTATAACTAAGGTTTGGAGGCGTCACTCATCATGCAACTCACCACATTGGAAAATCTTTTGAGAAGTGTCTAAAATTTTACTTTTTAAAGGTTTGACCAAAACTTAATCATGGAACCCCCAATAGTTGAACCAAAAAAATATCATTTGTTGCTTTTAGAATATGATATTTTTATTTTAAATTAAAATTAATATAGTTAACCTTAAGTGACCGTAAATACTCTATTGATAACCATAAATATTTGATATTCTTCTACCTTTAGTCCATATATTCAACACATATGGACTAATAGTCAACACAAAATTCTATTTGCTAAGTTATAAAACACACATAATGATTTAAAATACAACTTATATTGAACAAAAATGGACCAATAGTTGAACACTAAAACTTTTGGAAAATCCTTCACATATAATGGGAAAATACATGTCATTTATTGTGCTCACCTTTTATATTTGTGATAGGAAAAACTATTAATATAAAATTATCTAATGCTTGTACTGATGGAACTTCAAATTTTTTTCCTAATGTTTCACTCATGCCCTGCCTTATGTCACTGGTCTTTCATGGTGTTGGAAAATTTCTTAGGGTTGGGGTTTTAGCTTTGTCTTCAGCTTAAACCCTTGTGTTTACCTAATGCCTTGGTCAGGATCTATTTCGTCGTTACCTTTTATGAAGGGTTTTAAAAACATCTTATGCCCCATCATTTTGTCTAGGTCTGGTCCCTTTGGTCTTAATATTTTATTTCCTCAACGGGTTTTATTTTCCTAAGCCCCATTGGCCCCTGCGGTCAACGGTTTTAAAAAAACTTATGTCATTGTTTTCCATCTCCCAGTAATGTCCTTGCCCTTTAATGAATGTTTTATTTTCTCGTACATGAAATTCAGCTGTTGCATCAAAATGCCTTCAAGATCAATCTGCTGCCCTCGCCATCCCTCATGGGATTAGGAATTCTAGGATGGAGCCATTATGGGTAAGGACACATGTCCCATCCTGGGATCACCCCAGTGGACTGCTCACCAAGTGTCCTTTGATCTGAGCCATTCCCTGCCATCCCGCGATGGTCCTTTGGTTGATTGCAAAATCACAGGTGGGTGCCACATGGACTGTACAAGGTGGGGCTCAAGGAAAATTTTGTGTGATATATTTTAAATGTTTCATTACTTCCACATAAAAAAAATCTCTAAACAAGACAGATTCCACACATGGTTGATTTTATATTTATACAATTATGCATATTCTTTTATTTACTATATTTTTTGCAATATCATGTTATTCTTGATTAATCACAGTATTTTTTTGTCATTTTTATTTGTTTTGTTGAAAAATATTTTATCTTTACTTTACATCTATGATAATTTCAAAATTATCAAATTTAAAAATTATAATAAAAACTTATTTTTATTAATCTCTTGAAGTAGATCCTAATCTTTCGTAGATTAATAGCTATCTAAATAGCTATTTCTTTCCTTTATTTCTATAAATGTGTCTCATGTCTCTATTGAAATTTATGAGATGTGTATATAATTCTTAGCACAACACTCTTAGAGATTAGGATTTATTTTCACATTTATCTATTTTCTTATTGTTCCTATTAGTGGCTAATTAAATCTTCATTGAAAACCTACAAAGAGCTTGGGTCCTTCAATCTCAAATCTTGTCTAATTTCTTGATAAGAATCATTCACATTGATTCCCAATATTGTCCTCCTTGCATGATACATATATAAAATGCACTTGGTAATTTAGTATGTGGTTGAAATATTAGAGTAACAACAAATGCTTCTTTTCATTTTTGGCACATGATTGGCCATTTTTACTATTTTAAATTTTTATTTTCACTTTTATTTTCATGGTTTTCATGTTGTTAATTTTTCATACATTTCTTAGTTTTTTTAAATAAATAAATTAAGGTTCTATTAGTGTCCCCAATCTTGCTAAAAATCATGTATAGAGAGAGTACAATATATAAACTATTAATTATAAAGTATAACAACAAAATGAATTTAAAAACTACTACATACAAACAAGGTTTAGAATAATTCAAAATAGAGATACCATTCTCCTACAAATACTATGTATAGAAACCCTATCTAGCCACACTTTCACCCTCAAAATCAAGAGAATAAATTCTCTTACATTGTTTCTATAATGAATTTAGAGAATAAATTATAAGATTTTAAATTCAATCATGAATTTAGAAAATATTAAATCAACTGCAAATTGCTTCTATTATTCAAAAATACTATATATGCAAATTATAAAATATTATAACATAATATTTAAATTCCTTCTATTTCAAATGTTACCAATTCTAATGTTAAATTTTTATAATTAAAATCTTACCTTTTAATGATGCTAGTAATTTCCTTTAATCAAAATTAGCTCTTCAAGCATATTAAAATACCTAGATATATCACCAAAATCTATTATCTATTATTGATTATGTAATTTTGTATGTATAATATATTTAAAAAAATAAAAAAATATTAGAAAAATAAAAATATATTTTTAAAAATAAAAAAAAAATATATTTTTGAAAAATATATATTTAAAAAATTAAACAATATATTTTTTAAATTAGAAATATATTAGAAATATTTTGAATGTATTCAACTATCAAAATATGATTTAAAAAAAAAAATAACTAGCATTTTATTTAAAGAATTTATATTAAGAAAACTTTAAAATTTGAAGATTTACCTAAAATCTTATACATTAAAGATTTAAAACCCTTTAAGTGAACACTTATCCTAATTAAACCTTAACCCTAACCCTAATTCAACCCTAACCCTAAATAAACTCTAGCCCTAATTGAAATCTAACCCTAATTAAACTCTACCCCTAATTGAACCCCAACCCTAACCTTAACCCTATTTGTTCCTAACCCTAGTATCTCACAAATATAGGATCGAGACCTTGCTAACTTTGGTAAACCTTATTGGATAGTGATAAAAGCTACCTTATCTTTCATTAAGGTAGAAAATTTTTGTTATACAACACGCCCCTTGAAAATTGGAGATAGGCATTGCAAAAAGAAGGTAAACACTAATGAAAATGGTCAGTGGTATTGTGGAAGATGTCATAAAACTTTCCCTAAATGTGATTATAAATATATACTTCAATGCAAAGTGCAAGACCATACTTCATTCACTTGGATTACAACTTTTGAAGAAGTGGTAGAAGAAATTATGGGTGTAAGAACAAAAGAATTGAACATTTTGAAGCATGAAAAACAAGATGATGTTAAGTTTTCACACATTATACAAAAACTCATTTTCAACAGATACATATTTAAACTTCAAGTGAAAAAAGAGACTTATAATGATGAACAAAGGATTAAATGCACAGTCATAAAAACAAAAAAGTTTGATTATTCATCTGAGAGCAAAGCTTTATTAGACTCAATTGCAAAGCTATAGGTTTCATAACATTCAAATGCTTGAATGTATATAATGTTAACAATGTATTCAAACATTTGAAAAAAATAATAGTGGATATATCTAAGTTAGTTAATACCATTTTGTAATGATATACTTCTTTGATGCTGTCAATACTAAATCTAATGATTGATGAACATTTCTGCTTTTAAATTTATTGTTCTTGGTTGATTGTTGTTATAGACAAGTTGGTATTATTTCAAATTTGAATGTGTACCCTTATATATGGGAATTGAGATAAACAATGACACAAACAATAATGAAATCAAATTGATTGCTTTCCAAATTCATATTCATGAAAATGTAAGCATTTTTTCAAGTCAATAGGCATCTTGATAAAGATAACTCTCGGCATTTTTTACATATATTATTAATTAATATAGGTATGCCAGTTAATTAAATTAGTAACTATATTTTATTTGTATTATATATTGAATTGTTAAAAGATGTAAAAATCTTAATACTAAATATATAGGAAAATGGTTAAAAAATTACATATTTTTTAAGAAATAAAATATAGTGTGTAATTTAAAATACAAAATATATAGTTCTTATAATATTTATATTATTATTTATTGAATATTTTATAGAATTTGAACTAAAAAATTAGCCTCCCCCTCTCACTCTCCCTCTCTCCCCCTCTCCACATATATCTCCCTCTACCCAATCTTCTATCTCTCCCTCGCTCCTCTACATATCTCTCTCCCTTCCTCCCTCCCTCTCTCTATCTCTCCCCATCTCTCCTTGATCTCTTGCTCCCTCCCTATACCCCTATCTATCTTCATATCTCAACCTATTTGTCCCTTTATCTTCCTATATATCTCTATATTTGTCTTTCTCTTCCCATTTATCTATCTCTCCCTCTCTCTTTCTCTCTCTCTATATCTCCCCCTATTTCTATCGATCCCTCTCCATCTCTATTTGTCTTTCTCTACTTATTTCTCTCTCTCTATCTATCTATCTCTTGTGGGTTATATTTATTAATGTCTTAATATTAGTTCATAAATTGAACATTAATTATAAATATTTTAAAATCAATTAAGTATTTCAATCTAAAATTTTAATATTTGACATTACAAATAAAATTAAACAAAATTCTAAGTTTTAAAATCCATAAAATATTTATTATCTATTTAGTTTTACTAATTCTCTAATACAATTAAATTAAATTAAATTAAATTAAATATTAATTTTAAATTAATTAAACAATTATTAATTAGAATTTTATAATAAATTAATAAATAAGATCTATATAAAATCAACTTTTCTATTTTTTTTCTTTGTGTCCAAATCATTTCATTTTCTAAAATTATACTAAATTCTAGATATCATAATTAAACACAAAACTTTATTCTATTCTAATCCTAACCCTAGTTAAAACCTAACCCTATTTGGACTCTAACCCTTACCCTAATTGAACACTAAATCTAATTGTAATTGACCACTAAGCATAATTGAATTCTACCCCTAACCCTAACCCTAACTCTAACTAAACCCTAAACCTAAGTGAACACTAACTTAATTGAACTCTTAATCCTTAGTTGAAAATATTAAAGTGCCTTATATTTTCCCTGCTCATCAGCTATTTATCATTCAATTCCTAATAGAAATCCAAAATTTATACTTTTATAATGTTTTAATACACACCCCACATTAAGGGTTTAGAGTTTAAGGTTATGGGTTTAAGGGTTTATATTTTAAGGGTTGAGGGTTTAAGGTTTAGGTTAAGGGGTAGAGGGGAGAGAGATAGAGAGAGGAGTGAGAGAGAGAGACCCGAGAGAGGGAGAGGGGTAGGAGGGGTGAGACTTGAGAGAGAGAGGGAAAAGAGGGAGGGAGTGGGAGAGAGATATGGGTGAGGGTTAAACGTAGAGGGAGAGGCTTAAGGGTTTAGATTTTAAGGGCATGGAGGGGAGAGAGATAGAGGAGTGAGGAGTGAGAGAAAGACCTAAGAGAGGGAGAAGGGGTAGGAGGGGTAGACTTGAGATAGAGTGAGTGAGTGAGAGAGATACTTGAGAGAGGGAGTGGTGCTAGGAGGGAGAGACTTGAGAGAGAGAGATATAAAGGAAGGGAGGGTTATGGGTAGAGGGTAGAGGGTTTTAAGGGATTTGTATTAAGGGAGAGAGATAGAGGGAGGAGGAGGAGAGAGACCTAAGAGAGGGAGATGGGGTAGGATATTGAAGATACTTGAGAGAGAGAGAGAGGGAGGGAGTGGGAGAGAGATAGAGGGAGGGAGGGTTAATGGTAGAGGGTACATGGTTTAAGGGTTTAAGGTTAAGGGTGGAGGGGATAGAGATAGAGGGAGTGAGTGAGTGAGAGAAAGACCTAAGAGAGGGAGAAGGGGTAGGAGGGAGAGACTTGAGAGAGAGACCCGAGAGAGGGAGAGGGGGTAGGAGGGAGAGACTTGAGAGAGAGAGAGGGTAGAGGGTTTAACGGTTTGGGGTTTAAGGGTTAAGGGTTAATGGTTTAGGGTTTAGGGTTATGGGTAGTGATGGAACTTCAAAGTTTTGTTCTTTTTGTTCTATTTTATCTTGCTTTGTGTGTCTAGTCATCTATGGTGTTTGGGAAAATCCTAAGGTTGGCCAGTGTTTTACCTTCATCTTCATGTAAAACCCTAGTGTTCATCTTACACCTTGGATGGGATCTATTTGGCCATTACTTTTTGGGAAGGCTTTACAACGACTTAAGCCCCATCAATTTGTCTAGGTTGGGACCCCTTTTGTTTTATTGTTTTATTTCCTTCGCCTGAATTTATCTTTCCTAAGTCTTTTGTTGGTCTTATGTTCCCTTGTTAAAATAGGGACTCTAACCCCAACCCTAGTTAAACCCTAAATTCTAGATATCAAAAATTATACTAAATGCTAGATATCATAATTAAACACAAAACTTTATTCTATTCTAATCCTAACCCTAGTAAACCTTAACCCTATTTGGACTCTAAACCTTACCCTAATTAAACACTAAATCTAATTGTAATTGACCGCTAAGCATAATTGAATTGTACCCCTAACCCTAACCCTAACTCTAACTAAACTCCAAACCTAACTCTAATCAAACCCTAACCCAAACCTACTTGATTCATAATCCCAACCCTAACCCAAACCCTAATTGAACTTTAAAACTAACCTTAATTAATTATTAACCCTAATTGAAAATTTATTGAACACTAGTCCTAATTGTACCATAACCCTAAATTTGAACTACAATTGAACTCTAATCCTAACCCTAACACTAATTCTTATCCTAATTGAACCTTAACCCCAACCTTAACCTTAACCTTGACCCTATTTGAACTCTTATTGAATTCATAACCTTAATTATACCCCAACCTCATCCTCAATCCTAACCCAAATTGAACATTCATTGAACCCTAAACCCAACCCTAAGTGAACACTATGAATCCTAATTGAAATCTAACTTTTTAGTTGAAAATATTAAAGTGCCTTATATTTTCCCATTCATCGTCATTTATCATTCAATTCCTAATAGAACTCCAAAAAATTATACTTTTATAATGTTTTAATACACACCTAATATTAAGGGTTTAGAGTTTAAGGCTTAAGGGTTTAGGGTTAAGGGGAGAGAGATAAAGGGAGTGAGTGAGTGACCCATTTACATGTTATTCTTTTATTCTTCGACAATTAAATATTTAGTTACCCATTTACCGTTAGCAGAAATGAACCAAGAATTTAAGATAATGGACTACTCATATAATACCTTGCATTATGGAGCTCAATTCTCTGATATATTACTACTTATCAAATCCTTTGTAAATAATTGTAAACTTATGACCCCATTTAAGCATTTAATTGATTTTCTTGAATCAAATAAAAAACATAGACACGCAATTGAACAAATTCTCAAAAGAAGAATGACAACATCATTAACATTTCATTCAAAATTCACTCAAATCCACATAAGGAGAGAAAATATATAAGAATTATACGTTTATTCATGCTTATAAGTCATATCTGCATACAATTTAAGATGATTTGCATATATTCATCCAAAACTCAAAACAGGCTATCTATTCTATTCCATCTGCTTGGGATATAATAGCCAATGGAACCACAGATATCACTTTCTCATTAGAGGATAGATATCTTTCTACCCATATATTCAACTCAAAACCTAGCTAGAGCTTTCATCAGTTCTCTCCCTACAAATGAGCGTTGAATTCCCTTTTATATGACAAGGGAGCAACAAGCTTCAGGCTCAAATGTAATTTCACCACAAATTTTCATTTGAACAAAATATCCATTGCATTTCACTTTTATTTCAAAACTTCCCACACATTGAATCTGCAAAACATAGTGCATGAACTAGGGAAAGCTAAAAGAAAAGGGAAAACAAATTGTCATCAAAATCCCCTTTCTTGCTATCCACACAAAAAATCCAGGCAATCAAATTGCCATGAAGGCACCACAACAAGTTGTTATTTACTTGCCACCCTACCCTTACCAACACTTAGACGTTGGTATACACGCCTGCTTCTAGTTGTTTCCCAATATGGTAGACTCTCAACCTCCTCTTCTTTCTTTTCCTTGCCCAATATGGTTCCAGTTGGTCCGCTTGGGGTTTTAATAGCCAATGGCGCCACAACTATCACTTCCTCATCAAAGGGCAGACCGTGATTGAAGAAAGGTAAACACAAACACTAGTCAGAGTTGGTCTCGGTTACATCATCAGAAGTGTTGCTCGTAAGGTCAATGGGCGAGTGTTGGCATCCAGAGGAACCATGCCCATACCATATTTTCCTATCAACACTAGTAATAGAGCACACTGACTGCTTTCCTTTGTCATCTCCTAGTTGAGCAGCAATGTCCTAGAATTGCAACCTTCTACTACATCTAGTGGGCACAAGCCTGGGCTTGTCAACCAAAGCACCTTCTTGAATAGCAGGACTGAGCTTTTGTGAGCTCAAACGAATAGACCTCCTTACTGACTTACTCATTTTCTCTTCTTAGACAAGCACTCAAACTTGATTAGACTTAGCCCACAAAGTGCTCTAACTACTACAAGAATGACACTATGAGCAGTTAATTCCTCTCGTATTTATTGTGCAAGGTAATGGCAACCTTCATCAATGCATAGTAAAAATGCATGTGCAAACATGGCAATTTGGCAGCGTATGTACTATCACCATTTTACTAGAGCTACATGAGAATCCAAAGATCACCCTACATGATTTCCAACAGCAACATCTTCACACAAATTGAGATTGATGTGACTACACAAGCATGGAATAATTCATTAATGCTTCACTAGTTGTACGGTAAAATGACCACCATGTGACATTTTCCAACTTTGAATACTGCTTGCTGATCTCTTGAAGAGTTGGCAGATCAAACAGTTTATATCAGGCTAACTCAGTTTGACATCCAACGAAGCATCGTTCACCTTCCTCATGACCAATAACATTAATCCATCTTGGAAACCAACTACCATGTTAGCAGGTCCTATGCACTTTGCAAGCTGAATGGCTAGAGCTGTGCATCATAATCTCATTGACCTCATAGCTTTTAACCAACCTTCATCTTCCTCCTGTGAGCTAGTAGGGAACAACAAAGATTTACATTAGCTTTTGATCTTGGTTGGCGATCTAAAACCATGGGTTATGAGCTCAATAGTGGAGATTGGGCCCCACATTCCATACAAGACGCACATCTTCCTTTTTCTGACCTCATGCCAAATAACAGGGTGACACCTTAGGTCTGCGAGTTGGCAGGGTATGATCAAGATCATCTCCCATATCTTCAAATCTAAAAAACTTACACATTGCACAGTTAGTATTTAATGAAAGGCTTTGTCTAATCCGTCGGTGACGTGACCATTGGGGTTAATGGCTTAGGCTTACGTCACTGAATTAAAATTAAAACCCAACTTTGATTTTAATACTTTATTTCCTCCGTAGGGTTTCATTTCCTAAGTCTCGGTTGGCCCTGTGTTTCATCTTTTAGAAAAAAAAATTTGTTGTTGTTTTTCGTCTGCCTAGTAATTCCCACTTCCCCTTTTAATGAATGTTTTATTTTGCAAGGGTTGATTTAGTGCTGCCATTGATCTATTTCCTGCAGCTATCAATGGTGCCCACCATCCTGTGATCAGGAATTGAAGGATCATGAAATCACAGGCGGGCTCCACGTGTCTTATCTGAAGGATTAAATTTGTGCTATCGCTGACCAACTGCCATTTGATCTGATCCATTCCTTGCCATCCCGCGATGGTGCTTGGGTTGATTGTGAAATCACAGGCAAGTGCCATGTGTCTCATCCAATGAAGCCTAAAGAGTAAAGGAAACACTAGCCAACTTTAAATGTATTAAGGGGCAGATTACTAAAGTTTTCTTGAGACGCACATGTTCTAAATCGACAAATATGTTATAATCTCATTGGAAAAGCTGCTCGAAGGTTAACAACATGGCTAGTGACCATGTTAAAGGAATGAGATCATTGATGCTCAGGATCAATGGTTACCCACCATCGCACAATTAGAATTTTCAGGATTGCGATATCACGGGAAACCGCCACGTGGACTTCCTTCATAGTGTATGGTAAGGTGGGCCCCTTATCGTCATTTTGCCAATTGTGTTAGCTTGTTTTGAAGGTGGTCATTGATGATTTGATCAAGTTGAAGAATCGACGGCTCAAATTTAAATCTACATCAAATATGGTTGGAGTCGTTTGTGCAGCGTGAAATTGAGCTTTAATGGCAGATGAGACACTTGCTGGTGTGATTTGATCAACAGTAAAATCAATTTTCCTACTTGGTCTGTATCACAAAGCATTCAACTATTTTGCGAAGTAGTTTCAGAGCCGAAGGTAGAATTGTGAGTTTCTACAACCAGAATTTGGGAGTTCTGCGAACTGAGTCATGAGTTTATTTTCTATGCGTCCTAGTCATTTTGCATTTGAATTTGGGAAAGGATTAGCTGGATGTGCTGTGGCTTGTTGATGAATGTGTTAGGGCTATAGTTTAATTATAGTTGTGAGAAATTATAGTGTTTTCTCCTATAATTTTCTATCTTTGGTTAGTCCCAGCTATCTGAATTATAACATTGTAAAGAAGCCCTAGTTTGCCTAAGATGGCACCACCCAAGCAACATTCTGGCCAGATTGAATATTTGAAATGAAACCTATATGATGATTTCTTGGATCAATTTCCCTTGTCAACGAATGATAGGAGGAAGGGATTGGTCCTAATGCAAGGGAAAATCTTGGGGGAAGGGTTAGTGTATAATTGATCCAACATTGCTGATACTAGGGTTCCCCTCATTGGCTTGGAATTATTCAGATTGTGATATAGACAGAGGAATTTGCCTCACTCTTTTTCAAATGGATAGACATATGATATGGGGAAGCTGGTGGTACCAAATGTATTCCTTGATGTAGACCTACTTAGGGTAGTGGCTACAAGATATGACCTTGTTACATGGATAATCAGGGACAATGAAGCAAAGGTTCTATTGAGCATTAACAGAGAAGAGGTCCAACATATTTTTGACTTTACTGAACCGAGAGAAGACTTGGTTCCTATCAACCTTGAGGAAATGAAGCAGGAGTATCAAAGCTGAAAACTTTTTTTAGAGCAAGGTTGCTTCCACCTCATCTGGCTAGGGAAGGAGGTTCAAAATTTCATATCAGCCCCAGTAACTAGGAACCTTTCAAATTTAATTGTTTTGCAAACCACTTCCTGACCACTTTCTATTCTTTATGTCAGATTTTGGGTTTCATTCCTGGTATGGTAATGCCCATTGCTTATATGTTCATGGGGGTGCAAATACAACACCCTAACTTCTTTATGACCTATGACTTTGCTTCTTTCTTGGCTGAGAGGATGCATGAAGGGCTGTCAAAGCTGTAAAACAATGATACCGACACTCAATTCTTTTGGTATTATATGCTAATGCATATGTTTTTGTTTAATAATGCTATTTTTTTCTATGACAGGATGAAATTAAGGCAATCAGTTGATGGAGAAAGATTGCCAGTATAGATATGGGCTATAGATTTATCTTGTAATAAAGAAAGAACTAGTTATGTACAATTTGATAATTGTTTTGCTTCCATATTAAGGGCTAGATTAATGGTGAATATACCTAGGATCCCTAAGGAATTACATGATTTCCTCAGGCCAAAGAAGAGGAAGCCAGAATTGAAGGTTTACCATAACTAGGGTGACATTATCCCATACCCAATCAACATTGTCTTGAGAGTATATGGTTTTCAGGGAGCCCCTCATATAGTGCCATACAATAAGCCACCAAGAGTGAGATTTGCAGAAGTTATGTGGCAAATAGGTTATACTCATGAGGACAATCTCACTAGAAGGGGTAAGGGAACATTTTTCCTAGATTATGCAATGGTGTCTGATTTTGTATTTTCAAAGGGAGGCTGGATGCATTTTGATAATTTCTTTAATAATTACCATTTGAGGTGTTGACCAAAGTGGTAGCATGAATCTGAGGGTTTCTTTGCTCTTTTTAGACAAAGAATAAAAGCTAGAAAATTTGTGCATGAGTTCAATTTCCCTGAAAACTTGATTAAAGAAATGAATTTGATTTGAATAGATAGGAATTGAACAAGGAGAAATGGATCCACTGTTAGAGTTCAGTCCCCACCATAAGAAAATTAATTTTTTGATGTGAAATTTCAAGGAAATTATGGGCACATTGAGGACAAAAAAGCTAAATTTAGAATTGAGTCTGGGTGTACAAGAGCAAGGTGCCAAACCAATTGAAACAAGTCCAACATACCAACCTACAGAAAGGTGGCCCATTTACAGGAGGAAAAAGGATAGTAGTAGTGATGAAGAAGTCAGAAAAGGAAAATAGATTATGAAAGTGCCTCCACAACCAGATCCGAAATTCAAAGTGCCTGGGGCAATCAAAATTATTGATTTAAAATCATCATCAGAAGACAATCCCTCATCACCACCATCTAAGCCAAGCCCTAAGAGGTAAAGAATTGATCAACCAGAGGAATATCTGATAGATGAGATTATTGTTACTCATCAAGACATGGAAGTTGGTATGCCTTCCCCTCCTAGGCCAGCTGAATTAGTTTTATCTGATTTAGCTATGAAAGGTAAAAGTGTACAAGATACAAGAATGGAGGCATGCAAGGAGTTTCTAGATGACAATATATTTGTAAAAAGTCTTGTATTCTTGCAATTGGTATGGAGGATGAAGTTTGAAGAGTATCAAGATAAATGTAGGTAGATAAGATAACTAAGGCATGACAGGTTAGACCACGAGAATGACGAGGAGGTAAAAGATGAATTAATGGAAGAATTCAAGAACATCACTCTTGAAGAAGGAAGAAAACTAGTGAGTCAGGCTAGTGTATTAATTCCGCTTGAATGGGACATTGCAGATGCAATAGCCTTTAATGCTATTATGAAGTCTAAGAATCCCTTTCAAGACTCTGAAGAAGAGGTCACTGCACAATTACAAAACTGTACTTTCAGTGAGGAATATGAAACTCTGGCAATTTGGGCATTGCCCCACAAGGGAGAAAACTAGATGTTTCTGATATTAATCTAAATTTCAAGGGAGGATTGATAATAAAGAGAGCTTCAAAGAATTCAACCACTGAGGCCACTAATTTGACTATGAATGTGGCCAAATTGGCCCAAAAGACTGCTGAAAGGGAGGAAGCTGAAAGGAAGAACTTAATGGAAAAATATAACCTTTTGATTGAGGAGTACAACAAGATGCATCCAAAAAATATTGAGTTCAAACCTGAAGTGGAGAGGTTTAGGTATAAGCAAATTGAGGAGACATCAAGTGCTCTAGGAACTAGTACATTACCTTCCACAGCAGGGTCAGTGCCTCCTACTTCTCCAATTGTTTCCACACCAAGATCTCCTAGTCAGAATCTTGTCCTCACCCTTTCTTTAGACGAAGCTGAAGAAGAAATAGAGTACTCTATCAATCCTACAAAGAAGTAGCTCTTGCACAAAATTGATAAATTATAGGCATCATTAAACAAAAGTGAGGAGGGATCTCTCTTAAAGCAAAAAGAAATTGTTACTACTATTTTGAGGCATTTAAATGAAAAGGTTGATAGAAAATTGATATCTATACATTATTTATATTATTTGTTGTTAGCAACAATAAAGAATATTGATAGGGATCAAGAAGTAGCAATACCAATAATTGAAAATTGGATCCCTGGGGCTAGTGATCTGGATATCATGTATAAGGCCTCAAGGTTTGATATAAATAATAGGCCCCAATCATTAAAGCCTACTCATGTGTTAGTAAAATCATTGCAAGGTTTTCAGACCTTACCAAATGACTTGAGCAGGAAGATTAGGGCGTTGGTGAAGAATTTCAATGATTGGGGTAACACATTGTTACCTGGTATAATTGATGAGCAAGGGAAAATTAGGTCATTTCAACAATGGCAGGCTCAAGCAAGCGAGGCCATCAGTGATCAAATCAATTCAATTTGTAATGACTTAGACTATGATTAGTTGGTGAGCTATATGGACAAAATCATTAGTACCAGATCATTTTTGGAATCTTTTGAAAGGGATGCGAATCAGGTAGCGGTAAAATACACACCTTATAATACCAAGGTGGATCAGTTAATTAATTTTGACTGGCCAATTGATGATGTGTACCAAAATTGGGTAACTAAATATTTGACTGAGGAGGAGTAAAAGGAGTGAACTACTAATAGGTGGCAAATTAGATGTTGCGGTTGCAACGGTTCCAGTTTTGTGTTGACAGCTTTCTTGGTGTGGTTTTCTTGTAGTTTTTTGCATCAACATTCCTCAGCTGATATGATGAACAAGAATATTTTTCAAGGTGGTGGCTGTTGTAACAAATTTTGGAATATCACTAGGTGCTCCAATTGACTGGTGACAGGTGTACTTTCTAGCTTGGTGCTTGTTTGCTCCTTCATTTTCTATAAGAAGGAATTCAAGGCCAAAAGTATGGGTTAGCAAGTTAGATAATTTTTGTCGAGTCTAGGTGAAGTTGCAGAGTGAATTGTAAAGTCTAATGGTTTTAAAGAAATGCAATTTAGGTTTTGAGTCATTTTGTAATAGGTTTTGAGTTCATAGAGATTTAATGTTGTATAACAATACTAGCATTTGAGTTGAAATGAAAATTCGAGCTCATGTCTCTCCATTGTACATGCATATCTGAACTTTGAATGAAATAACTAAGGGTTGTTTTATCCATCTCACTATTGTGGTGTGTATGATTCTATTTTAGCTTTAATTCAAGGAATTAATCAAAATGCTTGAATGGGATTATAGGCAGATATGTGTTGTATAAGGATTTGATAAGTAGTCCTCAGTTAGAATGCATACTGATGAAATTGTAATGCAATATTGTTAGGGATCTTATATGTGATGTATAAAATCTATTATAAACCTCTAGATGCTTATGAATTTAACTCCTGCAATGGATATATGGCACTGATCTAAGTTATAATTATTAGTGTAGTTCACTATTTGTTTGTCTTTTCCTAGAGCTTGCTACAAATTGCAAATCATTGACTATCTTATACAATGGATTGTGTTTAGTTATCTCATGCTCTAGATAGTTGATATTGTCTATGAACATCCAATTCTAGTTGATATTATCTTATTGTGTTGAGCTATTAAGTGAGATCATCTGCTATTGTTAATGTTGTTTATAATAATGGTGCAGAGGTTGTAAACACATTAAGGGATCACCCTCTTGGGTCTTGTAAAGCCCGAAGTGTAGGAGGCTTTTGAAGTCCTCGTCAGTTGGTCCAGGTCCTTCGAGCTACCTTTGATTGGAATTGGCAATTCCATAGGTAGATTAGAAGACAAACCTGGTTATATTGTAAAAAGAACCAACATACAAATGACTTTTTAATATTTTATGATCACATGAAACATAAAACACACTAATTTCAAGGTTGTTAACATCACTATTGGAATGTTTTAATTTTTTGACCTTTCAAACATTAAAAAGTACATCATTAAATTAATTATGTAATTGCATAAAAATTAAAAACATCATGAATTCATTATGTAACCACATGATAAGTCAAATATAATTCTATCAAGAAATTAATATCAAATAGATAAGATAATCACATAAGTTATACATTTCAATGTCATTGATCTTCTACTTCATTCAACTCTTTGTCTGTATGATCATCTAATCCAGATTCGACATTGTAAGGATTGGTCATATCATCATCATCATCATCAATATTAGTTTTAGTAATGTCATCATCCACATGGATATCATCTTCATGAACATTAACTCCTACATCATCATGATCTAGTTGCTCCTCTTTGACATCTTCGTCAGGGACATCATCAACTAATTGTTGATCCTGATCATCATCAACATCATCTTCTAGTTCTTTGGTATCTTCTTCTTCCACCACATTATACTTTATTGGCCTTCATCTTGGATCATGTCTAACAACAAATGACCAACCCAATTTACCTAGAACCTCTAAGTAAAATACCTGCTCACATTGGCTTGGAAGAACAGAGGGCTCATTTCCAGCTCGTTCGATCAACCTTGTATTAACCATGGTAAATCCATTATCATGTTCAATAATAGTTCTCTCAGGATCATTTTCATTCAATCATATCCTGTACCATAGGACAACGAACATAATTAATCTGAAGGACTTAAAGTCACACTCAAGTATCTCATCCAAAATCCCATAGCATCGATTTTCTGAGACTTCTGGATGTATGTCGCTTCTAGATGAAACATTAGTCACCTAAAAGACTGCAGTTATACCAAAATCAGAAGTTTTCTTCATGTCATCCAACATTTTGATTTAAAATTTATGACCATTGCACCACATAGCCTTGTGGTGTTTCACCTGCAATATTTCAAACATATAAAAATTATTACAATATTGTCAGTTGATAAACATATTTATTCTTGGCCGAATGTATGCAAAGAAAACAATCTCAACATATATATACATCAATATACTTGAAAATAATTAAATAATATGGGTGATTAATATATTTATACGTACCTGTTTATCTCTTAAACTATATGCTAAATCAATTTCCCTTTATGTAACATTAGAATCTCCATTACGGTAAGCTTCTTTAACCAATGAAGCCACACCTTCCCATGTTAATGCGTGACCAGATTGTTGACATCGTTCAATCCATACTGTCATCCAATCAATATTTTTGGTGACATACAAATGTAGTGCATCCCAACTGTATAAAAAAAAATTGAAATTCACAAATGGCGTATAATTAGTTAAATACCACAGTATACCACCTTAATTTATAATTGATGTATATTGAATATTAAAACTTAAATAAGTACAATATACATACAAACCATATGTTAAATGTATTCCAATTAATCTCCATGACCATTTTATAATTACCTCCCACTTTACTCAATCTACCTTTCCCCATCACATACTCCCCTTTGAATTTGTTAATGGAGTTGGGATCCCAAATGCGATCTACATGGATCTTTGCTACAAACTTAGGAAGATATTCACTAATGTACACCATGGTTTGGTATACCATATATCCCTCCACCATAGAACCCTCAAGATGTGCTCTTTGTCTAACCAAAGCCTTCAAAAATTTCAAGTGCCTCTCAACCATCCACATTGACCTTTGTATGTCCACACACAACTAGTGTTCTTGAATTTGGTAGACACTTTTGTATTTCACACATTAGACGAGGAATTTTTCTCTTCCAATAATTTATATCTTCTTTATGGATTTCTTTAGATGACAGTCATCTACAATTGATTCAAGGCACAAATATATTAATGAGATTTAACAAAAATATACAATATATTACCTAACAAGTAAAACAAATGGCAATTATAAGATGTATACAACGAATTGAACAAATCTCTCTACTTAACTCATGTATTTTCCAAGATCATATATAACTTGCTTGACATTGTTGTCAAAGTTGTCTAGGAGAGATAGAGGTAGAATGTACCGCAACAATTATAAAATGATCTTTTCATTATTTTTCCAAAAGTAGTAAACACAATACACTAAAAAGTACATGCATTATACAATGTATGTAATATACTAGAATAATTACCTTCATGAAGGTATGCCAATCATGCATTTTCATCCTTGACCCAAATTCACCTTTCTTTGTTATTATATTGTTTATATTTGCAACAAATCCTGTAGGAAATCAATTTTTTTGTATGACTTCTTTTATAGCATTGGTTTGCTGCTCTATTAATAACCAAGGAAAGGCACTTCTATTAATTTGGTCTCCATCGCTATTTAATTGAATGACATTTTTTATTGCATGATTGGCTTCCTGAATGTCACTACAAATTTTGACAATTTTTTCTTTATCATGCCTTCCATCCAATATTTTCCATAACGTTTCTGTTATATTCTTTCCGATATGCATTGTATCAAACAAATGCATAATTTATAGCTGTTCATAGTAGGGAAACCTACTAAATTGTCTGGGATAACTTTTCAATCCTTGTGGAAGCCAGCCATTAATGCCTTGACCACCTTCATGAAGCATATAAGTTAAACAAATTAACAATGACAATCATTTTCAATTACAACATGAGTAAACACAACATAATATAAAAATATAAATTCAAAACATATGATATATGATAGATAAACAATTTGATCTTATGTATAACCTTGACGATTAATTCTATTATATTCCAAATTCCATAGGCAAGGTGTCATTCTTCATGGTTTTGATGTAGTCTCCTCTTTCCCATTGAAAATATGTTTTTCAGTAGTTCAATACTTATGATTTCTATGGAGGAAGTGCCTATAATCATCAAACACTTTCTTTCCTAAACTTGTTGAACGACGAGATTTCATTTTTGGACCACAAATTTGACATGCAAATTTTCCCTTTGTTTGAAGACCTGCAAGATGATATATAATTGGATTAAATATGTCAATTTTTTTAATTATATATAATGAATAGATTATTTTAAAAACATTCATGATATTTGCTTCATCAAATTAAATATTGTTAAAGTGCAGTCGAACATTATAACATACCACAAAAATGTGTTAGCCTTGGGGCATCATGAATTGTCCATACAAACATTGCATGGAATTGAAATTGTCTTTGTCCTATTTTTCTAGAGACGTCATATATAGTGATGCCATTCCATAACTTTAGTAACTCATCAATAAGAGGCTCGATATATACATTCATATCTTTAACTTGGTACTTACTTAGTTGAATGAACATAAACATTACATAATTATTATAACCATTTTACTGTAATATATATAAATTAATGTACATGACTATTGAATGAAAAAAAAATAAGTCATTATGTAAAAAATAAGACAAATGAGATGATACTATGTTAAAGAAAATTGATGTAAACAAATACCTAGAATAATCATTGACAACATTATGTGCTCCCTCTTTATTGACATCCATGGAGGAATGTTATTGTTGATAACAAAAATAGGCCACACTGAGTAAATAGATCTCAACTCTCCAAATGGATTGACATCATCTGCTCCCAATAAAAGCCTAAGATTACGAGGCTCTTCTTTAAAGTGTGGCCATCTTTCCTCCATGTCCCTAAATGCAAAACCATCTGCAGGAATTCGAAGAATGTCATCTCCACTTCTATTCTGTGCATGGTAATCCATAAATTGTGCTAAGCTTTCACACCTAAATAATCATTGCAAACATGGAATAATGGGAATATAATGAAGAACCTTGCGAGGAACCTTTTTTGTTAGTTGATTTGTTCAACATCTACTGATATGACATTATGGGCATTCTATTGCAAATTCTTGTTGTTTATGATATATAATATGATCATTGGGGCATGCATCTATTGCTTGATACTCCATTTCGATATCTTTCATAATGACACATAAATCTCGGTATGAGCGAGGTAAAATATTTGATGGTGGTAACAAAAATTCACCAATCAATCTACAACAAAAAATAATTTGTTCATATAATTAAAGAATATTAATGGTACATATTTCATCCTTTATTTACTAGTGATGAACTAACAACAATTAAAATAGATGAAAAAAGATGACATATATGACATACCTTAACATCTGTGAGATTGCTATGTTTGATAAACCATTCATAACCTTCAAGTTCAACAACAAAAATACAACACAAAGAAGAGTTGTTTGGGAGCCTTCATAAAGGGGCTTGTATGCCTTCTCAAGTACATGTAAATCATGAACATCATCAAAGTCATCTTGATCATCATGATCAGCTCTACCACTAAATGTGTCATGGATCAATGTATTCATACCATCATCTTCAACTGTTTTTTTCTGGCGCATGATCATCTTCTTCCATAGGATCATTAACTTCATCTTTGATATTCACAGCTCCATGTTTGTCTGTTTGCAAAACCACATTCTCTAGGCCGTGATAAGCCATATCATCTGCCCTAGGGTGCCCCAACTTTATAATAATGATAGACACAAATAAACCATGATCATAATCAAGTGATTATATATATATATATAAATGTTAAAATGATATAAACATTTACAAATTCAATCAATATAAACACATATAATGAACAACTTACCAATGGACGATAACCATGCCCCCCTTCAATGTGACTTACAATGTTTCCTGTGATTAAAAGTCATCTCTTTAAGCCCTTGCAATTATTGCAAGGACAATAAAATTTCCCATCACCCTTTCTTTTCAATCTAGCCCACAATCTATCAAGTGTCTCTTCATTTTGTTCTGGACTAATATTATCTGACATGATTTTTCTTTATCAAGCTTGACTATTTAGATCTTCAAAAAATATCAAACTCACACTCCAATAATTTTTATTCATAGGCAGGTAACATAATCTAATAATTCTGATATTTTACACCAAAAAATTTGGCATGTAACCACCCCTGCAAAAAAGAAGATAGTCTAAAGTTAATGACCCTAAAAAACACTTTAAAATGCTAATTCCAAAACTTATTAAATTTTGATTTTAATATGATTTCCAACCGTTAAGACTCCTAAAATTAGAATATTGAACTTGATCACAAAATTCCTACAACGATGGAGGGGTAGCAAAACATAATAACCCGACCAAAATAACACTAGACAAAATAACCTAACCAAAATAACCCAAGGACAAAATAACCTAGGGTCATAATAACCCATGGACAGAATAACCTGTGGTCAAAATAACCCATGGACAAAATAACCCAAGGTCATTTTAGATCAAGCTAGTAAACTAGAAATGACATAAAATAAATTATAAATATGATTGTGAGGCATCATAGAGGCTATTTAGGTCATTTTAAAACCATATATCCATTATATACCCCTAAAATAGCCTTAAAACACCTTTAATATGCTTAAATAACCTATAAAATGATAAATAATTAAAAAATAAAAGCAATTTCATGGGAATAAGTTGATTATTTTGAAGACACATGGATTGGCAGACTAACTAGAAGAGGCAACAGACGATCACCCAAGTCTCCAATCACAATGTGGAATTGCTATTCAGCTACTCAAGATGATCTTCACATAACCAATAATACTATTGAGGGATGACACAAAGGATTTAGTGAATTACTTCAAGCATTGCACAACTTAGTCTGGAAATTCATCAAAGCAGTGAAAAAAGAACATAGTCTCCAAGAGAATAGAATAGAGAAATATATGGCTGGATACACTGGGCAACCAAGCATGAAAAAATACCATGAACTCAAAGAAAGAATAAAAAGATTGGTTGATGGTTTTGACAACCATAACATTTTAGATTATATAACAGGCATCACTCATAATTTGACACTTTAATTGAAATTTTGAATAATAAAGTTTTTTTAGCAACATGTAATTTATAAATTTTGTTTTCCTTTTTCTATATTCTTACGGGGATATTTTGTCCATGGGTTATTCTGACTATGGGTTATTTTGGCTTGGGTTATTATGACCCTAGGTTATTTTGTCCCTGGGTTATTGTGACCAGGTTATTCTGTCTAGGGTTATTTTGGTCGGGTTATTATGTCCTGTAATTAATGCAGGTAGTGAGCTAGTAAGAGCAAGTGACCCATTCCTAAGGAGCAACAAGTTAGAATCATCATTGCTAATGTCAATACAGATTTATCCTTTTAGTTAAAGGTGCAATGTGTCACTTCTTATGACGAGCTTATCCCTAGGGCCCTCAACATTGAGAGAGCCCTAATAAACAACAACAAAAACATTGGTAAGAGCATGATTAGGGTACAAACCCTAGGCCTCCATAGAAAAATAAAAAATAACTATAGAGGATTAGTGAGGTTGCAATACCAGAAAGATTGAGACATTGTAGGTAATAACAAAATCTTGCAATCTAAAGATTTTAGCCAATAACAAGCACACTATGTAGCTTAGTGACATTTGTAAATGCAATCTACGGTAAGAAGAATGATAGTCACTTGAGATGTGACAGTCAAAAAGAGGCTAAGTAGTGACAAGATAATAAAGCTCAAACCTTGCATAGTAAAGTGGAGATTTTAACAGTGAGTTTCCTTACCCCCTTGCTGACCTTAAGGGTTTTTCAAATGCTTTTGGTAGTGTTAGACAAGGAAAATGCAATCAGGGAATGACTATCCAAATGAAGTAGTAGTGGTAATCATAGGTTCAATGTTTCTTCTTATCCATTAATGTATAATGGAGGTAGTGGATTGCATGTTTGAGCAGTGTTTTGAGACTCATCAAAGATGGGAGAATAGTGAATAATACCTTGTGGACTGTGAAGTAGTGTCAATAAGGTTGAAGGATCTTAAGAACTACAATACCATGAAACAATGAGTCCCCTCAGTAAGTAGGCAGTCTATAGGGCATAGTTTGATTTTATAGAAGGATGCTCATGAAAGGAATCTTCAAGTGATAGTGAGTGAGCTGTTTGAGATTGGTTGAGGGTGCAATACCCACTTAAAGGAAGTTAGCAAAGCAATAAATGTACAAGAAAACCAAATCATACACAACAAACAATTCACAATGTTATCTTGCATAATGCCTTGAGTTTGAAGACAAAAATCTCATTGTATCTTCATGATGAAAGTGGTGACCTTAATGGTCAATCACTAGAAACCATGATTTTAAAACATGCTATTGTGCTTATGGAGGCAACATTTTAAGCAAGGCAGTGAGTGGTGGTTTGGAACAATGGCAGGTATGAAGGACTTGCTTTATATGCATACTATGCAGTCTAGCTTAAGACACGTTCTTAGAAGAGATTGAAGGTGGATTATGGAACTCAAGGGTTACCATGAAAAGGATTAAAGCAAAGACTGAGATCTATTTAAAAGCCACGGTCATGAAGATATTAAAGATGTCACATACAAAACCCTAGTAGCTGGAGTAATGAATATAGTGCCAAAGAGGATAGTGTGTTGGGGCAGATTTAGGAGATCTCCACATTATCTAATTACAAGGAAATACATCATTTATTTATTTAAAGAAATCATTCTAAACCCTATATAGGATACATTGATACTTCAAAAGCCTCTGAAGGAATTTGAGATTATGCAAATATATGTCAAGTAACATTCATAAGGTTTAGAAAATCTTGATCACTCTCTAGAATAGCCCATTAAACATGGGTTGTGCTTGAATGTACTACATAATTGATATAACACAACCACTCTGCATATCAACCAAAGTTATAGGATCTTTATTGCAGCAAGAGGTAATCACTCTTTGGTCATGCTATAATTACATCCTAACCTGTTAAACTTGAGACAACCTGAATGCACCCAATGATGATTGACACCTACATTATACAACCTGAATTAACTATATTATATGAGTGCCTCCATTTCTATCACAACATAGCCACATTAAACTTGGGTCACACATGAATGCATCCTGTATTTGTTATAGCACAAATGCCACATGACCAATAGAGTTATGGATCACATAATTACAATCACAAGAATTTGTTCCTTGGTTGTGATCTTATGGTGATTCCACACAACAAAATCTAGACATGAAATTCTCAAAACCCTAAACCTCTAAAAATGAAATCTGATGAGATGTTGCTTTAAAATATGATTTTCAAACCTAGAACTACAAATCTAACTTCACAACCAAATTCTGCAAAAAGACAATGACTACCCTCAACCTGGCGATATCTTCTTGAATTTTTTCTGATTTTTCCCATGAAAATCGTCCTTAGTTCTCCACAAGCTATCTCAAGTAGAGCAAAACACTGTCGCAATAAATCAGGCCTGAACTCAATTTTCTTTATGTCGGCCACAATTTGATTTTTTTCTATTTTTTATATTTGTCAAAAATTCAACGAAAATGATAGCCGACATTTCAATTAACCCCAGGTTCATCAAAATTTTGACAAACATCGGGGATAAACTTTCAAAAAATTGAAAATTACACATCAAATTTTGCAAGCACCCGATGATACATCAAATTATACATATTTTGTTGGACAGTTTCGTCAGATTTTGCAGTCAAATGAGTTAGTGTTTTCACTATTCACAACAAGAAAATTGTTGACTTTTGTGAGAGAAAAGTCAACAAAATACCTAACAGGAGGGAGTATGAGGCACCAAGGTTGGAGTAGCTACATCAAGATATCGTCCAGGGTCATAAGTGGACCAAGTAGGCCTCTAAGCCTCATTCTTTGTTTATTTGGACTCATTTTTAGCACTTTTCTAGGCAGCAAGGTGCTTAAGCATCTTTTTTGAGTGCCCTTGTCTAGAATATTTGTTGTCATCTAGCATCTATGCCTAGGTCCTGACTTCATGTTGTCATCTTAGGGATGCGCTGGCATCTTCAAGGTAGCTATGGAAGTTGAGGATGCATGCACAGTGCACAAATATCTACATGGTACGCATAGGTATTAAGTAATTGTTTGCATTCATAATGAAATTTGGTGTTTTGACTTAGAATTTTTTCACTTTTTGCAGGAGTACCTAGAGATTCAAGAGAATCCAGGAGGGCAAACATTCTAACTTGTTCACGAGTAGAAGGACCATCTATCAAATGATGAGGTCACACACCTTGAGCAGGTTGGTCTCTGGCATGTATTCACCATGCTAGAGATGAGGTATCATGAGAGGATGCTTACAACCTTGATGGAGCGGTGGGACACCACCATGTCATCTTTTCAGCTGCCATGTGGGGGGATGACCATCACGCTCAAGGATGTCTATCAAATCCTTGAGCTACCCATCTACAGATGACAAGTGGCTCTAGACAATACACAATCAGCTCGGGAGTAGAGGGAGGGTATCATCTACTACTCAGGGAGGAAAAATTGCGACAAGAACACAAGCCACATTTACATGCACTAGTATGATCAAGTGAGTACCACTACACCATTGCTGCATTTAGATATGGCCGTGATCATGGTTTTCTAGATCATGATATATGGGCAAGGCTCATACCTGCATGGGGGCCTCATCTACACTTTTAGAGATATGGTTAAACATTGTACTATTTTTTCCTAGGCGTACAACATGTTGGTGCACCTCTACTAGGAGCTAGGCTGGTATGTGCATTATGAGTATTGTATCCTTACTACATGCACACTTTTGTAGGTGTCCCACATCATGTGCACCTGGCCAGTCAGTTTTCCCCAGTGATAGAGATATTAGATCCCTGTAGCCCACTTGTATGATATGATGGGCTACTAGAGAATCTACAACTTATAGTTTTGGTGGCTATAGTTTGACACTGTTGCGGTGGATGATGTTTGGTGGAGACCCTATTAATTTTTTCAATGGGTGGATGATGATAGGTACTTGAGGAACCTGCAGTTGGGTCATGTGATAACATGGCCATTTTTTCAATGGGTGGATGATGGTAGGTACAATTTTTTGACAGGCCACATGGATTATATCATAGTACCTTATTATTGTAGTCAAGTCATGCGACAACATGGCCATCCCCAAACTATTCTGCCATATGTGCCTACCTATACTAGGGCTTACAGGAGTGCACTGAGTTTCAAGGATTTCCCTAACCCTACTATTACTAATATCGATCCTTTAATGATGATGAGCCCGATTAGGATCTACCACCCATAGTGGCTATGGATAATGTCAGGGTAGTTGATGATTTTGTGTAGTGGTGGGAGAGGCATCATCTTGCTCCTGTGTTTGGCGAGGGTGCCCCTAGATGGGACCCTAGCCCATAGGAGGATTTTCCTCCCCAACCCTCATAGGATAGATGGAGAGGGTGCTAGCAGCCCAATGGAAAGGCAGCACCAACGAGACCGAGGCAACATAGGAGATCGGGCCCCACTATGGCTACCCCTATCTCTTCAACACCACCAGCTCCTTCTATTCCAATAGTAGCGGCCTTAGTGTCACTAGGAGTGGCCACCGATATTGATAGTGTGGGTCCTAACACTACCCCTCACCTTGATCCTACATGGTAGCCAGAGGATAGAGGTATATATAGTACATATACATAGTACATTGTTTATGATTCTGTGCTTTTAATTTTTATGTTTACAATATATATATACATTTCATATGATATTGATTCCTCTATTTTTCTTTGTGGTTGCAGAGGATGCATAGGGATGGACTGGGTTGATGGCTCAGTGCATTTTAGAGGTTGCCACTGACGTGTTGATCTAGGGGACAGTTCTTGAGGATTTCTAGTTAGTATCTGCGGGATGACCTACAAGGAGCAAGGTGAGGAGATCATGCAACTAATGGAAGAGGTGATGAATTTTTGGGGATAGTGGGACCATTTTCTGAGTGAGTTATAGATGACACTCAATAAGCAAGATGTAGTAGTGAGGAGGGTTGGCACTGTCGAGTAGGTGCATGATGCCCTCCAGAGTCATCTTGATGAACTCAATAGGCAATTGACAATTGTGACCTCAACAAAGGTTCAACAGCTATGAGATAAGCTAAGGTGGGCAGAGATGACTATAGCCTCCTTATAGGGAGATATTAGGGGGATGTGGGAAAATTTTTCTTTATCATGCTCACACCAATCTCACTCCATGACCACCGTGCAGCCTCTCCCGAGGGTAAAAAAGTAGCTGCCAGAGTCGAAGGGCTCTAGGATCCATGCATCGTAGTGATAGGGGCTCATCATTTTATACATCATTTTTATAGTGAGATATATACACATACATATACACTTGCAAATATTTTGTATAGACATATATTCAACAGCCACTAATTTTTATAGTAGTGGCCAGATACATGTACATGACATTTGATACATACATGGATATATATATATATATAGAGTCGAAGGGCTCCAGGAGCCATGCATTGTAGTGATAGGGGCTCATCGTTTTATATATCATTTTTATAGTGAGATATATACACCTACATATACAATTGCAAATCTTTTGTATAGACATATATTCAGCAGCCACTAATTTTTATAGTAGTGGCCTGATACATGTACATGACATATGTACATGACATTTGATACATACATGGATATATATATATATGGAAATATCAGTTTCAATGTCATGGTTTTATTTGTGTGTATGCTTTTTTACTTTCATGTATGTTATATGCTCATATGGATGCATGTTTACATTAGATGCTAACATGATTTAATAAACACATGGTTGTATGCTAATTAAATACAATGATGATCTAATTTCCTTACAAGATGTAATGAGATGTATGGACACACAACATAGTGAAACACATGTATGTATGACACACACACACACATGTGCTCATATCATAACAGAAAAAATATTCATAATGTGTTAATGAATAATGTCAATATATGTAGTGCTACTACCTTCCATAGGGAGAACACCAGATGAGTGACATATAGAACACTATGCATAGTATCAACGAAGATACATCACATTAACACGCTCTTTTAGAGGTGTTCCATCCATATATGATAATCCATAGACACCTAAACCCTATACAGAGATCACAATGTAATGTCCTAACTTGTTAGGACTGAATTTCCCTCTCTAATCAGGCGATGCATTTACATTTCATTGGTTTTCATAGAGAATGGGGTCTCCTAGCTTAAAGGTCCTAGGAATCACATTTTAATTATATTGTTTTGATAACGACCATTGATAAGCTTTAACATGATCAAGGGCTTGTAAATGGCGCTCGTCGAACATCTCTAGCTAATGCAAACAGTTAATTTAGTATGTTTTGTCATCAATTAAACCTTTAAGGGAAACCTATAAGGATGGAATTTCCAACTCCAAAGGAAATATTGCTTTGGCACCATACACAAGGTTGTAAGGTGTCATTCCTGTCGCTATACAGACAATCATGTGATAGGCCCACAAAGCATATGTTAATTGAATATTCCAATCCTTACCATGCTTATTGACCGTTTTACAAAGAATCAGCTCTATAGTTTTGTTAGACACTTCCGCTTGATCATTGGACTATGGATAATATAGTGTAGAAAACCTATGTTGGATATGAAACTTCTCCAAGAACTACTTTACTTCCTTATTCTTGAATGGCATACCATTTTCAGAAACAAGTGTAGCAGGCAATCCAAAATGAGAAATAATGTTGTTCATGAGGAAACTATAGATAGCTTCAGCATTTGTGGATTAGAGTGGAATAGCTTTGAATCATTTTGTAATCCATAGCAGTAATAATAAAGGTATGTCCCTTGGAAGAAGGAGGTGATATCTTTCCAATAATATCCAACACCCATTTTGTGAACGGCCAAATAGAGGTTTGGTTTTGTAACTCTTGAGTAGGTGCATGGATAAGATGGATGTGTTGTTGATATTGAAGGCACTTTTTAATGAAATCAAAGGAATCTTGTTCCATCATTTTCCAATAGTATCCCATGTGCATCAACCTTCTTGCTAGGCATCTACCACCAAAATTTTCACCCCAGAGCCCAAATGGGCTTCCTTAAGGGCTAGGGGTATTTTCTCTTTAGTGAGACAACTGAGAAGCAAGATGTTATAGAATTTTCAATAGAGAATATTAGATAAGATGACATGATGTGCTAAAAGCTTTGATATATGAGTGTGATCTTTTTTCATCACATCATTAGGAAAGTTTCTAGCCTTTAAGTAGGTGTAGATACTAAAAAACCATCCTCTCGAGTCTACATGAGAACATACAAGAGACTCAAATTTAGGTTGATCAAAAACTGCGGGAGTTCATAGAACCTGACATATGAAGTGGTATTCTTCTGCATCCTCTTCTGAAGGCACCAAGGAAGCAGTGCTTTCCATGGCATCAACATGTCTATTTTCTCTCCTAGGGACATTGTCTATTGTGAAAGAGGAAAACTACTTAAGTGAGGATAAAGCAAGATCTCGGTATTGGGACAACTTACTTTGTTTAGCTTGATAGGTTCCTATAATCTAATTCACAATAAGCTTAGAATTTCCTAGTATATGAAGATATTTGATTCTTAATGTAATCACGTCACACAAGCCAACAATAAGGGCTTCATACTCAATGATGTTATTGGTACAAGGAAAATCTAGTCGAAAGGATAGAGGGACCAGTTTACCTTTAGGGTATATCAAGACCACACCTACTCTAGAACCAGTCTAACACCTCTATCCATCAAAATACATTTTCCATTCAAGGAACAAATCCAACCCAAGGAAGGAGCGAGATGAAGGAGTTTCAACCAATTGATCAACAAATGCTTGACCTTTTATTGATTTATGAGTAACAAAGTCTATATGGAACCTAGAAAGCAACATAACCCACTTTGCTAATCTCCTAGCAAGGTTAGCGCTAGAGAAAAAAATGTTTCAAAAGATCTATTTTTACTATGATGTGTGTTTTGGCATGGAGAATGTAGTGTCTCAACTTCCACGTAGAGAATACAAGAGTGAGGCATTGCTTCTCCATGGATGAATAATGAGTTTTGTAATCAACTAGAATGCAGCTAATGTAGTAGACCACTCTTTCTTTTCTTATGTCATCATATTGAGATAGTAAAGCTACCAAATCATATGGTGACATAGCAAGGTAAAGCAAAAAATTCCTATCTTGCATAGTCGACATCAATACAAGAGGATTGGCCAAATAAGCTTTTATTGAGTCAAAATATTTCTAACACTCCTCATTCCATATGAAGTGAATATCCTTTTTCAATAAACGAGTGAAAGGGAAGGTATGATAAACCAACTAAGATATAAATGTATGAATTTCCTAAATCTTCCCTTGTAAACTTTGCAACTCAGTGATATTTCTTGGAGGCATGTTAACGATGGCATCAATCTTATTTGTATCAACTTCAATTCCTCGGTGAGAGACTATGAACCCCAGAAGCTTGCCAACATCTATGCAGAAGACACTTTTATGGGGATTAAGTCTCATTTTGTAGATTCAAAACCTTTTGAAGATAAGATGAAGGTTCTTCACATGGTCTTGACTAGTTATCAATTTTTCCAAGATGTCATCAACATAATCCTCTAAGATCTTATGAATAAAATTATGAAATATCAGGTTCATTTCCCATTAGTAAGTCACTCCACATTCTTTAAACCAAAAGGCATGACAACATAGTAGAACATCCACCAAGGGGTAGTGAAGGTTGTCTTGTATTGATCATCCTAGTTAATACGAACCTGATTGTAACCCGAGAATTCATTTGTAAAAGACAACAATGCATGGCCTACAATCGAGTCTACAATCATATCTATATTATGTAATGAAAAATCATCCTTAAGAGAAGCCTTATTAAGATCTTGAAAGTCAATGCATATGTGAATACAACCATTAGGCTTACTAGTGGGGAAAACATTCAAAATTCAAGGGGAGTAGTCAATCAGATGGATAAAGTTTGCTTTCAATAGCTTCTATATCTTAGTCTTGACCATTAACGTTATCTTGGGATTGATCTTTCATATTTTTTTCTAAACCTGCTTGGTGTCAAGACATAGGATAATATTGTGAACAACTATAGACTCATCAATACTAGGTATATCCTCATAGATCCAAGAAAAGATATCAGGATGAGAATGCAAAATTGGAGTGTTCATTTACTTCTTCCGAAGAGAGACACTTCCCAATATTGATTACTTTTTTGAAGATTTAGAATCCATAGAAACTTCAATAGTATCCCTTCTTAGGATAGAACTATAGTCTTTGGGATGATATATTGGATCATCATCACTAACATTAGATAGAGGGTCATCCTTGTCAACACTCAAAATAAATTCTCCAAAGTATGCTTGTTTGTGCAAGTGATACGGGAATCATTTCTTGTGGTGATAAGGAGGTAGTGGGGAATAGGCACCAAGAAATTCCCCTAATGCTTTTTCTAAAGAGAAGACATCTAAATGGACTCTCTCAGAATGCCCCCTTTCTTCTATCAACTCAGGATGAACCAAGCTTAATGGATTGGTTGAAATCATATTAACACTCCACCAAGGTTTTTTCTTAGACTATTCAATAGAGCATCCAAAACCTAGATAGTTCTTTCATTGATTAAACTCGATAAAGACTTGAATTCCTTTCTTGATACAGCCTAGGCCTTTCTATCCATAGCCATATCAAGAGGCAAGTTCATATCCAAACCCATAACAAGTTTGTAGAACTTTAGGAGGTGGCAGCTCCATGTAGAGTGTCTCATTCCACCAATGGATGTTGAATGTCTCTTCGGGAGCACTTCCGCCTTCTTTAACAAGTTTGCAAACATAAACTCCTTTGCAAGAGTGAGATTACTCTCCTGGGAAGAGGAAGGAGTGGTTTCTTGAACAGAATCATACTCTTCTTCCTGAGCATGAGTTTCATCCACCTTTGTGTTGATAATACTTGGAAATTATATAATAGAGGGGCTCACCTTGTATTCTATGATGAAGAACTCGAAGAGATCCAAGGAACCCAAATCATCACCAAAAAAAGCATTCAATTGAGTAGGAAAAGGGGAAGATGGGGGACACTTAGGATTTTTTTCTTTAGGTGGTTCATTTTTTTTGACACTCACTCCAGGAAGGACTTCCATAGAGGGTATCAATGAGGAACATTCCATAGCATCAAAAATTAAGGATCTGAAATAAAATTATTGAGAGTAGATACAACTAAAGCATGATCGATAGCTACTAGCTCACAAAGGTGAACAACTTCTGGATTTTCTTTAATCATAACCACCTGATTGTTTGCAATAAACTTCAAAGAACGGTGTAAGGTAGAAGTCACAACACCCATAGCATGAATCTAGGGTCTCCCCACAAGAAGATTGTATGGTAATAGGTTGAGCATAAAATAGAACAACATAGGTAAGGTAACGATACCTAGCTTCAAAGGTAGTATTATCATACCCAGAGCTTGGTGGCCAATGTTATCAAACCCACAAATATATACAAGGAAGAGGCTACTAAAGAAGATGAATCAAATATAATTTTAGGCAATAGGTCCATACTACAAACATTGAGAGCTAAAGTAGTGTCAACGAGAGTACACATAATACAAATATTATGAACATTAATTATAATCATCAAGGGGTTTGCTTGCCTATGCACATCCAGAGGTGGGAGTTCTTGCAGGTGGAACGTAATATTTTGCGAATCCCCCTGAATATGAGAGAACAATGCATTAACATCCATAGGCCTAGCGGAGGTAGGCAAGAGAATCTTTTGCAAGGATCCTGCAACATCTCTTGGTAAACTAGAGTAGTCTGAAGCAAGTTTGAAAGTGAGATCTTAGCCAAAGTAACATGAAGTTTCTCGACCAAATCGTAATCACCTAGTGCTTTGATCATAGGCTTAGGTGTTGGAGGAAGGCTTGGTTAGGAAGGTGGTAAAGAAATAGGAACTTGTGTGGTTTTTGATGTGGGAATGGAAGGTGGATGATCCAAGTTCTTTTTATTTCTCCTTGTATTGTATGTATGCCCAACAACATTATAGGAAGTACAGTCTATAGCTTTCACGAACCTTGAATATAAGTCCAATGAATTGCTACGACATGAAATCCCAGACATAATAGTTCTCCCTAGGGGATGGTTCATCCGGTGTCACGTAAATGATGGGTTTCTTATGGCTTGGAGGAGCCACAGAGACGGCAACCACATATATTGACTCCTCAACTTGTGAGGGGAGAGTCTGTTCAGAAGATTTATAGATAGGGAAGAGCACTTCTAAGAAATTATCTAGAGTGACTTCCAACATATTGAAATCTTCTTCAGAAAAGGGTTTATCATAAACATGAGACATCATGAAAATAGATATAATGTGTTCACATTAGGTTCACCAAAATGTGATATAAGAGGGATTCACTAGACATGTTTCGCTTTATTCTCAAGAGATCACAAAGGAATGAACTACCCTTATACACCCCAACATAAGCAAGTCGATGAAAATCTAAGAAGAGTATACCTTAAGTTATGTTTCAGAGAAAGTTATTTCAAATTATGAGAGAGTGAAACCCTAAAAATTTTTCCTTAGATGAGCAAGCTCTCAGCTGAAAGACAACTCAGTGTAGTTTTAGGATGCCAACATGGTACACTGTCACGTAAAAGGCACGCTGGAATCCTAAGAAATAGAGGGCTTAGGAGCTCAAGTGGAAAAAACCATGTTTCACTTCTAATTCATGTTTGGAATGTACCAAGTGAAATAAATGAACATGAAGCCAAAAAACTATAACAAGAACAAGGGGCTTTGGATGGAGCTTACCTTTTGTAAGGTGTTCAACTCTTCAATGCAAGATCCTCTTTGCACCTACACATAGAAGAACAAGGGGGGAAATGTTGGGTGGATGTATAGGGGCCTGGCTCAGTTATATCCCATTTTGGTGTTCCCACATCCATAGACAACCAAGTTGGAAAGGAGTGTAAATGAATTAGACAAATCATGTGGTGAAAGAGAAACTTGCTCAAGAGTAGAACCGTACCACAAGATAGTAAATGAGCAAATAAGGAAGGAAAGTGAAAGAGAGAGAGTGTTATCCATGGGTTAAGGCCCTCTCTAGAGAACACAAACACACCGTTGAGTGCTTGGTTGAGATTTGTTGCTACTGGAGGAGCCTCAGTCTGGCATGGCTTCACTTATGAGAGTGTTACTATCAAAGATAAAGGGAACTCAAGACTGGAGCAAATAACAAGAGAGCTTGAATGAATGACTTCCAACCCAAAACAAGAGCAGGAAAGGGGTTTTTAATGCATGCAAGGGTGGAAAAGAGTCATTTCATCTAAAACCCAATTGCTAGGACATGTGTCAAAAGAGTCAGGATTTCAGATTCCCCATTTCAAACTCAGAAAACTGCGAGGATGCTAGCACGCTGCGTAAGTGTCTGATGCCTATATTTTTAGGAAACATGTCATCAGACTTCTATTTCCCTACTACAAGTCTGGATGGAGACAGAATTGTGAAATTTTGACTCATGGTATTTTTTTCATTAATGCCTTAGGGTGTCATAAATGCTAGGTAGAAATGCAAAAATGTGGAATTGCACCTAGGTGCAATTCTAGAAAATTACATACATACATACATACATATATATGTATACACACACACACATATACATACATATATACATACATACATACATATATATATGTATGCATATATATATTTATGTATGTATACACATACATTTATACATATATACATACATACATACATATATAATTTAATTAAATTTTAAGCAAAAAATACACTTTTATGACATAATAAGAATCACGAGTACCATTGTTTTCATTTTGAAAGGAGAATGATGTTTTTCATTACCTCACACCATGGAGAGCGGACAACAACAAACCATCAAGGGTTTACATATATATACATACATATAGATGTATGTATATGTATTTGTATAGATATATGTATACATGTATTTGTGTATACATATAATTAGACAGTTACATGTATACATATATCTATATCTATACATATACATATACATATATATATATATATATATATATATATATATATATATATATATATATATATATATATATATATATATATATATATATATATATATATATGTGTGTACACATATTAATATATATGCACAAAAAATAGAAATGTATACATATATTTGTGAATTACATGTTGTGGACAATGGAAATGGAATGCACAACTTCCTTGCTCACACCAAAAGGGGAATGAAGAAAAAGGGATCTATTTCACAATGCTCATACTCAAGAACATACCCTTGAGGTTCCAATGTAAAAGAGATTGAAATATATCAAAGGGGATTGTCCTCAAGGCTATAAATTAATAAATAAGTTCAACAATAATGCAAAACTTGGAAAATGCAAGATGTTTGAAAACACATTGTGATATGAAAAATGACCTAGAAATGCAAATAAACTATAATAGAAACTTTGAAATTGAAAGTGTCCACCTCGAGATTGGAGAGAGATGAAAAGGAGCTTTGGAATTTTGAAGAATTCATTGTTGATGCCAACTGGAACTCATATGCCAAGCTGGGCGACTTGGTCCCATTTTCTGGAAAACTCTGTCAGAACAGGTTTTGGACAAAAGGGTACTCAAAACTACAAAAACCTTTGTTTAAGCCTAGCCAGTGGGAATATTTTTCCACCAATGGAAAATTAGTCCACTTCTAGATTTCCAAAAATTTAAAAGTGGAATTTGTAGACCTCATTTTGTACTTCTACTCCTGATAGATTTTAGGATCCGAAATTGTCAATTTTGACCTATAGGTGTTCTCCAAGCTTCTCTTATGGATTTGAAAACTCTAAATGACTTTGATAATTTTTTGACAACTTTTCCAATCTTACTCTTTGACAAATATGTAACCTAGACCTGGAAATCGCATGTAAAGAGAGGGAAAAATTGTTGAGGGTTAGTGAATAGGGGTTTTCCTTTGTCAAACCCATTATTGGTAATTAAACCCTTGAAAATGAAATTAAATATGAGAAGAGAATGATGAATGAACAAAGACAATGCTACAACTCACCAAACCCTTGAAGTAGGATTCTGTAGATATGCAAGTAATAGCTCCAATGGAATGTAGACTTGAAGATGCTTGAAATGCTTAGAATGCTTAAGTGATTGATTGATTAATTGATTGAATGATTGGGGTTGAAATGAGTGGGAAAACCCTATATTTATACTTGATTATGCAATAATTCCAAAAAATACATCACAGGTCGACCTTAGATCTTAGAAAATAAAAACCCACCAGAAATTTGAAATAATTTTGAGTTTTGTGCCAAAGGGGACTCATTCGCCCCTAATGGTGAATGGATCCCACTTAAGGCATTTTAAGTGGGTTTCAGAATTTAGATATTTTAAATGATTTTTATTAGGATTATTTTCAAAAACACACTTAAGCAAGCCTTGTAAGTGTAAAATGGGGCAAATTAAAGCATAAGAAGGGTCCAATTATTAATTAAAAACCTAGAAAAGTGTGAAATTTTGTTACAAGACTTTGAAATAAGGCTTGGTAAGTGATAAAAAGAGGTTATTTAGGTGAAATACATTAACAAGACCCTAGAAAAGTGTGAAAGTGTGTTACAACACTTTACAATACTTAAGTAAGGTACCACTTGAGTTATTTTTAGTTCACAAGGTCCCAAGACCTAATGTGAATGTGTTATCCATATTACAACACTAAATCAAGACACAATTAAGCCAAAATCACAAGGAGTACCGAAATAAGACATAAAAAGTAGAAGGGTTACTTTTTCAGTGTCCACATTTATCCCCCACTTTAGTGTGAGGATGAACCTACTTAAAAATCATACTAAAGTAGACCAATGTGCATCAAGAGGGGTTCCCATGAACCAATTCTAGTAAGATGGGACAACAATGATAAAGAGGGGTGATCAAGACCGTAGGATCAATATCTCATGACAAACCAACATAAGCATAAATAGAATGAACATGATAATGACAAGGCATAAAATTACAATACTAAAGATGAGAGAGAGATAAAGAAAATAATTGCATCAAGCTTCGACCGTTTGTCCAACACAATGTGAATCAGATCTAGGCTTTTTTTTGGAAAACACATACTCACTCTAAGGTGAGAAAACTCATGGCTTCCCATCAAGTGAGAAGGCATAAAAGGTGAGAAACATGCACTCATGGAACTGGTATGCACTCACACACATGAAGGTGGCTATGGGGAAATTCATGCCTTGGAATGGGCTTACTGCTCAACCATACCAAAGTTATACCTCCTGATAACTCTAATAAGGTGCCATAAAGGAAAATGACTTTTTGAGCTTCATGAAACAAGCAAAACTTCATATTTTTGGAGCTTATGAACAAATACGATGGCTTCACATGCATGCAAGTTATGTTATGCAAGGTGGCCATATAAAAAATGCAAAATGTAACATGTAAAGGATGTTCAAAGGAGACTTTCTTAGTTTGTGCAAGGTTTTTAACTTAGGGAACATCGTGTCTAATGTCTCCAAGAGAGGACCAATCAAAGAATGGAAAATTTGCAACTTAGGCGATGCAGTGTGTCACATAAAGCCACTAAGAGGAATGTAATATGCTGAGATAGATCATGCTCATGAAGGACATCACACCCAATGTCATCCACAAAGTGAATAATGAATCGTATGAAGTAAGAAGGTTGCACTAAGAACCAAGAAAAAAGAATAAAAATACAAAATAATAATGCCAATGTATGCCTCCACTTGAAAGGAATTGCTACACACCATATTGTGAAAAATTACTTTAAAGTACCAAATAAAAAATGTAAACAAGAAAGACGACATGAAATCCAACTAGGAAATCCCTATGCCAAGTCATATGTTTCGGAGTAAAGTTGTGTCATGTGAGATATAAATAAAAGGGAGGGATTGCCCCCAAAATGGAAACACCAAACACATAAGGGATCTATTGATTTGGGGTTAGTATGTTCTTTGAGCTACAATATTTTTTAGAGAGCTCAAAATTGTCATCATTCCCCAAATACATTGAGAACTAGAAGAATGACACAAAGAGAGCAAAAGCAAAGAAAAACCTTTTGGGTCACTTGGAAGAGACATAGGGTGTCTTGATGCCTTGCATCATCCCCAAAAGGAAAACACAAGACAAATGAAAAGGAAAGGTGAAAGATAGGAAAAGCTTTTGGGTCAATATGTAGGAGACATGAATGTCTCGATGCCTTGCGTCATCCCCATAAGGAAAAAACAAGAAAAGGAAAATAAAAAGAAATCCTTTTGGGTCAACATTAAATAGGCATGGATGTCTCAATGCCTTGCGTCATCCCCAAAAGGAAAACATGAGAAAATGACAAAGATAAAAAGGTGAAAGCGATGCATGACATAGAGAAGAATGAAGGTACAAATAGAGGAATGCCACAAAGAGATAGAACATCAAATAGAAAATCACAGGGGATCACATTACACACATGCAATCACACAAAATAAAAAGAAATAATAAAATGAAAATGAAAAATACTAGTAAGGAAAATGAGAGTCAACCATCGAGAAAATCATCTACCTTTGAATCATGTTCATTGTATACTAAAGGCAGACAAATAGCTAAAGGGACAAGGGAAAGTGTTGAACTAGGATAAGTACCAGGTTCATTACCTTGTATAGGAGATTTCTCATTTAAGCTCATGGTAGAGGAAAATAATGTGTTCAATTCATTATTTTCCTCTTCGTCAATTTTAGTGATCTTGTCATTGTCATCAAATTAATCACAACATGAGGACGAATGATAATGTCCCATGAAGAGTGTAACTCTTGTTGTGATTTATGTATTGGATCATTTTTTTTGGTTGGGGAGGAGGCTCATCATGCATTGCTTCAGTCAAGTGTGGATTTTTATTTTCTTTGCTTAACTCATCATATAACTTGTGAGCAAGGGCACAATGTCTATGCCTACACTCTCTAGCACCTCTGTTTATTTTGGTTTTGTTATCAAGTTACATTTTTGAAGGAGCGGATTGATCAACCATAGGTTGATTTTATTCCCTAAGGGGAGGAACGGAAGGAACCGTAGGTTCTTCATCCACTTTCTCTTTTTCCTTGTAAACTTGTTTTTTCTGAGGAGGCATGACAAAGTTGCTTTCATTTTCTCTTGGTCTCTTGGATGATGTAGCATAATTTTTTGGTGTTGGTTATTCTTGGTTGTTTGGTTCCTATTGAGGTTAAATCATGGCTTCGTCTATGATGGGAGTGTCAGAGGTAGACAGGGATGTGTCAGAGAGAAAATTTTGCTATTTTCTTTTCTTTGAATTTTTGGTAAGCTATGAAAAAGAAGTCTTTTCATGGTGTTATAGGTTCCATGAGCTTGAGCCAAAAGGTTTCTAAGGAAAAGTTTCCTTTGGAAGACAATGGGTTAAAGCTGCTATGGTGGACTGTGAATTGTTAGAAACCAAGATCTGATTACAAACCAGAAAAATGACCTTCCACAGAAGAGAAAAATGAAAAAGCAGAAGCTATTGCAAAAAGATGTGCAACATAATTATTCAGGAATTCAATAAATTACAAGATATGATTTTCTTTATAAAAGCAAAGATGCAAACCTAATCTTATCTTGAGCAACAAGATAGCTCGATAAGATAAAGATGAAAGCCTAAAAATTAGGAATTAAATAAAGCCTAAGTAAACTTATGCAAATGTGTAATTAAATATTAATTACACCAACACCCCCCCATAAGTGCAACTTAGGGAGAAGCAAAATTATTATGCAAATATGAGTCCTGGCAACAAGGCCTGATTAGGTACTCATGTACAAATGCAAAGATGAGGTATAGAAGGAAAACCCAGTGGGACAAAACCACCCTACAATGAGATGAATGTTGCAAAGAAGCATTGGAAGAACACTGTGGAGTAACACTGGAACCTGATACTGGCAAGCAAGGAAAGATACTTCTATTTACTACTGAAACCAGATGAGAGTCACTGATTGACTCAAGGAATCATGATAAAGCAATAGCAAACCTGATGCCACGGAACACTAGAAAACTCACAAACTGGAACAACCTTGGAATCTATGAAGCAATAGGAGATGAGATGATGACAGAATCTGGAAACCATGTATCTAGATGCCGATGCCAAAATTGTGACTGAAACTCTTCCATGGGAAGGAGTACCATGAAGACTCTGGAATATTAACCATAAAAACATGGCCCTCAAACTGAGATGGATCCAATGTGGATCATTAACCATAGGCTCTCAATCTAAAGTGTGAACCAGATGTGAATCAACAATGTGTCTAGCTAAGAAAAGATATGGCCAAAAGAAACTAAGAGAATAGATAAAATCATGCGAGTTTCCATCAAAATAAGATGGAGATAGAGATCAAAGTGAAAAACTACACTCTAATCATATTTATTATGCAAGAAACCCCCCTGAATGGAACTTTATCATAGTTCATTTATTACAATAACCCAACGATTGTAAAAGGAGAGTATACTAAAAATGCATAAACAAAAAAATAAAATAGACCTTAGATCTATGTAGAGGACTGAATTAGCTTTCCAACACTATAAGAATGATGAAAAATGGAGCACCGAGTCAAAAGATATGCCCTCCGGAGTGAAAACAACAAGATCTGAGTTCAAAGGCCTACAAAAAAAATTTGGAGCAAGATCTGGTAAAAAAACTAGCACCACTAGATCAGCATCGGAATCAGCTTTGCAACAGTATCTTGTTTGCACAAAATAGAGATCGTATGCAAAAAATATGCCTGATTTTGTGAACACTACTCCAAAATGCCCAATAAGGGCTGCAGGGGCCCTAAGGGCTAAAAAAATTTTGGCCCCTGGTCCTGTGCGCGACCAGGGGCTTGCAGGTTGGGGACTGGGGTGGAGCCCATGGTTCTCCATAGAACCATCGCTGCTGCAGAGGGGGCTAGGTAGCCGGGCGGGGGCTGGGTGCATAGCGCCCGGTCGCCCATAGGACCCCGGCCTCCGTGTTGGGTGCCCGTGGGGGTTGACCGGCCCGACAACACTTGGGCGGAGGGCACCGGCAACAGTGGTGGGCCGGTGGCCCGTGGTAGCTGCCTAGTGGTGGGCTTCATTCTAACTGGAAGCGCATCACAGTTTTCAAAAAACATGTTTTTTAGTTTTTTTCGATTTTTGAACCTCGGGGTGTGTGTTGGGGAGGTCGTACGACCCTCCAGGCACATTTTTTTTGCCTTCCGGACCAACTTCTCAGAAATCAAAGAAACAAAGGGCGATCTTAGGGTTTTTGACCGCTGCGAATGCAATGGTGACCTCCGTTTCTGCTCAAACTGCTCCAAAAATTTAGCTACCCCTAGATCTTGCAAAAAATCTACCAGCCTGAAACCCTCACAGATCTGGAAAATGATGGCTAAAATATGCAAAATAAAAGTCAATCCTGACTTTTTCCAGCGCTTTGAATCTAATGGTGAGGCCCGATCTGATCCAAAATGCCACATGAATGAAATCAAGGCATGATACCCTCGAGGAATCCCGAATGAACCCTACAATGATTTTCTCAAAGATCTGAGAAGGGGCTGAAAATCAAGGCTTTGATACCATGTTAGAAACCAAGATCTGATTGCAAACTAGAAAAGTGACCTTCCACAGAAGAGAAAAATGAAAAAGCAGAAGCTATTGCAAAAATATGTGCAACGTAATTATTCAGGAATTCAATAAATTACAAGATATGATTTTCTTTATAAAAGCAAAGATGCAAACCTAATCTTATCTTAAGCAACAAGATAGCTCGATAAGATAAAGATGAAAACCTAAAACTTAGGAATTAAATGAAGCCTAAGTAAACTTATGCAAATGTGTAATTAAATATTAATTACAACAACATGAATATTTCATTGTCAAATGGAAACTTTAATCATTTGTGTATAACCAAATGGAAAAAATTTATTGAGTGAAGCCATGGATGGCCTAACCTCAAATGAAATTGGTTCTACTATAGGATGATGGAGAATGTGACATCTAATGTTTTTGGTCCTATTTGTAATGGAAGGGTGATTGATCTAATCGTAGGGAAAGTAAAACCATGATGTCTCTTGATCCATGCTTTCGATTTATCCTGTCCTATTTTGAGTTGTTGTCTGAGGAGGATTAAATTAAAGAAACCCTTTATTTTTGTTTCTAAATGGTTGAGAATTGTTTTGGTTGGCAGATTCAGATTTCCCAATTCGGCTACAAGTCGACTTTGTATCTCAACTAGTAACCAAATTTTGATAATTACAAAGGCTAGTACACAAGTGCATGAAGGATGGGGATTTTATCATAGTTATTTTGTCTTGAAGTTTAGTTTGAAATTTTTCTACAAACAACTTTTGAAGGTGTGGGTCAGGGATCTTGATATCGATTTGGGAAAAAAGCAATTGATAGCATGATATAAAATCAGTTATCTTTTCTTCCTCGTTTTTCTTGCATCTCATCAAATTAGCCAAGGTCTTCTTGGGATTCATATGCACTTGGAAATGGTTTATAAATACATCAACAAGTTCATTAAATGAACAAATTGAATTGTTTGGTAAAGAAGAAAACCATTCCTAGGAAGCATCTTGTAAAGTCCTAGGGAATTTTTTTGCTAACAGTTTATCATCAAGGACAAAATCACTACATAAGGTAGTGTAGGCATTAACATGGTTAGAAGGATCTCCCTTCCCTCCATATTTCTCAAATCTGGTCATCTCTACTCCTTGTGGCATCAGTGTGTGCAATATTTCCAAAGACAATGGGTTGCTTCTAACATAATATGTGGGAGGGCCATTCTGATTTTGGTTTATGGTGGAGACTTGCTTTTTCATGGATGAAATGGTTTTGAAAAGTTGTGCTATGAGAGGATCATTACAATGGGATGAGATGGAAGTGAACGTGGCACTAGAATGTATGTAGTGGTAGGAGAAGTGAATGGAATGGTTATAGGTGGTAATGTGGTAGAAGATAGAAAATGTGATGCCACATAGGAACTAGGGATGCTAGCAGGAATAATCAAGGAAGGAATCACATTACTAACTTGTTGCATTGTTGGGGTGACTGGAGGAGTGGTATAGGTAAGTATTGAGGCTATCGATGAGGGAGGAGGAATTTGGTTTCCTCCTTGATTTATGACATTGTTTGTTTGGATAGGAGCACTGGATGTTGAAGGAAGATGTTTTCCAAAGATTTGAACTATTTTTTTCACAAGGTCAAGACCTTCATCACTTTCAAGCATGCAATGATTTTTTTCTATAGTAGGAATTGCAGTAGCAGAAATGTTTTCAAGGCTGACTTGGTGTTGCAAGTGGACTAAGTCCTCATGAATTTGAATGATTTTCTCTTGTAGAATATCATCAGTCCTTGGCTCAACATGCATACTACTTGAAGGCAAAGATTTACTAAGGGTATTATCCATGCCTGGTGTACTAGTGTCAATACAAGGAGTGGAAGCTCTGGATAACCCAAGATCTAGAACACGTGTGTTCTTATGAGATGTCATGAGTCTCAAACTTCTTCTCACTACTTGGTATTAGCAATAGGACACCAAACACTCATGGAAAGGCTTCTAAATGTGGGGTGAATGCAAATGCAATGTAAATTAACAAAAATGAAATGCTTATAAATGAAATTCTGGAAAGTAAAACTAAAATATAAAAACAAGTAGAAACTCATAAATTGAACTGTAAATGACAAAAAATTTAGTAAAAAATATGTAGAGGGACTGATTCGCCCAAGGTGGCGAATGAGTCTAGGTATTGATTTTTTTGAAACTTTTCAAAAAAATTGAATTGGTTTTTATGCTTTTTAAGTTTTATGATGCAAGTTTGAAATGAAAATGTAGAATTTTACTAATTTTGAATGAAATTTATTGCAATAATGTAAGCTAAATGACCTTTTCAATAATGCAACTTTGAAACCCTAGAATGCCAATTAACTAATACAAAACCTAATGACCTTTTCAATAATGCAAACTAATTCTAGGATACAAATTTCCTCAGAATCAATATGAAAATTTTCTAAATTTAGGCTCACCAAACTATGAACAATGGAAATGAAATGCACAACTTCTTTGCTCGCACCAAAAGGGGAATGAAGGAAGAGGGATCCGATTTCACAATGCTCACACTCAAGAACATACCCTTGAGGTTCCAATGCAAAAGAGATTGGAATATTTCAAAGGGGATTGTCCTCAAGGCTAGAAATTGATAAATAAATTCAACACTAATGCAAATCCTAGAAAATGCAAAATGTTTGAAAACACGTTGTGATATGCGAAATGACCTAGAAATGCAAATAAACTGTAATAGATACTTATGAAATTGAAAGTGTGCACCTAGAGACTAGAGAGAGATGAAAAGGAGATCTAGGACCTTGAAGAATTCACTATTGATGCCAACTATGACTCATATGCCAAGCTGGGTAACTTAGTCCCGCTTTTTAGAAAACTGTTAGAACAATTTTTGAACAAAAGGGTACTCAGAATTGCAAAAATCTCTATTTAAGCCTGGGCAGTGGGACTCTTTCACCACTAATGGTGAATTAGTAAACTTCTAGATTTTTGGAAATTCCAAAGTGGAATTTGTAGCCCTTAATTTGCGCTTATGCTCTTGACAAATTTCTAGATCTAAAATTGTCAATTTTGACCTATAGTTGTTCTCCAAGGTTCTCTTAGGGATTTGAAAACTTTGATTGACTTTGATAATTTGGGTATGTGTAGGATCATCGTGGAAAAAATAGGCTCTTAAGTGGCAAAAAATTTAGAAAAATAAAAGTTAGGAAATTTGACTTAAAAATGTGAATAAGTTATATATATTAGGGTATGTGCAGGATCATCATGGACAGAATAGGCCCTTAAGCAGCAAAAAATTTAGAAAAATTGAAGTTAGGAAACTTGTCTTAAAAAATTGAATATGTTATCTATATTATTTAAAAAATATGTAAGAATAGAATCTGTAGAAAATTGAATGTAGTTTCTAAACTACTAGGTTTATTTAAAAAAATATATATATATTTGGTGAAAATTTGAAATTTCAATGCAGTAGTACTTAAATTTCAAGGAAAAATAAGTAGGTGTCTATCTAACCATCCTAACCACAATAAAATGATAATATTTTTTTATAATATTTTAGATATAAGTAGAGGACTCATGTCCCGATGTGATGCATATATTTTTGTAATTTTTTTTGAAGTAAATAATTAATTATGAGTTTTTGATTACAACTTTTAAAAGATATAAAAACTTGTATGTATGACCACCTTAACTTGGTCAAAACTTCATAAAATTCAATTTTTATTTTTTTAATCCTATAGTATGTGAACCATAGAATCTGGTGCATGTTTCAGATTCAAAAAATGTGATATTGTTTGAAAGATATAGATGTTTTTCAATTAGCTATCAATCAGGACTTTAGTTGTAATTCAAATAGAAAATGAATAATAATTGTTTATTAAATTCCAAGTAAATCATAATTTATATTGGTGGAAAGCTAAGAATCTCCTTTAAAAACCCTTTTTGTTTCATCAATTTTGGGTAAAGAAAAGTCATCAACCACATACCCTACACATACCAATCATATCTCCACTTTTTAGCCCATCATGTTCCTCCACATTCCTATTATTTCAAAAATAGGTAAGAATGGAATCTGTAGAAAATTGAATATAGTTTCTAAACTACTAGTTTTTTTCTTTTTTAAAATCTATTTGGTGAAATTTTGAAATTTCAATGTAGCAGTACTTAAATTTCAGGGAAAAAAATAAGAAGTAGGTGTCTGTTTGACCACCCTAACCACAATAAAATGATAATATATTTTATAATATTTTTGATATGAGTATAGGACTCATGTCCAGATGTGATGCATATTTTTTGTAATTTGTTTCCAAGAAATAAATTAATTATTAATTTTTTATTACAACTTTTAAAAAATATAAAAAGTTGTATATCTAACCACCTTAACTTGGTCAAAACTTCATGAAATTCATTTTTTTTAATCCTATAATATGTGAAGCATAGAATGTGACACATGTTTCAGGTTCAAAAAATGTGATACCATTTGAAAGCTATAGATTTTTTTCAATTAGCCTATCAATCAGGACTTTATCGTAATTCAAATAGAAAATGAATAATAATTACTTATTAAATTCAAAGTAAAGCATAATTTAAATTGGTGGAAAGTTAAGAATATCCTTTGAAACCATTTTCATTTCATCAATTTTGGTTAAAAAAAAAATCATTAGCCACATTACCCTAACATACCCATCATATCACCACTTTTTGGCTCATCATGATCCTGCACATACCCATTTGTTGACAATTTTTCCAATTTTGCTCTTTGAAAAATCTACAACCTAGACCTGCAAATCACATGCAAAGAGAGGGAAAAATTGTTGAGGGTTAGTGAATAGGGGTTTTCCTTGGTCAAACCCCTTGTTGGTAATTAAACTCTCGAAAATGAAATGAAATATGAGAAGAAAATAATGAATGAACAAAGACAATGCTACAACTCACCAAACCCTTGAAGTAGAATTTTGCAAACATGCAAGTAGTAGCTCCAATGGAATGTAGACTTGAAGATGCTTGAAATGATTAGAATGCTTAAGTGATTGATTGATTAATTGATTGAATTATTGGGAGTGAAATGAGTGGGAAAACCCTATATTTATACTTGATTATGCAATAATTCCCAAAACTACAACATCACAGGCCAACCTTAGATCTTAGAAAATAAAAACCCACCAAAAATTTGAAATAATTTTGAGTTTTGTGCCAAAGGGGACTCATTCTCCCTTAATGGAGAATAGGTCCCACTTAAGGCATTTTAAGTGGGTTTCAGAATTTAGATAGTTTAAATGATGTTTATCAAGATTATTTTCAAAAAAATACTTAAGGCCTGTAAGTGTAAAATGGGGTTAATTAAAGCATAAGAAGGGTCCAATTATTAATGAAGAGCCTAAAAAAGTGTGAAATTTTGTTACAACACTTGAAAACACTTTGAAATAAGGCTTGGTAAGTGATAAAAAGAGGTTATTTAGGTGAAATACATTAACAAGACCCTATAAAAGTGTGAAAGTGTGTTACAACACTTTACAACACTTAAGTAAGGTACCACTTGAGTTCTTTTTAGTTCAAAGGACACATGACCTAATGTGAATGTGTTATCCACATTAAAAAACTAAATGAAGACACAATTAAGCCAAAATAAAAAGGAGGACCTAAACGAGACATAAAAAGTAGAAGGGTTACTTTCTTGATGTCCACATATGTATACGTGCACATATACATATATTTTTGTATGTATACATATAATTACATAGATATATGTATACATATATCTATACATATACGCATATATATGTGTATACATATAAATATATATACATACATATATATGTATTTTTATGTAAACATGTATATTCCATTAAGATATATATGTATGTGTGAACATATAAGAGTACAATGAAAACAAAAGCTATGAAGTAAAGAATATACAATACAAAGTATTCAGATTTCAACATAGGTAAAACATTTAAAAATAATTAGTAACACATTTTACATTAAATGAATGCTATTCTGTTGTATTGGACAACTAAAGGATAGTCAGACATATACATATAATAAATATGGAAGCTAAAGGGTACAATTATTTTGAATATAAAGGAGTCTAATGGATGATTTTACAAGCTAACTCTTCATTTGTTGAATGAAAAAGAGACACAAAATATAAAGTTGCCGTTTATGACATAAATAAAAAATATAAACCCTGAGAAATAATCGAAAATGAAGATGCTTTCTACTATTTTCAGTTGGCACATATAGAAAATGAAGAGTACCTCGATAAATAAGATGTTTTTTATTGTATTCAATTGGTAAATGAACACACAACTTATTGAATTTGTAAATGAATGTGTACAATTTTATATCTAGATATATATATATATATACATACATACATACATGAGTATTGCGATATATAAAAAATTTACAGTAAATGAGTGCTAGTCTATTGTATTAGACAGCCAAAGGATACTCGCACACATAGAAACACACATATATAATGAAAATGCAAGCTGAAGTGTACACTTATTTTGAATATAAAGGAGTCTAACAAATGATTTTACAAGCTTAGATCAATTTGCTAAATTAAAAAGAGACAAAATATAATGGAGCATTTTATGAAATAAATGAAAAATATAAACCCTGAGAAATAATAGAAAATGAAGAAGCTTTCTACTATTTTTAGTTTTTATATATATATATATACATATATATATATATATATGTATGTATATATATATGTATATATCTATGTATGTATGTATGTATGTATATATATATATATATGTATGTATGTATATATATATGTATATCTATACATATGTACATATATATATATATGTATATATATATGTATACATACATACATACATACATACATACATACATACATACATACATACATACATACATACATACATATATATATATATAACAAATTGTACACATTCATTTACAAATTTAATAAGTTGTGTGTTTATATATACATATACACACACACACATATATATATATATATATATATATATATATATACACAAACAAACACACTCATATATAGAAGTATATACATACATAATGAAAATGCAAGCTAAAATTTTACTAAAAATAGTAAATGAACACAAATTATTGAATTTATAAATGGGCTTGCAAGGAATAACTCGTTACCAGAAAGACCACCATTTAGTTATAAAAAATAAAAAGACACTGCATAAATATAACTATTAAATGCACAATTCATTCAAAAATAACTATTAGTAGAATGTACAAAGCACAATTACAGAAAACATAAGCTGTGAAGTAAAGAATATATGATACAAAGTATTGAGGTTTCAATAGAGGTAAAACATTTAACAATAACTAATAACACATTTTACAGTAAATGAAAGAAGCTATGTTGTATTCAACAGTGATAGGATAGATATTTCAATAGAGGTAGATCAATTATAGACTTGGGTTTTCAAAAATGTACACAAAAAAGTAACCAAGGTTTTCATAATAATAATTCCTTAGTCACAGGAATACATAAGTGTGTTTTCAGATAGATGTGAAATATTCTAGGCAAGGGTTTCATAAGATTAATTCCTTAAGCACATGAATTTGGAAAAAACCAAGCAAGAGTTTTCACATATATGGCATATAATAAATGGGCTTGCTGATTTATGCCCATATTCACATGGGTTTTTTATAAAAAGGTTGAAGCAGACCAAAAAATCATTTTATGTAGACATGTGGTCAAACCCATGAAATTCCTCATCATTTCAGGAAACAAAATCATGAAACATTGGAGTTTACTAGGCTTGAGAGCACACTATAATGGGGAGAGGAAATATTCATTTATCCCTAGAAAACCTATGGTAAAAAACCACCACCATGACCTGACAAAATCAAACACCATATGGGAAAAAGGCATTCAAGAGGAATGATTCATTTCATAAAAAAGCAATAATAATTTTGCAATCATCAAATAATCCCTTCATGAGTCATGAAAGATGCAAAAAAGAAATGATTAACCAGTACCATTGTTTGCATATTGAAAGGAGAATGATGTTTGTTGTTACCTCAAATTGTGGAGAGCAGCAGGAGTCATGGAGAGGCAACGAAGCATTGGAGAAGCTTCCATCATTGTGAGAACCTTCCAGCTAGTGCACAGTAAAATTATGGAAAAGAATGGGATACCCAAACAAAACATTAGTCATATGCAATGATCAGACCCATAATGAAGTTTAATTGGGGTGTAATGGTTTTGGTGTCCAGTGCTAATGTTTGGTGATTAATGTGTAGGTGTGATTTTTCATGGGTGCTAAAATAAACCTCTAAGGTGTTAATGTGAATTAGACTCATTGAGTTTTGAGCAGATTTTAATGATAAAATAGTTATAATTACATGTTAATAGTGACATAATTAGGTATTTTTTTTAAAAAAATTGGTGGTTATAGTGGGCAGCAACGGGACCTTAGGTGGCAATGAGCAGATGACACCTCGAAAAGGTGACTTTTTGACCCATTTGTGCATATCAAACACTCCCACATTTGATTGAATTTCCCACAAGCAAAAACAATAGCTATAAGTACTTAACTCGTGAGAAAAAAAAGCCATAAATAATTTTATCAATTTGACATACAGTTTGAATTCTATGGTTTTGTGAAGTTAGCCCTGGAAGATACTAGGACATCTCCTGTAGTGAACTTGGTTATTTTCATTACTTGGATCTTCACTCATTCCTTTTTCAATATTTTGGGAGGTTCATGTACTCCCAAAAATTTTAAATTTTGCAATGAAAATGGAACGACAATGGATACAAATATTATATTGACATCCCAAAAATAATAAACTACCTTTTTGGGCTTGGTCATGAAAAGAAGGTAATATAGGATTATATAGCCAAAGGAAGGTTTTATCTTGTTTACAATACAATGGATGGTGGGAAATGAATTCCTCATCTTAGATCATTAAAATCATGTGAATATATATATATATATATATATATATTATCTTCATGTTTATTAGGGTATTATTAGATGTCAAAGAATATAAGTGAAAATGAGACTATAAGAAGATTGATAATAATAAAATGTTTAGAAAGAATTGTATTGGGGTTTTGAGTGAAAAAATTAAGATTACAATCCATGGCCAAGGATTTTAGGTAGTTAATGGTCCTATCTAGTTTTGTGATGAGGTGATTATGATTTTTGGGATTCACTTTCTACACATTTGTGACAAAAAGAAAGAAAATAATGCCATATATTTCCTTAAGATGATACTTTACTATATTCAAGGCACTCATGATATAAGATTCAATATGTAGTAGGAATTGAAAATACTTGGTTGGGTATATATATTTTGATTGTGTGAGAAATTTGAGGATTACAAGTTCACTTTTAGTTATATCTTCCATATGTATTTTGGTCATGTTTGTTGATCAAGCAACAAGTAGCCTACGATTGCTCTATCTTATCAAGGTTGAGTATCAAGGTGTTATGAATGTGATGCAGGAGCATCCCTAGTTGTAAAGCATTCCTGTATCAACCGAAAATAGTCCTTCCTTGCATTACATTCAGTAGCAGTAGTAGTAGATTCATTTCAAATTATTTGCAAATGTTTACCTATCAAAATTTTTCACTCCTAGAATTTCACTGGATTACCAATTTTAGCATTTTGGGGTTGACCTAGTCCAGGTTTCTTAGTATGGACCTATTTGAAGATTCACCAATAAAATCATATATTGGGGCTGAAATTCACATTTGAGAATTATTCGGATTATTAACCCTTATGGCCAATGTGGACCTATATTGGAGCAAGAGAAGCATATTTATAAGCATTCTAATCATTTATAGATCATTAGTTAGTAGTTTATCATCATTAGTTCCAATACATTTTTGCATAAACCCTTTGGAGGAATGTAAGGCTTGTTGGATAAATAGTCTATTGTAAGCCTTTAAGGCAAGGCCTGTGAGTCTGGATACTCACCTCAGTGGCCAATTTGCATGTAAGCATTCAATATCAATAAATATTCTTGATTTTGCATTAGTTATGTGTTGTTTTCACTGTGTTGAATCATTGTTGCGTGGTTTGGATTATTCCTTTTGGAACCCTCCTACCATGAATGCACCAAGTGGTATCAAAGCGAGTTTTGAATACTTAAGGAATTCTTGGTGATAAATAGATTGCTGGCCCAACGAAGACTACAATTTTTTCATTGATCATCAATTTTTAGGTAGTTGAAACCCTTGTAACCAGATTTTCGAGCTGAGGTAGTTGTAACATTCCAAGGAGAGATATGCCACCAAGGAGAATACTTGTTATGGTGAATGTTGTTAGAAGAATAGATGAGATGTTAGAAATGATGCATGAAATTTTAGTTAGGTTAGATGTGGTTGAAGAAGCTAGAAGAAAAGGCTTAAACCCTAGGCATAATGATAAGAGTGATGATGAAGCAGATCATGTGAACCCAGTTGTAGAAGTCCTAGGTGAAGAAGAAGAAGAATCAAATTAGAGTAAAATGTTGAAAGTAATCTTGAAGATTGGAAAAACACCTAGAATCAAAATTTAAAATTATGTGGGAAATTTGAATCTAGAAGAATTGATCGATTGGACCAATGAAATGGAGGAATACTTTGAATATAAAGAAATTTAAGATTTAGAAAGAGTTAGGTTTGCAAAAACAAAGTTGAAGGGTCACATTGCGTTATGGTGGAAAGAAGTTCAATTGGATAGGAATATAAGAGGCAAGGAAAGGATTAATAAATGGGATTGAATGGTAACCAAATTGAAGAATCAATTCATACTAGTCGACTATGAACTGGAATTGCTAAATTTAAGTTTGCAAAATTTGAGACAAAGGGAGCTGACAGTGAAGGAGTACACTGAAGAATTCTACAAGATAATAATCATGACCGGTCATAGTGAAGCGAGCAAGGAAAAAATTGTGAGGTACATCAATGGACTAAGAACCAGCATTTAGGAAGAACTGAGCCTGGTGAAAATAATGTATCAATGGAAGAAGCATACCAAATGGCATTAAAAGTGGAATGAAGGCTAACCAAGAAATTTGAGCAATGGAGAAGTGGGAAAGGAATATTTTTGAAGAATGGAACCCAACCTAGAGAAAGAAGACCCCATGTGGAGTAGACTAAAGATTTGAAACTATACCAGAGTGAAGAAAAGGAGGCTAAACCACACCATAGAAGTAGAGAAGACAAAAATTTCTACCCTAGTAATAGAGGAACTCACAATTCCTACTAAAACGAAGGAAGATCTAAGAGAAGACTCTTTGGAGGAACCTATTTCAAGTGTGGATGGGAAGGAATAGAGCATTTGAGTGTCATTTGAAAGGAAGTACCAAAAAGAAACCTAAGCACGTCAGAAGGGCAACATATATAGAGGAAGAAAAAAATGGATCCCCTAACTTGTGTGGAAAACCTGAGAAAGGGGAATCATTGGTGATGAGAAGAGCTTTGATGCATGAAGAAGTGACTAAAGAACCACTGCAGAGGAAGAGACTATTCAAAACCAAATGTAAGTCTAGAAGAAAGGTATGTAAAGTTATCATTGATAACTTGGTAATACTGATAATCTAGTTTCAAAAGAGATGGTAATGAAGTTGAATTTGAAGAGGTTGAAACATCAGAACCCTCATAGAATAGCATGGATTCAAGATGAACATAGGTTATTGGTAAATGAACAATGTGTGGTGAAATTTCATATTGGGTCATACAAGGATGAAGTATTGTGTCATGTTATGCCAATCATGGATGTGTGTCATTTATTACTAGGGAGACCATGACAGTACGACAAGAAGGATTACATTCATGAAAGAAGAAGGAACACTTATACAGTGACCTGAAATGGAAGAAAAATCAACTTGATACCTTTGGAGGAAGAGGTGAAGACTAAATTTCTTGATGGTTTGAGGCATGAGGATATGTGTTTGGCATTTATTCCAAAGAAAAGTGATGGGCTGGAGATATAGAACCCCACTGGAGAGAGTGAAGAATTTACAGAGTTGTTGATAGAGTACAAGGACATCATCTTAGACAACATGCTAGATGGTTTACCAAAGGTCTGAAGTATCAATCATCATATAGATCTAATACTAGGAGCTATTTTTCCAAACAAAGAAACACATTGGATGACACCAGTAGAGAATGCATAGTTGAACCAACAAATACAGGAGTTGTTGAAGAAAGGACTACTTAGAGAAAGTTTGAGCCCATGTGTGGTACTTGTTGTGCTTGCACCAAAGAAGGATAGAGAATGGAGGATGTGTATAGATTTAACATAAATTAATACAATTACCATCAAGTACCAATTCCCATTGCCAATGATGGATGACATTATGGACTATTTGAGTGGAGCAAGACATTTCACAAATATTGATCTCAAAAGTGGATACCATTAGATCAAGATCAGAGAAGGAGATGGATGGAAGACCACATTCAAGACAAATGAAGGATTATATGAGTGGCTAGTGATTCCTTTCGGATTGACCAATGCATTGAGCACTTTCATGAGATTGATGAATGAGGTATTGAAAAAGTTCTTGGGTAAATTTGTCATTGTTTACTTAGATGATATTTTGATTTTTAGTAAAACCAAAGAGGAATAATTATTGCACATTAGACAAACATTGTAGAGGTTACGAGAAGAAAAGTTGTTGATACATATCAAGAAATGTAGCTTCATGAAGACAAAATTGGTATATTTGGGAATTGTTATTTCTATTGAAGGATTGAAAATGGATCCAGAGAAAGTGAAAGCAATTTTGTATTGGCCTAGCTCTACACCAGTAAATATTGGAGTTCAGTAAGATCATTTCATGGACTGGCTAGTTTTTACCAGAAGTTTATCAAAAAAATTAGTAGCATTTGTAACCCCATGATAGAGACAATGAGAGGGGAAACTAAGGATTTCAAGTGGACGATTGAAGCACAAAATATTTTTGAATTGTTGAAGGAAAAGGTGATTGAGCAACCAATGTTAGCACTACCTGATTTTGATAAATTCTTTCAAGTTGATTGTGATGTGAGTGGGAATGTAATAGGAGCAATATTGAGCCAAGAAGGATGACCTATAGCTTATTTTAGTGAGAAATTAAATGATGCTAGAAGAAGATACTTGGTCTATGATCAAGAATTTTATGCTATAATTCAATCTTCGAAGAAATGGAGACATTACCTACTACCTAAGGAGTTTGTGTTGTATACAAATCATCAATATTTGCAATATTTGAATATTCAAGGGAAGTTGAATTAGAGACATATGTGATGGGTTGAGTTCTTCCAGCTCTGTTACACATTTGTGTTGAAGCATAGGAGTGGCAAGCCAAATAAGGTTACAGATGCATTGAGTATGAGAAGGAACGTGTTGACAAAAGTAAGAGTACAAGTATTGGGATTTGTAGAATTAAAGCATATGTATGAGGATGATGTAGATTTTGGTGAAGCATGGAGATCATGTAAAGAACCAGTAGTGACGAACCAGAGCCAATGGTTGGATTATTTCATTCAAGAAGGTATTTTATTTAGAGGAAGTTAGTTGTGTATATCGAGGAGTTCAATGAAAGAGAATTTGATCAAGGAGAAGCATAGTGGAGGTTTGGTAGGGAATTTTGGAATAGATAAGACAATCACCATAGTGAGTGAACATTATTTTTCGCCATAGATCTATAAGGATGTCAGGAAGTATGTTCAAAATTGTAGAATTTGTCAAACTACAAGAGGGAGCAGGAAAAATACCAAATTGTATAAACCTTTGACAGTATCAAAGAAACCTTAAAAGATTTGAGCATGGATTTCATTCTGGGATTACCTAGAATACGAAGAGGACATGATTTAGTAATGGTAGTTGTGAACAGATTTTCCAAAATGACACATTTTATCCCTTGTAAGAAAACCAACGATGTTGTGAATGTAGTTGATCTATTTTTCAAGGAGATTGTGAGATTGCATGGATTACCTAAGAGTATAGTTTTGGACAAAGATACCAAATTCATTGGATACCTCTAGAGGATATTGTGGAAGAAGATGAAAATAGATTTAAAGTTCAATTCAACATATCACCCACATACAGATGGACAAAGAGAATTAGTGAACAAAAGTTTAGGTAACCTATTGAGATGTTTGGTTGAAGACAAGGTAGGAATTTGGGATATATTTTTACCACAGGGAAAGTTCGCATACAATAATTTAGTAAACTATAGTATAAGAATGACACCATTTCAAATTGTTACTAGAGTAAGTCCTCGAGGAGTTGTAGAGTTAAGAGACATTAATAGGGAGCATAAAATGAGTGAAGAAGTAGAAGAGTTTACAAATTTCATAGACACATTGCATAAACATGTTCGAAAGCATTTGGAGGACATGAATGAGAAGTATAAGGAGAAGGAAGATGAACACTAGAGATATAAGGAGTTTTTTGTTGGAGATGAAGTGATGGTATATTTGAGGAAGGAGAGATTTCTAGTTGGCACATATAATAGGTTGAAGATGAGGAAGTTTGGACCATGCAAGACTAGATAAGGAAGTTTGATTTTGGAAATGCATATGAAGTGGAGTTACCAGAGACATTGGGTATATCACCTATCTTCAATGTTGCAAAAATACTTGAGTCTCATAATTTAAGAGAATCAAGTGGCAGTGGCCATGAAGCAGATTTGAAGGAGCACCTACCACATCAGGAACCAGAGGAGATTGAACAAGTTCTGGATACCAGAACCGGGAGAAGTTCTAGGACAAGTAGTACAGAGAATATTCGGTGAAATGGAGAGGTAGACCAATGGAGGATTCATCATGTATTTCGTAGGAAGAGGTGGAACACATTGGTTTTCCTCTTAGCCCTGGAAAGTGAGGGACTCACTTTTCTCCCAACCCTGGGTGTATGATGCATGAGCATCCTTGGTTATAAAGCAATCTTATATCAACAAGAAAATGTTCTTCCTTGCCTTGCATTTAATAGTAGTAGCAATAGATTCATTCTAGATTATTTTCATTTAGCTACCGAAAGTTTTTGCTCCTAGAATTTCATTTCATTACTAGTCCGAGCATTTCGGGGCTGACTTGGCTGAGTTTCTTATGGACCTATTCAGAGATTCACCAATTAAATCATATCTTGGGGTCATCATCCACATTTGACCATTCTTTGGGTTATTAACCCTTATTCTCGACGTAGACCTATATTAGAGCAAGAGAAGCATATTTATAAGTATGGTTAATCCCACAAAAGTGGAAAAAAATGACCCCATGCCAATTTTTTTTGTTTTTGGGGTTCGAATGAACCCTTTGGTTTGAGAAAACCAAAAAAAGGGTTTGAATGAACCCTAGTTCATGCGAACCAGTTAAATGCAAGGTGCACCCCATCCCACCAAAAAAACAATGAAAACCCCTTTTTGAAAGGGGGTTCTAATGAACCTTGGTTCACTCAAACCCCTAGGGATTCGCTAGAAGCCCCTTGGTTCACTCAAACCCCTGGGGATTCGCTAGAAGCCCCTTGGTTCTAGCGAACCCCCCTTTTCCCACCTCCCTGCTCTTTGGCACAAAAAAAACTAGAATTTTTTCCCTTCGAAGCACAGGTTGAGGATGAAAATGGAGGACACTTCACAAACCTAACTAGAATCAGGGAGTCCTCAGAACGAGCTATCCAACGAATATAATTTTAATATGTTTTGGTTTGATTATGTATTTGTTTTTTTAGTTTTATTAAACATAGGTTTTTCATAAAAAATGAAGGTCACTATTCTACACATGTGGAAAAATAGCAGATTATCAAAAAAAAAAATTGGAAAATATGAGTGCACCAAAGATTGAAGTCCTTGATCAAACAAATTTTTTTTTGAATTTTGATATATACAAAAAAGTTATGCATTATACGGTCATGCTATGTTTGAATTGTAATTGATTTGACCTCAAAAATTGATTAAAGAAAAAATACTCAATAAAAGACCATATAACCAAGTGGAAGCACTAGATATCAGAGTTCCAAATCTAAATTCAAAAGAATTAGAATTTTATCGTTCATGGGAAAAAAGTTATATGTTATACGGTGTGTATCACTTTTTAAAAATGTTGTTTTTGAAAAAAACCAGTTTTTGTGGGAGATGAAAAAAGAAGTGCAATCTGATTCCAAAAAAATTGAAAAAATAATTTTTAGAATCTATAGACAAAATGTGATGAGACTCTAGTTTGCATCATCTTCAAATTCCTCATTATGAGTAGACTAGGCACATTAAGGTCCACATGTACTATATGAAAGAAATTATTCATTAGTAGGAAATTCATCTTTACAACTCTCTAAATTCATTATAGGTTGCAAATAACTTCACCTAAAACTTTATACAAATAAATTTTCTTCACTTACAAGCTTTCCTAGGAGTGTAGGAGGCTTCACTAGGTGGATATATAAAAAATATGTGGCTAAAGTAAAGTTTATTCTTGCATGTAGTGCAACGGGTAATAGGCATGACATCCCTCCTCTTACATCATCAATATTGTGTGTACACATATTTTTCTATGTTTATTTGGGTATTATTGGATTCAAAATAAGATTGAAGAACTTTATGTTTAAAAGAACTATACTGGGAGTTTGAGTAAAATGTTTGAGATGGTCATGCCCGACCAAGGATTATTACAAAGTTAATGGTCCTCTCTAGGTTGGTGATGGGGTGATTATGAGTTTGTGGATGTCCTTTCTATATATCTACAATGAAAAGGAAGCAACTTGATAGAAGAAAGTAAATCATGCAATAGATTTTCTTAAGAGTATTGTAGATAATGAATCCCAAAACTATGTCAACTAAGGCTTCATTGATGATAAATATTATTTTGAAGAGGCACAAGGGTAATGAGTGATAGGATGGACCTTGTTTCTCTTTGGGTTCACTACTATAGCCAAATAAGGACTATATCTATGTATTTTATTGTATAAATGTAAAATAATTTCTCTATTTTATTTTTATCCCACCTTTTATAGTGGTTGAATGTAAAGAATTCAATTCATGTTTCTACTTATTAATATAAAAGGGAGTGCTCCCCAAGGTCACATTTCACCAATCAAAACAAAATAGATCTTCAAATAAAAATAAAGAAAACAATGTAAATAAAATAAAATAATTCTTAAGTAAATAAAATAGCTCTAAACTAACATTTCTTGGGATTTTTAAAAATAGATATATTAAATAAGATATATATACTAGTTTACATCCCATAATTGAATGCTTCTTGACTATTTGTTAAGTAATATTGACACAAACAAAAAAAGTGTTGATTTTAATGAACCAATAATGCTAAACATTGGTACAAATTATTGTGATATCACCCATATCATTGTTTGTTGATCTTAGCATTTATTTCTTTACATGTTTTAGTCCTTTTTATGACTCAATTATTGTATCTAGGTTAATTGATTGAGTGTTTTATTGTATATATTAGTCTAGATACCCCTTAGAAGGCTTTATTTTAGTCATCTTTAAATTTACATCATATTTAAATTCTTTACTATTTGTTTGTTAAAGTGATAAAATGTGTTCAACTTTATAAAAATATTATGACCTAAAATAGCTAAAAGGTAGGATACGCATTATTATTATGCCACACATCAATTATAATTATTATTATATTTAATGCTAACATAACAAACCGATAAGTAAATCCAAGGCTTCATGTAGGTAGAATAGATTTCAACAAGAATGATACACCTTCTTATTAAGATGATCATTTTTATTTATACATCAAACATCATACTAAATGATGATACCACATTTTAGAAACTTCATTTAGCTTAACTATCTTCAATACAATTTTTATTCAAGCTAGACTTATTTAAATTTAAACATAACTATTTCTTTTTTGATCTAGCTTGTCATGTTTTTACGTTCATTGCTTCAGCTTGTTGATCTTGCGATGCTTAAACTCTGCATAAGTCTTGGCATTGTATAAGGGAGGATTTTTCTCATCAATTAGCTCTTTTATGGGGCCGATAACTTTATTTGCAGGAGGAGTACAAAACACTGGCCATGACATTCTCACTTTATCTTTGCTCACCACACTACGATGTAAAACACTCTTGTACTTTCCATTGCTCAAAACCTGCACCATTTCTATTACCATGAGGAAAAATACAAAATTAAATACAAAGAAAAGAAGAGAGAAATGAAGAGAGAATTAAATAACCTCCAATTGGTCTCCAATGTGGACAATGATAGCATTAGGAACATATTCTGCACCAACCCAATGGCCTTCTTTGTAGACTTGTAGCCCTGGAACTTCATTGGGCACAAGAAGAGTCAATGCACTCATATCAGTATGAGGTTCTACTCCCAAAGCAAGTTCTGGTTGGGGACATTTTGGATAGTAATTTATTTTCATCTCCATCTCCAAATCCTCATCACCAAGTTCCTCTTTCATGGTGCACTCTTCTACACCAAGATAAAGAGACAAGGCTGAAAGCAACATATTCGCCACTTCCAAAAGTGCTTTAGCATATTCATCATTCACCTCTCTGCAATAAAAAAATATAAATATTGCATTCAAAATTATAAATCGTCTATTTTCAAAATTGAAATAACCTTCATTACATAAATTCTAAATCTTAACCAACATAGATTCTTCCCAAAACACTTGGTTGAATGATATATTTTTATCAAAATTAATATAAACAAGTCAAACATATATTTAGAGCGCTGTAAAGAAGATATCTGGACTATTTTTTGTTCATTGTTGACCTTAAGTATGCGAGAATAGATGAATGTAACTGAGCAACACAGAGGTGAGGGACAAGAATGTCATGTCATGTAGAAAACAAGCGGTGATGAGTAAGTAAATGGAAAGAGAGGAGGAAGAAGTATACACGTAAGAGGAAGGATGGCGAGGCCAGGTTTTGAAGTCACGTCTGGAAGGAGGCCACAAAATATGGAAAAAGTAGTCAATCCACTCGAGCTTTCCATCAATGTTATGGGCCAGGCGGGTGCCATAGCCCTCCAAAAGACCTGCCGCCGCATTGTTGGAATAGCTCTCTTTTTCCTCCTGTGGAAGATCGAAGAACTCCTTCCCAACTGCCTGCAGGCGTTGAATGAGTTCTTCAGAAATTCCGTGGTTCACCACTTGGAAAAGCCCCCATTCACAGGCCGCGCTTCCTATCTCCGCTATGCTTTTCTCACGGAGGAGGCCAGGCTTGCTTAGATTGGCCATATCTATGAGTGGAACCTGCACGGGAGGGCCGTCTGTGTTGGCACCAGGCCTCTCGTGTTCCGGTCTTATGAACTCTGCTGGTATTCTCTCCACCCCACTCACAGCCAGGGATTGCACTCTAACCGCTGCCATTCTGCCTCAGCTTGCTTATTTTATCGAATGCCGTTTGATTGTTTGAACAGATTATTTATAGAAAGTGACCGGGGAGAAAATGTTGCGCAATTGAGAGATAAACCGCGGACTGGCTGGTGAGACCGATTAAACATGTGGCATCAACTACTCCATTCGGGGTTTGTGTGCAAGAGTTGTTAATCTTATGTTGTACAGAATAACGTGGGCACTTAATTAAATGCACACAATCAGTGGGATAGATCTAGTCGATTTGTCTACTCTGCTGGTGTCCAGTGGGAACCTCGATAATGCATGATTTCTCGGTGAACAACGTGACTTATTTTTTAATGCAGATGAATACTCAACTCTGATAGCAATTACTAAAATAATAGATTGGATTACTTGCACAAATATTTAACACATACTCTTTGCAGGAGCATCTTTAATATAGTATTTTTGCATTCATGGGTAAGTGTTCACAATCTGGAAATGGAATGCTTGATGAATATTTAAGTCCAGAAAAGTGTTGTGTCTTATGAAATTTTTATTATAGGATTCTTTAAGTTTATCTATTGACAAGTAGGGGAGAGTGACCAGTAGTTGTGCAGGTTCTAATTGTTGTTATAACATTTATGCTTATAACACCCAGTCTTACTACATATTTATACTATATATTGTAAATAAATAGTTCATATGTAAATTGAAAAATAACTAAATGTTGATCAAAATGGACCCATACTTGAACAAATAAAAACCTGTGAATGTGATATAAAAAAAACATAGGGGAAATCGCCCAGTAGATGAATGGGAAAACAAATGAAGAATGGTTTTGCATGCTGCTAGGACTTAAAACATATATGATATATGTGAGCAATGTTCAAATAGTTGTTATAGCATTTGTTGATTTAATGCCCAATTTTTTTAACAATATTGAACCAATAGTTGTGAGTTTAGAGTTGCTAGTATTGATGATAACTGCCAATAATTGAATAGCATGTATTCCTTAAATCTAAAAAGCAACAAATCATGTGATGCCAGATCAATGTACCAATAAAACATGATTTAGTGCACAAGTATTGGTCTCAATTTTTTTTTGACCTTTTTGGACACCTGGACAAAAAAACATTTTGATGGGGCATCATATTTGATGATGTGGCCCTCAAACCTTAGTTATAAGCAAAGGAATTGTCAAACAAGCTACTGTAAAAATTTGAGATTTTTTAAAAATTTTCACATAGGATCTTGAGAAGCGCAAAGTTAGGGTGCTCAACTATCAGGTCCTTTCCCCTAAGTACATTCATGAAGAAGTGAATAATTATTTTTTGTCTCAAATTAAATATCATAATTGTCCATTATAAGTGTCTCATTTATAAAATAAAATGTTCATTTAATAAAATAAGACACTCATTTAAACAAGTATTGTTATCATAGTGAAAAAATATTGTTCTTATGTGTACAACTATTGGGGTAGCAATGTACAAGCATTGGAGTATTTCATATTAATAGTTTGTCTTGTCAAAAAAAATTAGTGTTCAACTATTGGTCCATTTTTGTTTCGTATAAGTTGTATTTTAAATAATTATGTGTTGTTTTTTTAACAAGAAATAGTTTTTTTTTGTTCAACTATTGGTCCATTTGTCTCCAATAGGTATTTGGTTCATTTAGGTTGCATATAAGTTTTATTTTAAATAAAAATATGATATTTTGCAAGCAACAAATAATATTTTTTGTTCAACTACTAGGGGTACAATGATTAAGTTTTGGTCAAATCTTTAAAAAGTCAAATTTTGGACACTTCTCAATAGATATGTTGATGTGGCAAGTTGTATGATGAGTCACACCTCCGAACCTTAGTTATAGATAGATAAGAGGCCAACTCACAGTTCAAAAAAAAAAAAAAAAGGTCATACGATATTCCAAGCAATCACTACATGCTTGCAAAGTTAGCTTACATGACTATTGGCCCCACTCCCCTATGTGAATGAATGGGAAAATAAATGAAGAATTGTTTTGCATGCGGCCAGGACTTATGACATATCGAATATATCTTAGCATGTGCCAATAGTTGTTCTAACATTTGTTGATTTAATGGCCAATATTTTTAACAATATTGGATCAATAGTTAAGACTTTAAAGTTGTTAGTGTTGATGATGATTACTCATAATTGAATGAAATGTATTCCTTAGATCTAAAAAGCAACAAATCATGTGATGCCACATCAATGCACCAATGAAACATGATTTAGTGCACAACTATCAGTCTCACTTTTCTGGGGGGCCTTTATGGACACCTCGACAAAAAGCATGCTGATGTAGCATCATATTTGATGATGTGGCCCTCAAACCTTAGTTATAAGCAGGGGACTTGCCAAGTAAGTTGTAAAAAATTAGGAGTGATTGAAATTTCTACTTAAGAATTTGAAAAGAACAAAATTAGAGTGCTCAACTACCAGATCATCTTCCCTAATTATAATTTAAAAAATAAAAAAATCTAACTTGATCGAGTAGTTCCCTTCATTACAACTCAGCCTCCTTGGTATAACACAAACAGAATCAAAGTTTACATGCTGATGTTCCAATATTTAAAGTCTATATATACACTATACTTTTATATTTTATTTTTTTGATCAATTTGGCCTAGTGTACTACCATTTGCGTAAGAAGCTTTTATAATTGCCAACTGCTATAGCTTATGAGAAAGCAGACTGATTTTCTGCTACATAAATTGTAAATTCAAACATTTACTTTATTTTATCCTCATATCGCTCATTTAGAATCCTCATATGATAGATGCACTCGCCCAAAACAACAGATTATCTTTTCCATTAAATCGCCACCTGCTACATTGACAAAAATTAACTAATGGCACAATGTTTTATAACATACAAAGTGGTGCGCCATTGGCCGGGGGAAGAACTGAGCTGACCAATCGCACATCATTTCATGCACATGCAAGCAACATGGGCTAGTTGTCCAGACAATCGTATTCCTAATAGACAATCATATATTAGAAATCAAAGTCAGCATCAAATTCTCAAACAATTTTGCCATACCCTAAAAAACCCTGTTTATGTTCATGGAACTGTATTTACACCATAAGATTATTATTATTTTTTTATAATGTCCAAAACTTCTGTTTACATTACTCTTAATCGTATTTCCAATTGAACACATCAGCATACATTTTATATATATGTGTGTATGTGTGAGTTTCATTCATAATTTGCATATATTTGCATTGAGAACTATTGGAAAAGGGTGATTATTGTGGGAAATAATTCACTAAAATGTATGATGGATTTTATGAGGTATGTGTCAACATGGGTTGTTGACATGGTGGTTAGAATAGGGAACAATAGAAAGTTCAACTTTTAACATTAAAACTTGATTTTAATACATTAAAAATTGAGCAGTGTAATTTATATTTGAAGATGTATTTGTGTAATAATATGAATAGGAATAGAAATAAAAAATGGATTGATTTATATTCATATTATTACACAAATACATCTTTAAATAAAAATTACGCTGCTCAATTTTTAATGTATTAAAATCAAATTTTAATGTTAAAAGTTCAACTTTATGTTGTTCCCTATTCCAACCACCACATCAACAACCCACATTGACACATACCTCATAAAATACATCATACATGTTATTACGTTATGATTAGTGTATTACTTTCCACAATAATTTCACCCTTTTCAATAGTTCTCATCATGCATGCAAATATATACAAATTATAAATGAAACTGTCATCTATCTATCTATCTATCTATCTATCTATCTATCTATCTATCTATCTATGTCTGTGTGTGTGTGTGTGTTCAATTGGAAATATGATTAAGAGTAATATAAAAAAAGTTTTGGACATTATAAAGTATCAAAATTTAATCTTATGGTGTAAACATAGTACCATGAACATAAACATAGTTTTTTTATAGTGAAACCTATAAAAAAAGATAACCTTGAATTTATAACAGTTATTAAAATTGGAACCCCACCAAGACGTGTGTGTGTGTGTGTGTGTGTGTGTGTGTATACATATATATGATGAGAAATAAATAGGTTCAAATATTGGTTGTTGAAAATTCAATCTCTATTGCCGGTATTGGCATGGTGTAATGGTTTAAAGGTGGCATTGTTGTTCTTGCCACCAAGTTTCAAACCCCGTTGGGGTGGTATTGTTGAATGGTTGTATTCCGGTTCATAGCTCCAGTCAAAAGCGTTTACCCCTTGAATAAAAAATAAATAAATAAAATTCAATCTCTATCCAAATATGACTTAAATGGATGAGATTCAAGGTTTAGACTATAACAACATGAAAATTTGAAACTTATATGCAAATCTGAAAATTAAGTTGTCTTGATATGGAAATACCATGATTAGATCCATCTTTTTTATGATGTCAAAAATCAACTAACATAACATTCTTATAAACACTACCTTATGTGAACTTATAACAACAATATATAAATAATAACATCACCATAAGATAGAATCAATGAGGCACAAATCAACAACTTATCAACATCACATAACACAAGATTTACATGCAGAAACCCTTGTGAAAAAAATATCCACCAAGAAGAGAGGTCAAGTATGCATTATCTTCACATGAATGAGATTATGACTTACAACTACTTTCATTCTCCTCTTCGCCTCCACCATGGAAACACCTGTGCATCTATGAACAACCTCTTTATACCTAGACTTGTCCTTGTACCTACAATGAAACTCTACATTCAACTATTGCTCATATTTTCTACATCCAAGAGGCTAAATTTATAGACTACAAGTGAAGATATCTTAAGCCCCAAAGATAGCTCCCAAAGATAACCTTTCATTCCAAACATCCCCAACCCTTGGATTTCCTCCTCGAAGTATGAAAAGGCATTGATTTTGGCTCCAATACTTTCCCTCCAACTTGGGCACCCAACCATGGAAGATAAACATTATATTATGTGAAGTAGGAAAAGTGATCCTAGACCAACTATGGTTATCTTCTTTCCACTTGAATCCATATTTGGACACAAGATTAACTAGGGTTGATGATTAGATTGCTACCACAAGGAACAAGCCTATTTGACATATAATCCTAGATTTTAAAATTTATTTTACCACATAGATAAAATTAGAAACTAACAGAACAAACCCAGTTATGAGAAATGGTGACTAAGAATGACTAAAAATTGAGGCTGATTGTAGGAATAGAGGAGTTGGGTGCCCTAGACCTGAGATGCTTCCTTTTGGGATCTAAAAGCTCTAAAGTGTAGATTGTAGTCTACATTGTGTTCCTTTTGACTGTCAATTTTTGAAACTTTTGGATCTAACTTGTACAAATGAAAAGAGGGGGAAAGGTTGTGTTGTATAGGGGCTTGCTTGATTTAAACCCTTTTTTTTATTTCTACCTCCACATAAACAAATTATGATGATCAAGAGGGCATGCCCTAGGTCGAGCAAAGGCCAAAATAATAATAATTGACTAAAATGATAAATGATAATGTTACCTTTGGTATGAAATCCTTGATGATGTGATGCCACACCACAAGTTTCCACACATGTTGATTGATTGATGTCTTGAATTCTTGATAGACATGCAAGAGGTTAGTCCTTAAAACATAATTGATTGTTGTAGATTGCACATGTAGAGGATAAATCAACAATTCTCCATAATATTTATACATGATAGATCATAATAGTTCTTAGATCATTGTTGCTTCTTTCTTTCTTCTCATCTCTAATGACTTGTAAGCATGATCTTAATTGATGAAAGTGTTGTAATAATGTTGTTAATTCTTCCCTTGAATTTCCTTTTCTACTTTTAGGATGCTCAATTTTCTCAATAGATTTTTTTTTAGGATTTAAAATGGTGAAAAAGACTTGTATTTATATGCAATTCTTTAATTTCCCACTAATTAATTTTTGATAGTTGATAAGTGACTTTGGATTTTTAAATGTTAAAATTCTAAAACTAACATATTTTAAATTGAGCCAAAATAGGCTAACAAGGGTGTTGGGTTCCCTAGTCTAGACCTATTTTGGGGTATTTTACATCATTAAATAAATAATAAATATTATTTTCCAATTTAAGTTTGAAGATTATTATGAAATGGGAAAATTAAATTCAAAATTAGGTCTAGGCACATAAGGGGAGTTAAAGCTAGTGTGAAATTCTTAGGGGTGACAATTTATGATGCTACACACTAAATGCAACAAATTATGGAAAACCAAGAGACACCTATTGCCTCTTTCCAAACACCCACTTGGAGAATCCCAACAATCACTCATTTTTCCTTTTCATTGACTTTTGTTATCCCATTCTAGGCATCCACATGTGTAGAAAATAATATTAAATATGTATGTCCACAAGTCATCTTTAACACTGCTAGTGTAATCCATCACCCCTTATGAATGTAACATAAAAAATGGTGAGAATAAATATTACAATATATTTTCCAAATACACCCTAAGTGCCTAGAGACACTTTCCAAGCATGCTGGAACCATTCAATATGACATAGGAATTGTAAGGTAGATGACACCTTAATCCTAACATTCCACCACTTGACATCAACATTGTAAATACACCCATAGGAATCACAAACAAGGGAAAACATCCCTTAGCCATACATGTACCATCTGAATTTTCACCACTCTTATGCTATCACCATAAAAAAAGACTCCTCACATCCTCCAAGATGCCACCTATGGAGAAAATTAGAACATGACAAGATGAAATGTATATCAACTATCATTGAAACCTACACCAATATTTAAATGAACACAAGCATCAAATTCAAATGATTACAAAGGATTTTAGTAGCCACCTTACTCATACTAGCTAGAATATAAACCACAAAAAAATGCAACTCATCGAATCTAACCATACCTCAAACTAGGGTATACAAATCATAGATAAAACTATTGTCATATAGTTGTCATTGATGTCAAAAGGGGAAATCATTCAGGGGAGATTGTTGGCATGGTGAAATAGGATCAAACGTGAGATGGAACTGATCTTGCAAGTGAAATGTTGGCATTAATGAAGAGTGTCGTTGACGTCAAGGAGAGATAAGGTTTGTAGTGGATCTGGTTCTAGAAGCATGGGTATAGGTTGTTGGTGAAAGGAGTATGCATTTGCATATGCTATAATATTGTCATGGTTCAATATTTACATATTGTTGCAGATGGTTCTTTTAGAAGACAGAGGTGAAAAATTCTACAAAGTGGACATGGGTTTTCTAAGAGCTTCTCATAAATATATGGCGCAGATTCAGAGGTTGAAGGGTGTGCTAAAAAATGATTTATTTGTGCCCTCGATTAGTATTAATGTTTATCAGTTAAACCCTGGGTGTTTACAGTCTTGGGATTCAAGTAGAATTTCTAATTTTATGTTGACTATGTGTCAACGGTAAACAATCACCTAATTTCTGACTTACGTATTTGAAGCCATGTGGGGAACTAGCCCCTTCACATAGCTATTGTTGGTTTGACAAATATTCAACAATTACAATTTTTCCTATGTCATAATTGAAATATTTGTTTGTATCGGGGAGAAGGCTATATTTCGGTTAGAGTTACATTGAAGTACCTTCTATGTAGGTTGGTAGAGTCAATGTGTCTGATCGGGGAGAAAATACTATATCGAGTAGAGGTTTGTGTATCTCGTCGATAAAGCAATGGAGAGAAATAATGCTATATTGGAGTGACAATGACATTTCAAAGAGACAGTATCTTGAGTCCCTTTGATACTCTGATGAATGGATGGAAGGTGTGATGTGTAGTAAGATGATGAAGTGGCTTTGATGAATAAGTGGCAAAAGCCCACCATCTCGTCGTACAAAAGAGTTGACCTAGGTTAACCCTGTGGGCTAGCAGGATTGTGACATGCGGTGAGGTTGGATGATGTGTGGTAGTGATGTGCAAGACACATGGCTATAATCAGTTGAGCAAGTGATGACACCTAGACATATCATCAGGGAGATAGTGTCATATCGGTGGGACATAGCACTGAGTCCCCTCGACATTCCGATGGCATCTCATCAGGGAGAAGAATGTATATCAAAGTGACTATATAATGAGTCGCTTTGACACAATGAAAAGGTGGACAAGTTGGCAGTGGTGTGGTAGACACGTGGTGATGACAATAAAGTTAGATTATGACACGTGGTAGAAAGCAATGGTGTTTAGTGAAGATGACATGGTTGAAAGGTGGGAGCAGTTAAATTGCATTGACCAAGGTGAAGTTGCAGAAGAAAGTGTGAATGCAAAGGTATATGATAAGAGAGACCTCAACATGTCAGTAGGAGTCTTTTTAGTGTCCCTTCAACACTCTGATGGTGGGTCTAGCATACACGTGATGAGGAAGAAGGTGATGACAAAGGAGGATAGGTGGCATTAGCCCACCAACTTTCACAGTTTTTGTGGGCCCATGCTTTTAGCTGGTGGTATGGTGGGCAATGGTAGAGATTGATTGACAGTGATCAAACGGTGTAGATCAAAAAGAACCTTTTCGAAGAGATAGATAGACTTCGATGAGAATTGATGAATTGTCCCTTTGGCATGTCGATGATTGTGGGACCTGATTCTGAAGTGAAGTAGGTAGTTGGTGATGTGCAATGAAAAGTGGAAAAAATAAATTGATCTTAATCCACATCCTCACTGTGGATTACATGGCAATGACTTGGTCAGGGTGACCCCACAACTAGCAAAGCAAGAATTTTCTCATTGAAGAGAAAGAAAGTCATCACAAAGAGTGGTGATTATCGAAGAGACTCTAAAGAGTCTAAACTCAACATGCTAGAGTATAGATTCGACGATGTAAAGTGATAGTATATAGATGAAGATTGATGATGCTAGTTTTAAGATGACTGATTGGACGATGGTGATTTAAAGATGCCAAGATGAACGAAGGATCATAGGATTTTGGTGCGAAGAATGGATTGACGGCCTAGTTTCAAAGATGAAGGTATTCAACGGCTAGGTTTGTGTAAATGAGGGTCCCGTATGGTAACTGACATAGAGAATGAATTTAATTCATTGAACTATTCTGGAACAAACATTTGATAGGTGATTTTATCTACAAGTTGGTGAGACAGATTGCCACGTCAAGAGAGATCAAAATCAGACCGATCAAAGAAGAAAATGCATTTATTGCATATCAGATTTAGGGTTTTGATTGTATGCCATTGTCAATAGATCAGATTTAAATTTGATGGAGGCACATGGATCGAAAAGAACATGCAACTTGTTGGTGAAGTTAGCAGCTAAAGAAAACCCTAGCAAAATATTCAAGATGATTAGAACAATGGTGAGAATCTTGAGACTATGATGACAAGTAAGAGGAGTCAAGGAAAAGATAGACAATTAGACATTGTTGAAAGTGTAGAGAGTCTACAATAAAAGAGTGTGAAGAGTGAGAAAAAGCAAACAAAGAATGCACTAATTCTATAGAACCTAAAAAAATATTATTATTTGGGTTAATATTCAAGTGTAGAAGTGAAGGTGCAACAAATAGAATAGTGGATGTTCTAAGTGCATAGGAGAGTGTAGAGTAGAGAGAAAAGAGAAGTGCAGATCAAAAATAGAAAGGAAGAGAAGAGGAGAAAGAGTAGTGAAGAGAGGTGCAAAGGTGTGTGTTTCTAAGATTGCAACTTTAGCAGCAGAGAGTAAGTTCCAAAGATTGCAACATATAGTTGTATAGTTGCAAATTTAGTTGTAATATAGAATTGTGTTCAATAGAACAAATTGTAATATTGTTTTGTAATTATGATTAGTTGTTGCCATTAAATAACTAAGTTGGTGCTCAGTGTAGGGGATTTGTGTCTCCTTGGAGTTGGTGCTCCTAAATCAGGGAGTTGGTGCTTCCTTGGGTTGGTTCCCTAAAATATTCTAATAGTCATCTATTTGTGAGGATAGTTTAGGACAGTAGATCCTAGTAGCATTTCTCACCATGGTTTTTCCTAATCTTGGGTTTTCCACGTACATCTGGTGTTATATGATGCTTATGTTTGTGTGCATATTTATTTCTTTGTTTTTTTTGTTTGAATCTACACTAAATGGTTAAAAGGGATTGATCTGCATAAGGTACATAGAGCTTAAAAAGATTAACTACAGAAAGTGTTAAAGGGCTAAGTTTTAATATCTATTGATTCACCCCCCCTCTTAGTAGATTGTTGTGTTCCAAAAATTGGTATCAGAGCCCTAGGTTCCCTAGGAGAAGCTTAATCATCTCGGGTTGATCTTGGATAAGTGAACACAAAAATGGCTAATAAGGAAGGATCATCTACAAAAGTAACTCTCTTTAATGGATCAGACCATAAGTTTTGGAGCTCATTGATGAAGAGATATTTGGGATCCATAGGTTTTGATGCGTGGATGTCTGAAGTATATGGATATACACTTCCTACTACACCTTCAACTATTGAGGCTAAAAAGAAGGCATATGAGGATACTGCTAAGACAATGGACACAATTATTAATGGGCTATCAAGCTCTGTGTTTATCAAAGTTAGGCATTTCCAAACTGCACATGAAGTTTGGAACAAGTTTAAGAGGATCTATGAAGGAGATGGCAATAAGGTGCAGGCCAAGATTCAGGAATATGGAGGAAAGTATGAAAGTTTGAAGACAAGTGAAGATAAGAAGACTACAAACACATCCATGAGAGTTGTTGCAGATAGAAGTGAAGAAGAAGAACCATCTACTTCTAGATCTGAGGAGACTAATGAGAAGCAAGCTGATTTCATCAGAAGACCAAGGAAAGGATCCAGAAAGAATGGAGGTAAGCTACCCCCTACAAGTTTTAACTCTTCTGGTAGAATAAGTCTTCTTGTTGCTAAATGTTCTCCTAGTAAAAAAGATAACTCTAAGAAAGAAGAGAACAATAAAGAGAAAAATAAGAAGAATCTACACACAAGAGAAGAAAATGAGTCGTCTAATGTTAGTGGCAGATCAGATGATGAACATGAATATTTTTGTGAATTTGACCCATTTGGAATGACCTCTAACGAAGAGGTTGAGAGGTCTGATAAAGAAGAAGAAGTTGAAACCTCTGGTAAGAAGATGGAGTGGTTGACTGTGAGGGTGAACTCATCTCTACTCTACATTAGATTAAAAGGTTGAGAAAAGAAAATGAAGAAGAACAAAAAATCCATACACAAAAAGATATAGAAAGGCTAACCAAAAGTCTTGGAGAGTCTAATCAAATAGTGATTAGCTTGAAGACACAAGTGGAAGAAGAAAAGAGAGTAGAAGATGTTAAATTTGAACTATAGTCTAAATCAGATGATTGCATGAAGTTGGAAGCTCAGAAGTAGTGGCCCTAAGAAAAGGTTTAGAAAAGGCTAAAGAGCATATTGATAAAGGCCTAAATTTGAAGGGTCACTCAAAAATGCTTGATGAATTGGTTAGTTCACAAAATCCATCCAAACCTAAGGAAAAGGTTGGCCTTGGATTTAAGAAAGGAAAGAATTCCTTTACCAGTGCTTCTGCCAAATTATATGATATATTTAAAGCAGAAGAAAGATGTTGCACCAAGGAAAATACCTTTGGAGATGGAAAACCAGTTAAGGATGTTATTGCTAAGTTGAAGGAGCCCGCAATAGATAAGAATATGAAGAAAGAAACATAAGAGAAGAAATTGGTTGCATGCAAAAGGATGAAAAAATTAGTCTCTAATTATTAGAAGAAGAAGCCTATAATAGATAAGAAGGTGGAGAATCCAACCCCTAAAAACCTTAAGAAGAAGTAGTATACAAAGGGAGCTGATGCAGATAGATTCACAAGGATGAGATACATGGAGAAGCAAAGGACAAGAAGGGCACCTCATCCTACACAAAGAAAAGATATGACCAAGTACTCCACATTTTTTTATGGTTATTGTTATATTTGTAATCAGTTTGGTCATAGGGCTTGTGACTGTAGAGTTGCACCTAGAAGGAGCACAGAATGTGTGAATAGATATTCATTTTCTCTTGTTTTAGACATGAATTTAGTGTGCTACAATTGAAATAGTTTTGGTCACATAGCTAAGGATTGTAGATTAAATCATGTAGGTCCTGTAGCACAAAACAAAAGAAAGAATAAATCTCCCAAAGTGAACAATGGTTCACATAGTCTTGACAAGAAGGCTGAGAAGAAATTGGAAAAGAATAAGAGGGTATGTGCAAGATCATGATGGGTCAAAAAGTGGCGATATGATGGGTATGTGTAGGGTATGTGGCTTATGGCCTTTTTTTACCCAAAATTGATGAAACAAAAAGGGTTTTTAAAGGAGATTCTCAACTTTCCACCAATATAAATTATGCTTTACTTTGAATTTAATAAATTATTATTATTCATTTTCTATTTGAATTATGACTAAAGTCCTGATTGATAGGTTGATTGAAAAACATCTATAGCTTTCAAACGGTATCACATTTTTGAATCTGAAACATGCATCACATTTTATGCTTCACATACTATAGGATTAAAATAAAATGAATTTCATGAAGTTTTGACCAAGTTAAGGTGGTCGATATGTTTTTATATTTTTAAAAGTTGTAATAAAAATTCATAATTAATTACTTAGAAAAAAAATTAAAAAAAATATGCATCACATCGGGACATGAGTCCTCTACTTGTATCTAAAATATTATAAAAAAATACTATCATTTTATTGTGGTTAAGGGTATGTGGAGGATCATGATGGGCCAAAAAGTGGCGATATGATGGGTATGTGTAGGGTATGTGGCTGACGACTTTTTATTTACTCAAAAATGATGAAACAAAAAGGGTTTTTAAAGGTGATTCTCAACTTTCCATGAATATAAATTATGCTTTACTTTGAATTTAATAAATTATTATTATTCATTTTCTATTTGAATTACGACTAAAGTCCTAATTGATAGGCTGATTGGAAAACATCTATAGCTTTCAAATGGTATCAATTTTTTTGAATCCAAAACATGCATCACATTCTATGCTTTGCATCCTATAAGATTAAAAAAAGAAAAAATGAATTTCATGAATTTTTAACCAAGTTAAGGTGGTCAAACATACGAGTTTTTATATTTTTTAAAAGTTTTAATAAAAAAATCATAATTAATTATTTACTTGGAAAAAAATTATAAAAAAATATGCATCACATTAAGACATGAGTCCTCTACTTATAGCTAAAATCTTATAAAAAAATATTATCTGTTTATTGTGGTTAGGGTGGTCAGACAGACACCTACTTCTTATTTTTTCCCTGAAATTTAAGTACTACTGCATTGAAATTTCAAATTTTCACCATTTGAATAGATTTTTTTTTTTTAAAACCTAGTAGTTTAGAAACTACATTCAATTAAATCTATAGATTCTATTCTTAGATATTTTTGAAATAATATCGATAACTTATTCAAATTTTTACATCAAGTTTCCTAACTCTGAGTTTTCTAAAAATTTTGCCACTTAAGGGCCTATTTTTTCCATGATGATCTTGCACATACCCTTAGGGTGGTCAAACAAACACCTTATTTTTTCCCTGAAATTTAAGTGCTATTGCATTGAAATTTCAATTTTTCACCAAATAGACTTTTTAAAAATAAACCTAGCAGTTTAGAAACTCATTCAATTTCCTGCATATTATATTCTTACATATTTTTGAAATAATATAGATAACTTATTCAAATTTTAACGTCAAGTTTCCTAACTCTAATTTTTCTGAATTTCATTGCCACTTAAGGGCCTATTTTTTCCATGATTATCTTGTACATACCCAAGATGGTGTGGACAGTGAAAGGTCAACAAGAAGCACCTATTAGAATTGTAAAATTTTGAAATTTTTATGGTTGTCTATACTCATAAGTTTCCTAAGAAGCCCATACCATGAGTATAAGAATCTGCTTTTCATAACATTTTTCCCATGTTTTAGTTGGTTTTTGTCATTTGGTCCAATAGAATTCATCTAACCTTGAGTATTTCAATGTATAAATCATATCGGCAAGAGATGATGAGGGTCTCCTCGATCCATAAAGAATTTTATACTAACGTATGTCTTTTTGCAGTCTATCAGCAAGAGGTCGGGAATGTCATACCGATAAACTTTTATTTGATGATACACATTAGGAAGATACAGTTCACAGTCACAATGAAAAAAAGGGTTCTATTAGCAAGACAATGGTCATCCGAATAAGTCATATCAAGCTTATTTGTGTCTTACCGATCGAAGCATAAAGAGATGTGTTGGTGAGACTAGAGTCATCGAAGTAACGTCCTGAAGCATTCATCTGGTCTTGCCAATAAGGCAAAGGTGGATTCTATCAATGTTATTGAGATGAGTTTGGGGTCCTTCCGACCCTCCATGCCGATGTGATGGAATTATATCGGTAAGGGACTTAGCAATATTCTTGCTCTCACTGATAGCAAAATTCATTGGCGAGATAGACTTCATTGGTGAGAGATACAAAGGTCATATTGAGTGTAGTTTCATCGGCAAGAAAATCATTATGTCTAAGTGATCAGAAAATAGACTGAAGAAAAAATCTCTGCAAGATACGATTAATCTGTGGAACGTTTGCCTGACTTACAAATTGACAACAACATGTTTGCATCGGTGAAAATCACAGCCACATATTCAAGACCGAAGGGATAGTCAGGGAGACTCAGAACGTCAGTGTAACTAGAAGACAACCTAGTGACATATGATTTGTTGATAGTCAGAGAGACTCGGAGTGTCGAGGAAACTATAGGATGTCATAGCAGATGTTTGTTGAACGTTGGTAAAATCTCGAATGAAATAATTTCCCGAGATTTGAATATGAAAGGACATGTCCTTTCAAACAACTGATGTATAAATATTTATTTTTGATAGTGATAGGAGATAGAAGAGAGCGAATAGGAAAAATACAATAGATTAGAATGTTTTACAATTATGAGACTATGATGCATGTCTTAAAGAATAGAGATATCAATGGAAGTTATTTGATTTGGTTTCTAGTATCAGTTGTTTGTCGTGTTAATTGAAAGTATTGCTGAAGTTATCTCCAAGGTTGTCATTTCTTGATTATTTAAATTCAAATATCAAGGATATTTTTCAATTTATCAAAGCACACTTGCTACTCTTGTGTGGTTCAATTAACTGGTTCTTGCAAGACATGATTAAATCCTTTTAATTAATCATAGTAATTTGGAAAAGGACATTTGGATCATTAAGAAGAACTTGGTAATCATATCTTGCATGTTTATACAAGTTATAAACTCAAATTTGTATGCCAAACAATTAAAGTATCTGCTAGAAAGAAGTTATTTATTTCAGATCTTTCATTTGACTCAATACATCCAATAAGGCACTAATATCTACCACTCCATTGCTTAGTTTCATTCATTTTTATAGCCTTGATATTGCTTATACAATTTTCACAATAATAAAACTAATTTATCCACTCCCATTTGCCATTGTGGGTAAATTACTTTAAGAAAGAAACAAAAGTCAAGTCTGCTTCATTGTTATAGGTATACCCGCCTAGGTCTAGCAACACCTAAAAAGTAGAAGGTTCAAATATTTTGGCCTTTTCTATTACCCTGAAATGTTGTGAGAGCCTGGCAACCTCTCGTGGTTCAAACCTATGTTTATGAGAGCTAACAAATTGGTGACTCTACTGGGGAGTTATTGTAGAATATCCGGTTGAAGACCATCATATAGAGTCATTGAAGAAAGATTCATAATTTGAGAAGTTTTAGAAAAAGTGATTCTGCTGGGGATAAAATCAAGAATAATTTCACTTTTCTCACTTTTAACAAAGTGAGTGGCGACTCTAACAATTACATTGCATCAATTCAACATGAATGGTAGAAGATCCCAACACAAAGGAGGTCCTGCTGGCAATAGTAAGTGGCTACATAAGGATGAGAAGGGTAAGAAGATATCTGATGACATGTGCATAACAAACAAAGACAAAGCATCAAGACCACATTGTGAAACATATGACCGTTATGATACATGGAGAGATAGTTCAAGTGGAGAACCTTGTACCTCTAAAGAAAAAATAAATCCCTTTTATAATCCCTAGAATCATGTGGAATTTGATGCTAAACTTGAGGCTGAAGGAATCAAGTATCAACAGGAAAATGATCAAAGAATGGAGGGTAACCAAAATGATCCCATTGATAATGTAACCCCTCAAGAAAATTTTGAGTTCTTGACTAACAAAGAATTATCGACATATAGTTGGAGTTTCAAAAACAAGAAGTAGAAGGAGCAAAGGCAGAACAAGAACAACAAAGGTTCTGAAAGATGAAGGAATTCCAAGACTTGAAATTGCAGGAAGCCCAAATAAAGGTTCAGACAGCTAATCTTTCAAAGTATATACCACCTCATAAGCAAGGAAACAATAATGTAGGGCCTTCATATTAGCCAAAAGCTCCTTATAGTCGAATAGGAAATCAATACAAGTAGCCAAACCACTAACTGTATACTACATCACAACATATAAATGTACAACCACCTCATGGTCAACAATATGTGCCATATCTTCATACATAATACAATAATCTAGTGTACCAGTATCAACACTTACATAACCCTCCCCCTAGCAATACACAACAATGATCAAAAAATTTGATTTAAGAGGGTTTCAATTATATCCTTACCCTATGGATAGAAGTTGGAGAGGTCTTGTTCCTAAGTTTACAGGGAGTAGTGCAATTAATATTGAAGATCATTTGAGGAATTTTAATTCTTTTTTCCAAGATTTGGATATACCATATGAAGATTTACATATGAGGTTATTCATGATGTCACTCATTGAAGAAGCTAGGGATTGGTTCAATAGCCTTCCAACAACTTTTGTTGATTCTATCCAAGAATTTCAGGATCGATTTCTTGAACAGTATGGAAATCTATGTGCACCAGATGTTGCTTTTCATGAATTAGTACGGATTCAAAAAAATCAAAATGAGTCAATTTATGATTTTAACCGGAGATTCAACAAATTGCAAAACAAGATACCACCTTGGTCAAAGTTTCCAGACTCTGCAGCATTGAGTATTTATTTGAATGCTTTCGATCCAAAAATAGGGTATGAACTAAGAAACAGGTTTCCAAGAGATTTAGCTGAAGCCCAAAACATAGCACTGACCATTGAAAACAACATGAAATCTACTTGGATGATCAGTAAGAGAGATAATCCTAGAGTTCCTCAACAAGTCAATAATTATCAATACAAACAAGAGAACACATACAAAAATGAGAGGCCTAAGTTACATGACATGCCTTACAATACAAATTGGAAGGATGGAAAACCTATAATAGATAGACCTAGGAACAAAGAAACACCAAATCTATTAAAGAAGAAGGGAGCATATATGGTCAATAATAATCTTTGGTGTGAAGTTTCTGAAGGGCCACATTCCCCAAACCACTGTGTTGTAGCCCAAGAAATGCAGGAAGAAGGAATGTTAATGGGTAACAGAGGAGAAGATCACACAGTGTATTTGACCTCAAATACTTTTCACCCCATTGAGGAGAAATATTCATCTTCAGAAGGTGAAGGCTATGAGTATGATGTTTCAAATCAAAGGTGCAATGTCCACATGGCTGAACAACAAGTTTTTTCCGATTCTAAAGAAAATCATGTAGAACAACAATCTGTTGAGGTGCCTACTCAAGGAAATGTAAGGAGACCCACTAACGAGGAAATAAAGAGGTTAACAATTGTTGTAGTTGAACAAACAAAGAGCAAACTTACTAGTTAAGAAATAGGATAGTGAATGAAAAGGGAGGTGTTCCCAGGGGAATATTTATGAAAGATAGAAAAGTAACACTAGGAGTTTTGAAGAAAATAAAAAATAAGCAACATGATAAGTATGAACAAAAGCTTGTCCAAAAGGAGGAGAGCAGAGAGTTATACAAAGAAAAGCTGAAGGTTGATCAAATGAATAAAGGGGAGAAGGAAGAAAACAAAGAAGAAACATTAGAGCAAAATAAATCGACTAAGGTGGAGGGTCCTTCTTTCGACTTCTCTCAGGCTTTATCTTAGGTAAAAATGTTTGTCCCACTGCTTGAGATGATGAGAATTAAGGAGTATAGGGATAGTGCAATTCAATTGATATCAAATGGAAATGAGAAAAGTACAAGTTTTGAAAATTAGATGGCCATTAAAATGGTTAATAAGAAAGAGAAGGTGATTGTCCTAGAAGTATGTCTAAGTGATGTATTGGTAAATCTCCCACAGGTTGATCCTTTTTTCACCACGCTACTTATAAACAACAAACTGGTGAGGAATTTCATGATAGACTCTGGTGCTTCTATCAATATCATGCCAGTTGGAGTTAAGAAACAGCTTGGCATGTGGGTGGATACTAATGGGGGGAAGTGCTATGCAATGGATAGCAAGCATGTTCTAGTAGTAAGTATTATGAAAGATGTTGAAATCAAACTAGCTACTTATCCTCAGGTGGCCTATAATATAGATATAACTATAATTGATACCCCTCCTTAGTTTTGGATGCTTCTATCAAGACAGTGGATGGCAACGGTTGGGGGAAATGTCCAATTTGATTTATCTTATGCAACAATTTTAGTAATGGCCGGGAAGTTAAGTTGTACAGGGAGCCAAGGATGAACCAAATTGTAGATTGTGTACCTCAAGATCAAGTCAATTTCTTTTATGATGTGGATCTTGGGAATTTTAAGATAGAACCAGCTAGGCCAGGATTAGCCAATGTTGATCCAATTGATAAACATGTTGCAAAAACTGTGATGGTGTGTGGAAAATGTACTTTGATGGAGCATGTAGCCAGGAAGGTAATGGAGTAGGAATAGTATTTGTTTCACCTGAAGGAGTTACATTTAAATATTCATTTTTTCTAGCATTTGAATGTATGAACAACATGGCAGAGTATGAAGCTTTATTAATAGGTTTGAATATGGCTGTAAAACATAAAATCAAGCTACTAGCTATTCTAGGGGATTATGAGCTAGTCATTTCTCAAGTTAAATCAAAATATATAGCAAAACACAAGAGGCTGAAGCAATATAGGAATGTTGTATGGGACACAATTGAGTTGTTTGATGCTTTCTCTATTGAGTGGATTGATAGGTCAAAAAATGTAATGGCAGACTTTTTAGCCAATGTAGCACTAAGAAGAGATGACATCACACTGGCTGGAGTATCTCAAATTGAGTTCAAAACAAGACCCGTTGTGCCTGACAATATATACAGTTGGCAAGTTTTTAATGATGATGTTGACCTCCTAAAATTTCTTCACTGTATACATTAATATGAAGCTCAATAAATTTATTTCAATGCCTTTGTTGAAGAAGTAGATCGAAAGCAGACAATATTCAGGAAAGAGGTTTTACAGCTCAAAACTAATAAACTTCCCAAAGGGCTAGTAGCATTAGAGAGGGTATATGATGGAAATGATCAGTCCCTCATGAAACAAACACCAGTCAAGAGGGAGGATATTGAAGAGGTCAATTTAGGGACTGAGCTAGCACTAAGAAAAGTATACATTGGAAAGAAAATAAGCCAGACAATTCGAACAATGTTGATTGCATTATTGAGAAAATATAAACATGTGTTTGCATGGTCTGATGAGGATCTCAAAGCATATAGGGAGGATTTGTTTCAACACAAAATCCAGTTGAAACCAGATGCAAAGCCATTTATGCAGAAGCAAATACCTATTAACCCAACACTGGAACCAAAAATGTAGGAGGAATTGGCAAAGCTTAGAGATGAGGGTATCATCAAACCAATCAAGCATTCAACATGGGTTTCAAACCCGGTTCCTATGAGGAAGAGGAACGGGGATATTAGATTATGTGTAGACTTCAGAAATCTAAATATGGTATCCCTCAAGGATAATTACCCTCTACCTAATATGGAGGCTGTACTACATAAAGTAATAGGGTGTGAGCTGTTATCTATGATGGATGGGTTCTTTGGTTACAATGAGGTCAAAGTCAAAGAATCTGAGTAGTACAAGACAACTTTTACAACCCCATGGGGAACATACATTTATGTGAGAATGCCATTTGATCTCAAAAATGTAGGAGCAACCTTTCAAAGAGCTATAGATGTAGCATTTGCAAACTTGATTAATGCTAAAATGGTAGTATATCAGGATAACCTTACTACTTATTCGAAAAGGGATGAAGATCATGTAGAACATTTGGAAAAAATATTTATTAAAGCTTTGGAATATGGTATTAGTCTGAACCCTAAAAAATGTCATTTTGCAGTCACAGAGGGAAAAATATTAGGACATATTGTGTCAAAAGAGGGAATTAGAATAGATCCTGAGAGGATTGAGGCCATAGATAAAATCACTATTCCTAAGACTATTAAGGCCATCCAATCATTTTTTGGACATATCAACTTTGTTAAGAGATTTGTGTCTAATTTTGCTAAAATTATTAAGCCCATATCAAAAATGCTAAGGAAGGGACAAAAAATAGATTGGACTGCAGAGGCACTGGAAGCTTTTATATCTATCAAAAAGGCCATCAAAGAGGCCGCTGTCCTTAAATCTCTAGATTTTGCAAAACCCTTTCAAATATTTTCATTTGCTTCATTGCACACTATAGCTACTGTTATGTTACAGAAGAATAAGGTCATGAACAGCTTGTGTCCTTTTTCAACAAGTCATTGTAGGGGTCAGAATTGAAATATTATATAATGGAAAAAAAAGCATTTGCATTAGTGAAAGCTACAAAGGATTTTAGACCATATCTTGTTGGAACCAAAGTGATTGCTTATGTACCTCATACAGTTGTTAAAGATATCTTGACACAGTCAAAAGTAACAGGAAAGAGATGTAGGTCGATTAATAAAATTCAATAATTTGATATGGAAATACAAATGACCAAATTAGTAAGAGGTCATGGCTTGGCCAAGTTAATGGCAAAAACAAATATTGAAGCAAATCAAATTTGTAATGTAGAAGATGAAGGAAGTGCAATTGAAAGTATTGAGCATACCTCTTGGTATATAGACATCGTGTATTACCTTGGACACATGAAGTGCCCTGAAGGATTAAGTGATAATTAGAGAAGAACTTTGAAGTTGTAAGCATCTAAATATGTGTTCATGGAAGGTGATTTGTTTTGGAAAAATAGGGACGGGATGTTGTTGTTATGTCTAGATGAGTCACAAGCTAAGAATGTTTTAAGAGAGATGCATGAAGGGGTCTATGGAGGCCATTATTCTGCAAATAAAACTACACATAAGATTCTCAGGGTAGGTTATTACCGATCAAAAGTATTTAATGATTCTTTTTCATATGTAAGAAGATGTGAAGCATGCCAGAATTTCTCAAGGAAAATGAAGTATGAGGGAGCTTTACCACTCAGACATTTGCAAGTTGAAGCCCCTTTTCATCAGTGGGGAATTGATTTTATTAGGGAGATACAAGAGAAATCAAGTGGAGGACATAAGTGGATACTGGTAGCTACTGATTATTTCACCAAATGGGTAGAGGCAATCCTAACCAAGCAAGCAACAAGTAAAGTTGTGATCAATTTTTTAATGGATAACATTATTAATAGATTCGGTACACCATTAATATTGATTATAGATAATGGGATGTGTTTCAGATACGATGAATTCAAATATTTTTGTAGTACACATGGTATCACTATTTCTTATGCAACTCCTTACCATCCGCAAGCTAATGGTCAGGTAGAGTCTAGCAACAAGAGTCTTCTGAAAATAATAAGGAGAATGCTAGGTGGGAATAAAAAATCTTGGGATTCAAAATTGAAGATGGTTGTGTGGCCTGATAGGATAACTGTGAAAAAGGAAATTGGAAAATCCCCATTTGAATTGGTATATGGAACACAAGCTAGGATGCCTTTACAAAATTTGTTACTAGTTTACAAATTTATCCTTTAGGAAGATATAGATATTCCAGAATCAATGGAGGAAAGAATGGAGTAGCTAGCAGAGCTTGATGAGATAAGAAGAGTAGCCCAAAACTAGAATGTCAAGTTGCAGGCACAAATGAAGTATTTATTTGATAGAAAAGAAAAAGATAGAAAATTTGAAGAAAATGATTTGGTGCTAATGTGGAATGCAAGGTGTCAAGAGAAGGGAAAACATGGGAAATTTGAAGCTTTGTGGATGGGACCCTTTGTTTTTATTGGTAAGAAAGGGGAAGATTCATATTACTTACAAAACATGACTGGTGAAGAACAGCCGGAGTTGCCTGTACATGGGAAATTCTTGAAGCACTTTTTCTCTTAAAAAGGGAATGCAGAGGTTTAAGGGTTCCCAGTGCATGGACAACTCTTGAAAATCCTCTCAAATTTTTTTTCCATGCACAATAGTTTAGGAAATAAAAGGAATAGGAATTGCCAGTACATGGACAATCCAAAAAATTCCTTCATAATTTTTTTTTTCCATGTACAGTAGTATAAGATCATGTTCATCTCCATTTCCTTTCATTCCATCCTCACTAATCCATAACCTTGAAATTTTGGTCTGCTCGTCCAGAGATCTGGGTCCTTGCAATGATCTCACAATCATTCATCCCCAGATGGAGCCACTACTAGAACTGCAAAATTTTGAAAATTTAATGGCTGTCTATATACTCATAAGTTTCCTAAGAAGCCCATACCATGAGTAAAAGAATCTGCTTTTCATAATATTTTTCCCATTTTTTAGTTGTTTTTTGTCATTTGGTCCAATAGAATTCATCTAACACTGAGTATTTCAATGTATAAATCATATCAGCAAGAGATGATGAGGCTCTCCTCGATCCATAAAGAATTTTATACTAACGTATGTTCTTTTTTAGTCTATCGGTAAGAGGTTGGGAATGTCATACTAATAAAATTTTATTTGATGATACACATCAGGAAGATACAGTTCACAGTCACAATGAAAAAAAGGGTTATATCGGCAAGACAATGGTCATCCGGATAATTCATATCGAGCTTATTTGTGTCTTACCGATCGAAGCACAAAGAGATGTGTTCTTGAGACTAGAGTCATTGGAGTAACGTCCTGAAGCATTCATTTGGTCTTGCCAATAAGGCAGAGGTGGATTCTATCAATGTTATCGAGATGAGTTCGGGGTCCTTCCGACCCTCCATGCCGATGTGACGAAATTATATCGGTAAGGGACTTGGCAATATTCTTGGTCTCACTGATAGAAAAATTCATCGGTGAGACAAACTTCATCGGTGATAGATACGAAGGTCATATCGAGTGTAGTTTCATTGGCAAGAAAATATTATGTCTCGACGATTAGAAAATAGACTGAAGGAAAAATCTCGGTGGGATACGATTAATCTATGGAACGTTTGCTTGACTTACAAAGTCACAACGACATGTTTGCATCGGTGAAAGTCACGATGACATATTCAAGACCAAAGGGATAGTCGGGGAGACTCAGAATGTTGGTGTAACTACAGGACAACCTAGCGACATATGATCTGTAGATAGTCGGAGAGATCAGAGTGTCGAGGAAACTACAAGATGCCATAGCGGATGTTTGTTGAACATTGGTAAAAGCCCAAATGAAATAATTTATCGAGATTTGAATACAAAAGGACACGTCCTTTTGAAAAACTGATGTATAAATATTTATTTTTTAGTAGTGATAGGAGATAAAAGAGAGTGAATAGGAAAAATACAGTAGATTAGAATGTTTTACAATTATGAGACTATGATGCATGTCTGAAAGAATGGAGATAACAATGGAAGTTATTTGATTTGGTGGCATATTTTTGGTATCAGTTGTTTGTTGCGTTAATTGAAAGTATTGTTGAAGTTGTCTCCAAGGTTTTCATTTCTTGATTATTTAAATTGAAATATCAAGGATATTTTTTAATTTATGGGTATGTGCAGGATCATCATGGAAAAAACAGGCCCTTAAGTGGCAAAAAAATCAGAAAAATTAGAGTTAGGCAACTTGATGTAAAAATTTGAATAAGTTATCTATATTATTTCAAAAATATGTAAGAATAGAATCTATAGAAATTGAGTGTAGTTTCTAAACTACTAGGTTTGTTAAAAAAAAAAAAATCTATTTGGTGAAAATTTGAAATTTCAATGTAGTAGTACTTAAATTTCAGGGAAAACATAAGAAGTAGGTGTCTGTTTGACCACCCTAACCACAATAAAATGATAATATATTTTTATAAGATTTTAGATATAAGAAGAGGACTCATGTCTCGATGTGATGCATATTTTTTTATATTTTTTCCCAAGTAAATAATTAATTATAATTTTTTTATTACAAATTTTAAAAAATATAAAAAACTTGTATGTATGACCACCTTAACTTGGTCGAAACTTCATGAAATTCAATTTTTCTTTTTTTAATACTATAGTATGCAAAGCATAGAATGTGACACATGTTTTGCATTCAAAAAATGTGATACCGTTTGAAAGCTAGAGGTGTTTTTCAATCAGTCTATCAATCTGGACTTTAGCCATAATTTGAATAGAAAATGGATATTAATTACTTGTTAAATTCAAAGTAAAGCATAATTTATGTTGGTGGAATGTTGAGAATCTCCTTTAAAATCCCTTTTTGTTTCACCAATTTTGGATAAAAAAAAGTCGTCAGCCACATACCCATCATATTACCACTTTTTGGCCCATCATGATCCTGCACATACCCTTATCAAAGAACACTTGTTGCTCTTGTGTGGTTCAATTAGAGTATCTTCTAGAAAGAAGTTATTTATTTCAGATCTTTCATTTGACTATGTACATCTAATAAGGCACTAATCTCTACCACTCCACTGCTTAGTTTCATTAATTTTTCTAGCGTTGATATTGCTTATACAATTTTCACAAGAATAAAACTCATTTATCCACTCCCATTTTCCATTATGGGTAAATTAATTTAAGAAATAAACAAAATTCAAGTATGCTTCATTGTTATAGGTATACCTGCTTAGGTCTAGCAGCACCTGGAGAGTAGAAGGTTCAAATATTTTGGCCTTGTCTGTTACCCTGAAACATTGTGAGAGCCTGGCAACCTCTCATGGTTCAAACCTGCATTGAGAGCTAACAACACCAAATGTGGTTGCTTCTACCTCACATCACTAAATCTTAGTGATATGGCATGAGTCCAGAGAGAGATATCTTATTCATCCCTAGAAATGAAATGATAGATCAAGTCTAGTAAAATAAGTTTTACAAATTTCTAACGACTTGATGGTTGCAAATTTATAGTCATAATCTTTCTCTTTGAAATTATTTTCAAAGGGGAAGAACATATGTAGTTGAAGGAGAAGGTAGCTATGCAAGTTCTTTGATAAGAAAATAAAAATTATATGTCATTTTCCTACAAATAGAGGAGATATATCATAGGGGGAGTAGTTCTGTAAATACACTCACAAATTAATTTTGTTATAACTGGTATAGAGTGGTTCAAATTAGTGAGAGACCATTGTGAAATAGTTCAAAATAGTCTAGTTGGTGAAGATCCCAAAGTGAATAAAATGCCCGAGTATGCAAAAGAGAGAATGGAACAAGTTGCTAGTGGTATCAAATAAGTGGCATACTTGGTACAGTGCAATTCAGAATGTTAATTGGTATTAGGTCATGATATCATAAATGAATGTCAGGAATATGATTGAATTGGTACATAGCTCTTAAAAGGAAAACATCTGCAATTGGTTCAAACCTGATTGGTTCAGAGCATATAATGGCACTTTAATTGGAATTAGATATTGTTAATATGTATAGAGCAGTTGGAACATATAGTTTTGCCATTGTAGTCAAAGTGGAGTGCAACAATTGGAATGAGGGAATAAATTGTCTTCAATTGGTATCAGTCAAATGGGGAGCAAAGTCCCTTTGCCATTGCTAAGGAGAAGTGAAAGCTGCAACAACATGGTGACCTAAGACAAGACATTTAGGATTGTGACTCTTTTCCATTGATGTCAAAGGGGGAGAAATTTGAGCAAATGCTCAAAGTAGGAGCATGAGAAATGTATGCAATTGTTCATAAGTGTGAGAAAATAAGAAGGTATGTCAAAGGGGACAATTGAGAGCTCAGACGTTATCCATCATTGGTATCAGACCATTTTTTGTAGGTTGAGCATTTGGTTTTACCATCTATGACAAATCGGGATATTGTGGGCATATAGTTGTCATTGATGTAAAAAGGGGAAATCATGCAAGGGAGATTGTTGGCATGGTGAAAGAGGATTAGAGGTGAGATGGAACTGATCCTGCAAGTGACATGTTGGAATTAATGAAAAGTGTCATTGATGTCAAGGAGAGATAAGGTTTGCAGTGGATTTGGTTCTGGAAGCATGGGTACAAGTTGTTGGTGAAAGGAGTATGCATTTGCAGAGATGGTTATTTTAGAAGACAAAGGTGAAATAGGCTACAGATCAGACATGGGTTTTCTGAGAGCTTCTCATAAATATATGGTGCAGATTTAGAGGTTGAAGGGTGTGCTAAAAAAGGATTTATTTGTGCCCTTGATCAGTATTAAGGTTTATTAGTTAAGCCCTGGGTGTTTATAGTCCTAGTGCTCAAGTAGAATTTCTAATTTTATGTTGATTGTGTATTAGTGGTAAACGGTCACATAAGTTATGACAAATTTCTTTGAAGCAATGTGAAGAACCGAACCCTTCACCTAGCTATTACCGGTTTGACAAATATTTGGCAATTGCAATGTTTTCTATATGTTATAATTGAAATATTTGTTCATATGGGGGAGAAGGTTGTATTTCTATAGGAGTTACATCAAATCCCTTCGATGTATTAAAGTTCCTTCTATGTAGGTTGGCTGAGTCAGTGTGTTTGATTGGGGAGACAATACTATATCGAGCGAAGATGTTTTGGTATCCTGTCGATGAAGCAATGGAGAGAGATAATGCTATATTAGAGAGACGTCCAAATTTTGAAGAGACTATATCTTAAGTCCCTATGATACTCTAATGAATGGACAGAAGGTGTGACATGTAGTACGATGATGACCTGGCTTTAATGAACAAGTGGCAGAAGCCCGCCATCCTATCGTACAGAAGAGTTGACCTTGTGGGCTAGCGAGATTGTGACACATGGAGAGGTCGGATGATGTGTGGCAGTAACGTGAAAGGCACATGGTGACAATCAGTAGAGAAGGTGATGACATGTAGACATCTCATCGGGGAGATAGTGTCATATCGGTGGGACATAGCATCGAGTCCCCTTGACATTTCATTGGAACCTCATTAGGGACAAGAATGCATATCGAAGTGACTCTATAATAAGTCCCTTTGACACAACGAAAATGAGGATGAGTTGGTAGTGATATGATATACACGTGGTGATGACAATCAAGTAATATTATGACACGTGATAAAAAAGCATTGGTGGTTAGTGAAGATGGTGTGGCCAAAAGGTTGCAGCAGTTAAATTGCATTGACCAGGGTGAAGTTGTAGATGCAAAGGCATCTGATCAAAGAGACCTCAACATTTTGGTAGGAAAAATTTTAGTGTCCCTTAGACACTTTGATGGTGGGTCAAACATACACGTGATGAGGAAGAAGGTGATGAAAAAGGAGGACAGGTGGCATTAGCTCACCAACCTGTGAAGTTTTTGTGGGCCCATGCTTTTAGCTAGCGATATAGTGGGAAAAGGTAGAGATTGATTGATGGTGTAGATGAGAAAACACCTTTTAAAAGAGATAGATAGAGTTCGGTGAGAATTGATGAATAGTCCCTTTGGCATGTCGATGATTATGGGACCTGACTAGGAAGTGAAGTAGGTAGTTGGTGACATGCAACGACAAGTAGAGAAAAGTGATTGATTATTTTGTTAATCCACATCATCGTTGTGGATTAATGGTTATGACTTGGTAACGTGGATCCCATGATTGGAAAATCAAGCATTAGAAGCTCATCAAAGAGAGACAATTATCAGAGAGAGTCACAATTATCAAAGAGAATCCAAAGAGTCTCAGCTTGATATGCCACAGTATCTTCGATGGTGTAAAGTGATAATCTATAGACAAAGATCAGCGATGTCAGTTTTAAGATGACTGATCCGATCATGGTGATTTAAAGATGCCAAGATGAATGGAGGATTGTAGGATTGTAGTGCGAAGAACATGATTGATGGCCCAATTTCAAACATGAAGGTATTCAACGGCTAGGTTCGTGTAAATAAGGGTCTTGTTTAGTAACTGACACAAAGAATAAATTTAGGGGATGCACAAATTAGGGTATGCAATGTGTCTCATCAAGCCACTAAGAGGAATATAATATGCCAAGAGAGATCACACTCTTGAAGGAAATCACACCCAATGTCACCACAAAGTGAAAGACATAGATCACATGAAGTAAGAAGACGACAGAATGAAACATGAGTTTTAATAGAAATGAGAAATAATAATGCCAATGTATGCCCCCACTTTAAATAAATTGCTAAACACCATGTTGTGAGCAATTACTTTAAAGTAGAAAATGATAAATTCTAACAAGATATAAGAACTTATGTGGAAATCCCTATGTCACACATATGTTTCTAATATGCTACATCATGAAAAGGGGTTAACCCCACAATGAAATCCAAAAGTAACATGTAAGGGATCCATGAATTAAGGGTCAATATGTCTTTGCTACAATGTTATTTAGGGAGCTCAAAAATGTCATCATTCCCCAAATACTTATGGAATAGGAAGAATGACACATAGAGAGCGAAAACAAAGAAAAGATTTTGGGTTAACATGGAAGAGACCTAAATTTCTTGATGCCTTACGTTATCCCAAAAAGGAAAACATAAGACAAATGAAAAGATAAAGGTTTATGACATAGAGAAAAATGTAGATACAAATAGAGGAATGTTACAAAGAGAGATACATCAAACAAAAATGCATAGGGAGATCACATTACACACATAACATGAAAAAGAAAAAAAAAATACTAGTAAGGAACATGTGAATAAACCTATAGTAGGTCATTTGTATCCCAATCTTGTTCATCATGTGTGAAAGGCGGACAACCAGCCATAGGGACAACATCAAGTGCAGTACTAGGAGTATCACCAAGTTCAACTTATGGTGAGTCACTCTTTTTTAGGAGGATCATCACAATTTTTACCGTTTATGCTAATAGAAGAAGCAAACAATAAATTCAAGTCATTATATGTACTTCCTCATCAATTTTTTCAATCTCTCCATCATCATCCAAGTTAATCACAATAGGAGGTCGAATGATAATGTCTAAAGAAGGGTTTAGCTCTTGTTGTGGTTGCAAGATAGGATCATCTTTTTGTGGCAAAGAGGGAGACTTGTCTTGTATCACTTCAGTTAAGTTTGGATGTTTATTTTCTTTGTTGTTCTCTTTTTTTAACCTTTGAGCAATAGCACAATGTCTATGCCTATGCTCTCTACCTTTTTTATTTCTTTTGGTATGATTTTCAAGTTGTGTTTATGTAGGAGTGGATTTATCAACCATAGTTTTATTTTCTTCCCTAAGGGGGAGATGGAAGGAACCATGGGATGTTGTTCAACCACTTTCTCTTTAGCTTTATAAACTTGTTTTATTTTAGGAGGCATGACAAGATTGTTTTGGTTGTCTCTTGGTCATTTGTAGGAGATAGGTAAAGGATCTATCTTAGGTTTCTCTTGGTTACTTGGAAGTTCTTTTGGTTCAATCATAGTTTTGTCAAGGATAAGAGGCTCAATCGTGGGTTGAGGCATATTTCGAAGAGATAATTCTACTATGCATTTTGCCTTAAACTTTTGATAGGATATGAAAAATAAATCTTCACGAAGTTTAATAGGTTCAATAGGTTTAGGACAAAATAAATTCAATGAGAAATTCCCATAGGAAGATGCAATATTAAAGCCACTATGATGCATAGTACAAAGATGTCATTATCAAAGGGAAACTTTAAACATTTATTCACGAATGACAAGACGACTTCCATGGAGCGTAGTTGTTGGCCTCCTCTAATGGTTCAATAATTGATCTCTTAAAGCCATAACTTAGAGATTAGATATATGCACTAAGTAGTTCTCTTGCTCATCATGAAGGTTCATTCCATTATCAACCTAGGGATATGAACTTGAAATGGGTTAGCACTGTTTGTGCACTAGGACTCAATTGTAGTCATCCTCATCCTATAACTAGAAAGGAAATAGTACTGAAAGAAAAATTCTTGAAAGGAATTAGCATAAGTACTGAGCATGAATCAACAACTAAAATGAACTAAAATGAATGAAAAAAACATAAATCTCATTAAACAAACAGGAAGTTACTTTGTCTACCTTGGCTACAGAAACAAACACAAAACGAAGTTCCAATGGTTGTAGGAATAGGCAACTGCTAAGACCGTAACTACTAAACTGAATGGGTGGAATTCTCACCAAGTGGGCCCCCTTGAATGAGTCTTCCTTAAAATAACTTAGATGCAACAAATCAAAATATCATTTCATTCATTGAAAACATGGTTACATCATAACAACATGACTGTATTTCTTGAAACTAAAAATGAGAGTACAATATTAGAACATCCAACCTTGTGAAGAGGGACATCTGATCATTATTTATAGAAGGAAAGCTTCTAACTAACCCTAACTAACTAGGCAGTCGACTCCAACAAACTAGGAGGATGCTATTTATTGAAAACATGGAAAAGAGGATGGAGGTTATGCATGCGCCAGATTTAGTCAAACCACACTTACCTCGACAAGGATCTAGCATAGTGAAACCTCCTAAATCTACTCAACTAACATACATGATCATTTAAAGGTTAGTTATAACTTCCACATGAGTTGGAAGTTTTCTTTCCATTGACCTCTTTAATGTCTATGTCTTTGACACCTTTAGCAACTAGCCAGCTGGCATGAACTTCTTCCACCTTACAAGCTTCATTTATATATGCATCTTAATGTGAACCTGCATTATGACATTAGCGAGCACAAGAAAATTGTATATCCATAATCACCTTAGAATAACATTCATTCAATCACATGTAAAATTAATATAGATATATCACATAGCAGGTCAATACTATCGAAAGTTACAGGAATAATTTTATGCCCAAAGTTCATAAGTTTAGGGAAATAAAATAGAAAGTATCAATAACCAGGTGCTAAAAAACCATAGTAACAATAAAAAAACATATGATAAACCATAACAAAAATGAGTCATTATTTGGACTCATCATTTCCCCCCAACCTAATGATTTGTTGGTCCTCTAGTAGAGGGAACTCAACTCCTTTGTCTTACCAAATCCCTGAAATCACCAATTGTTGTCTTCCCTTAATCAATCTCTACAGTATCTAAATTTGGATCCCAATAGAACACCTGCTTGTTTTCTAGTCTGATCCACCTTGGCCTTTCTACATCTACATCATACTGATAGATTTTGTGGTCTAGTACTGGCCACAACATAATAGGTGGCTAAAATACTAACGGGAGCCAATATTGCTTCTTTGTTCTCCCAAGATGTATATACTTGATGTCTCATTTGTATGTTGCATGATAATTTTGTAGGGAATGGGTTTCAACCTATTTTAACTGATCTAGCAAGTCATTCCATCTCTGTGATAAATATCCCAATACTATCTTCCCTATAGTGGTAGCTACCTACTCATATTCTAGGTATGCTTCCTCCCTAGAAAGTAGGATCCTCTTTTTGTACTCTAGATTGTAAAGAAGTTTTTACCATGTTTAAAAGATATCTGTAGGATTGCTTGATTCAACTATTAGAGATAGGTGGTATGGATTTCTCTTTCTATGTATATTTTGAATTGTTGCCCCCAATTGTTTTCATTTTGAATCCATGACATTAATGCTCTCAAGTGAATATCCCCAATATATAGAAATGGATTCCATTCATGGTCATTGGGAATAGCATAGTTGTGCAAATACAATTCACACAGTAAATTCTTAAGTTCAGGAGGAGAGGATTGGTAATCTTGGAAAAATTCTTGTGGGGTTTCAATGGAAGAGTTTAGACCAGAAATGACCCTTGACAACTTAAAAGAAAGACGATGCTCCTTTAAATGCAATGCATATACCCTTGGAGGAGTCCTACATCCCATAATTTGTGGTATTAGAGTCACGACACTATCTACCTTATCTTCTAATGTGATAATCTTTGCATTCTTCTCCTCAATTTATTTATTTTTCTTATTGATCTCTTCTTGTAGCTTGAGTTTTTCCTTATTCCATTCTTCTTCTTTCTCCTGCATTTCTTTCCATAAATCCAGGGCTACCGATTCCAATGAAAAAGTAGGAGGTTTGTGCTTTCCTACTACGATCTTCCCTTGCACTAGTTCATGACATTCATCCTGCTCTACTTGGACAGGTTCCTAATGTTCAACTTGCTTTGTAACAACAACAAGTTCTACCAATCCTATATTTGTTTGCTCCTTAGGAACTTCTACCACTTCTATATTTACCTACTCCTTAGGAGCTTCTTCCTTCATCCCAAGTTTCCCTCTGAGTCTATGATTCCTTTTTGGAGGCACACCAGTAGCAGACTCAATTATTTTTTATTTCTTTGGAGGACTTTTATTTTTTGCAACAGTTGCAGGATGCCTAGTTTCTTCAATTTTCCACTTCCTAGGGCTAGGGTTTACCTTTTTTGGATTTTTCTTATTGACCTTCCCTTTGGTAATTTCTATTTTCTCATTTTTGCTTCCTCTTTTCAAATATCAGCCCTAGTGCGAACTGTGGTTTTAGGGAAAACATCGACATTAGGGTCCAAAGATGAACTATATTCATCTGCATGCTTGAGGAATTAATTTCTACTACAATTTTTTCTACAGGAGGGTTTGTACTTGAAATTGCTTCATAATTTGAAGCTCTAGGAGTGATTTTAATAACCCCCTCATCCCCACTAACCCTATGAGTTAGGGGTTGACCTCTAGGACCCACATTTTCTAATCTAAAGTTCTAAATTTTCAAAAATTCATCTGTTGACATACTGGACACTTCTTCCAAAGACTCTTCTACCAACTATTTAATCAAACAATGATGGGAAATAGAATATTTCCTACCTTTCTATGTCTCAACAACCATGATTTCAAGAAGATTGTACAATAAATTTGTCACATTCATCCTCCTACCATGTCTCATGTGATTCAAAAGATTGAAATACATAGAATGAATACAAGATTGGTGACCCTCGCAAGTAATGTATTTGATGATATGGATAGCAACTTGCTTTCATGTTTTCAGCAGAGAAGTTCTTCTTGTTTCTTGCTTGTCTATAACAAGTGGAGGATCACTAGGCTCGTTGAATTCTACTCTAGTTGATCTAGCATCCCTAGAAGCAGGGTAGGGTTCTCCTTCAACGGCCAAAACTAACACTTCATCAATTCTTTCTTCAGTGGCTATAAATTTTAATCCTTTCACCATTTCCTTACCATTAGAAAATATTTGTGCAAATTCTAAGGAAATTTTGTTATTGAAACTACTTAGCTTCATAAAGTAATCTAGCCAACCACAATTTCTGAATTCAAGCTCACAAAGTGCATCTTGTAGAATTACCTAGTGAATTATTGGTTCATTTTTTATTAACTAACCTCCCATTTCCTCTACATACACTCTAGAAAACACCTATGCAAATATTTCTTTCCTATAATCCTTCTTCTGAAAACCCAATTTCTCTTATGCTTTCTACAATTCTCATGCAATTCTCACCAATAATAACACCAATGCCATATGTCCTCTTCAATAAGACATAAAGGAGGGTTATGATGTATGAAAATGATGACAACTTAATGTCATATCATGCATATAGAACACCACTTCAACTACATCATTTCAAATTTATTGCCATGCTAGCGTATGAAATATGATGAATGACATGTATGACAGATAGGTTAACACTTCCCCCCAACCTAAATAAAATCATGTGTCTACATAGGATTGAATGAAATTATTATATAACAAGTCATACTAACAATATTTTCCATGTGAAATATCAATATTAAAGTACAATAATCAAACAAATGCATTTAAGGTAACTAATACATATTAAGTCATTATGCACATACCTGAAAAGTTGGAGTTTCTTTTCCAAAGAATGTGGAAGAAAGTACCGGTCACCTAAAAGTACAGTTGAGCAATTAAATAAAGTGATGGTGGAGTGAGGTGATAGTGGAGTGATGTGAAAGAGAGAGAGAGATGAAGATGAATGGGTGGTTAGGTTTATTGATGGAGAATTGAATTCCCACAAAAAGTGGAAATGTTTATTATGGTTGCATGCATACCTTTGACTAGCTAGAAGGTTGGAAACTAGGTCTGCTTCCTTCGACTGCAGGAACTTTGGAATTCTGGTATTCAATAAATTGTTGCATGAATTCCTATTTTTAGGAAGGTTTATGATATAGCCTGAGACGATGACCATTGACCAGGAGCTTGAACCTGACAGGATCAATTCTCTACAACCTCATATGGTATCAACCACCGGGTTTGAAGTTTTCCTAAGTTGTCTTTATACCTGGAATCATAAAGAAGTGTCCAATCACCTGGATGGAACTTCTTTTCTTGATGTATTTATCATGCCATCTAACTCTCTAGTTCTACATCATCTCAGTATGGTGGAGAGCTTATTTCCTCATCTCATATAAGGCATTTAGTTGCATATAACTGTGTCCTTTTGTGCCTCAAATATATCTATTCCAAGGTCCAGTGTTGTTTGAAGAGTTTTTTGTTCAAACTCTATAGCCATCATTGTTGTCTTTCCATATAATAGTTGAAAGGGAGAAAAATAGTGGTGGTTTTCCAAATGGTTCTATAGGCCCAAACAACTTCTGGCAACCTATTTTCCTAATCTTTTCTGTGGATTGCTACTATTATGGTCAGAATAGATTCTATTTCCCTATTTGTTACCTCAGACTGGCCATTGGCTTAAGGGTGATAGGGTGTGGATTTTCTATGCCTAACATTATACTCATTCACCAATCTTGTAACAAGAGTGGATGTGAATTGTGCCCCTTGATCTATGAATATATCTCTAGGAGCTCCATAACATGTGAAGATCTCTTCATAGAGGAATTATGCAACTTTATTGTCCCTAGCATGTTTCATGGCTTTCACCTCAACCCATTTAGTCACATAATCAATACAAACCAAGATGTAAGATTTTCCATTTGATGGTGGCTTATTTGGACCCACAAAATTAGGTCCCCATTTATCAAATGGTGTGATAACTACTTGAGGGTATAGAGGCATGTCATTTGATCTAGTTGTTTGGCCCATCCTTTGACACCTATCACACTTCCTAGTGTACTTGTCTGCATCCTTATGAGGTGTAGGCTAGTAATACCCTATATTGAGAATCTTCATGGTTGTTCTCTTAGCTGCAAAGTGTCCCCCATAGGGTTTATTATGGCATGCATGTAGTATATCATAAGTTTCATCCTCTCTTACACATCTTCTCATCACATGATGTGGTCTAGTATAGAATAAACAACCTAAAATCCATGAGAATGGAAAAAATTTCTCAATGAGAACCCTTCTCTCTTTTGGAGAGAAATGAGGGGGAACCCTTTCTATGACCAAATAATTGGCTATATCTACATACTAGGGTGTACACATGCACACTAATGGAGAACAAATTTTCAACAGGAAAGGAGTCATCAATGAATTGAGGGTCCTCTGATGTAGTCAATCTGGAGAGAAAATCTGCCACAACATTTTCCTTACCTGGCTTGTCTATAATGGTGATATAAAATTCTTGCATTAACAACAACCATCTTGCTAATCTTCCTAAAATAAATGGATTTTTCATAAGGTATTTTATGGCTGCATGGTCTGTATGGACAAAGATTTGGTATCCTGTGAGATTATTCCTAAACTTGTTGAGACCATAAATGACTTCCAACATCTCCTTCTCTGTCACTATGTAGTTAAACTCAACCCCTTGTAGGTTCTTGCTGACAAAGTAGATTGCATTCTCTATTGCTCCCTCTTTTTATCCTAAGACAACCCCTATAGCATTATCAAATGCATCTATGTGAATATGAAATGGGAGTCCCCAATTAGGGCCTTTGAGCAAAGGAGCATGGGTTAATGTTTTTTTTAAATCAAAGAATTCTTTATCACAATCCTCTGTCCATTGGAACTCAATATCTTTAGTTAAAAGATTATAGAGTGTTGCTTCCATCTTATTGAAATCTTTTATGAAGTTCCTATAGTATCCTACATGTCCTAGGAATCTTCTAACATCTTTTTGCTTGACATGAATAGAAAGATTGGTAATTACCTCAATTTTGGTTGGGTCCACTTGAATTCCTTTCTAAGAGATATAATGGCCAAGGACCACTCCTTCCTACATCATCATAAAGCATTTCTCACTATTCAAGGATAGATTATGGTCCTCACATATCTGAAAAACCTTTCTTAGGTTTTCTAATGCTTTAGCAAAATTGGTACCATAAGTTGTGAAATCATCCATGTAGATCTCCATACAATCATGTGAAATGTCTGAGAATATACTAATAACTATTCCTTGGAAGGTTTTAGGTGCATTGGATAGACCAAATGGGAGTATAGAATAGGCATAAGTTCCCCAAGGATAGGCGAAAGTTGTCTTCTCCTAATCTTCAGGTGCAATCTGTATTTGATTATAACCACTAAATCCATTTAAGACGGAAAAATACTGCTTACCTATAAGTGAATCCAATACTTGGTCTATTAAAGGAAGGGGAAAGTGATCCTTTTTGGTGGTAGAGTTTAGTTCTCTATAGTCAACACAAACTCTCCATTTTCCTCCCTTTTTAGGCATAATTACCAAAGGAGACACCCAATCCTTGTTTGAGATAAGGTAGATAAATCCTACATCCAATAACTTCTATAGTTCTCCTTTCAGAATCTCCCTTAATGCAGGTTTGATCCTCCTTTGTGGCTGTCTTACTAGTGTGCAGTCATCTCTAATGTAGATCCTATGAGTACAAAGTTTGGGATTTAATCCTTTCATGTCATGGTAATCCCATGTAAACACATGCTGATGCAATTTTAACAAGTTTTTCAGGGAAAACTACTGCTCTTGAATAAGTTTGCTATTAATATTCAAATGTTTCCCCTCTAAAACTTGTACTTATGTGGTCAAATCAATCATGGTTGTTTCACTAATACTTGGCATTTTTAACTCATGCAGTAACAATGTATTAAGCATATCTGTTGTTGTAGGAAATTCAGGTGTACGAGAAGCTGGCAGAAGTATCTGTAATGGACATGCCAAACTAGATTCATTAGTGGGTGGTTCTTCATGAACTTCACAATGGTTCTGAATCATATGAGATAATATTTCATCTTCTTCCTGAAGCTACATGAAAGGACATCTTCCTATCATCATGAGTTGTACCACTGAATTGACCTCCTCGGCCTCTTCTCCAACATGTGGCCAGATGGGGTTGTTCATATCATGGGATGGTTGAGTAGGAGGATAAAGGAAAAACTTTTAAGTGCTTCTCCCATTAGGAATAGTCATGTCCCCTGACCGACGTCCAATGTAAGCATCTATTGTAGCTAACCACGACCTTCCCAAAATAATGGGATACCCCCCTAATGTAGATTTAGGGGAAAGGATCATGAAGTATACTAGATATCCCCAAGAGTCTAGAGCAACAACAAGGTCTTCTACTATACCATCTGGTTTGACAGTGGAACTATCAACAAGCTACAGGATAGTAGGAGTAGGTCTCATATTTGTAACATTCAGTTGTTGTAGGATATCCTTAGTCATCACATTGATAGCTTATACCAAGTATATTAGAGTATTCTTTACTTGAATTCCATTTATAATGACTCCAACAATAGGACTACCTAGGTTAGTAAACTTAGGAACAATTACTTTCCCAAGCATGACATCTGCCAACTGCCCCATCACATGAACGATGGTGGGGTCCTTATTTTTCATCCCTAGATTTTTGAGAAATGCTTCTTTAATTGCCTTAATATATATGGGAACATCTTTTATGGCCTAGAAAAAAGGTATCTTGACACATATGTGTTTCAAATGATCCAAAATATCAAAGGTTGTTTCTTCCTTCTCTTCCTTTTGTTTAACATGTTCTAACCTATGAGGAAATGGTGGGTCTTGATCAGACTGTTGAACTAGTTCAGGATTCTTGGACACACTTGAATGAGGAGGGATATTAAATAAATTTTGATGCTCCTCTTCTTCCATAGGAAGGTCTGTTATAATAGGAGTGGAAGGAGATGACAAAGTGGTTCCTAAACATAGATGAATATCACTCACACTCATAGCATATGTAAGAAATTAGTTAGGATCTATAGAGTAAATTGGCTATTGTTGTGGTTTGTTATCTGGGTTAGGTGTGTGTTGAGCTTGTAACTAAATAGGTCTAGGTGTGCTAGAGTTTGAGTTAGGAGGAGGCATTATGGTAGGTTTTTGAGGTTGTGGTGGTGGTTGCATGTAACCAGCTACCTAGTTTGGCCATTGTTGTCCTCCCCTCCATTGGGATGTCTATTGATAGTTTCCTAATGATTGTTGTCAATTCCCCTGGAATTGTTGCCACTGAGGTGGACAATTTTGGTAATTGGGAAAATTATTTGGAGGGTTGTTCCAAGGCTGAGGTGGATATCCTCCAAAGTTTGATGGGTATGGGGGTTTCCATTGATTATCAGATGCATAAGAATTCAAATAAGGTCCACTAAAAGATAATGGATTTGGTGGCATACCTTGTATTGGAGCCCATGGCCTTCTTTGTGTAATGTAGAAAACCTGATCATCATCACCCTAAATTGGCCTGAATTCTGGTGGAATTTGCTTGCTGTCAATGTTGGCTACCATTTAACATTTTTAGTCCTTTTTCCTGTAATGAGGACAATATTCTACTAGCATTTCCTTTGCCTCCTCATGTTTCTTCTTTACTTGAAGTGTATCTAGTTGAGTGGCCATATTGTTTATGATATCATGCTTGAAATCTTCTAGCAAATGAGTGATTTCCATCCTTGAAACTCCATTAATGGAGGATTTACCCATAAAAGATTGGTAACCTCTTCCTTTCTTCATAGCTTCCCTAGAGTAATTTTGACATATCTTCTTAATATCATCCCAGGTAACTTGGGTGATATCTCCTCCTCCTATCAAGTCTAGAGAATCAATGCAATTTTCATTGATCCCTCTAAGGAAGAGAAAATTTTGAGACTCTTCATTGAGTGCATGATGTGGGGATTTCTACAAAAAAAATAGGAACCTTGAAATATAGTCCTCCAAAATTTCATCTGCCTTCTACTGCATCCTAAAGATATCATCTCCCCTCATATCACTGCCTCTACAGTATTCTTTATACTTCTCAAGAAATTTTGTTTTCATATCATCCCAAGTATCTATAGTATTCCTACCTAAGCTCATAAACCACCTTAATGCCGCTTCCAAGGTAGTAGGAAACAATTTAAGCCTATGAGCATCAATATTGTAATCATAGCTTATGCAGAGGATATCAAATTCAAACAAGAAAGTATCAGGGTCCTATGTTACAATCCCATTGAATTTAGGGAGAACTGAAGTAGGGATGTTCTTGAGGTTATCAACTTCATTTTGGTGAGTGATAGGGAATGGAAAATATGGTTGGTTAGGTCTATTTTGATTTTGGCCAGCCACAATTGCTTGATGGATTGTCAAAGCAAATGGATTCTCAATCAGGTATTAGGTAGCTTGCTCTTCAAAGGAAGTTTTAGAACTAATCAAATTGGGAAATGCATCAACAAAAGGATTTTCCTCCTCTTCTTCTTCATCTCTTGGAAAATTTTGAAACTCAACTAGCTAGTTATCAGGATTAGGGTCATTAGCTAGGAATATCCCATGAGCATCACTTCTCCTACCTCTATGCATGTGGTATTAACTCAGTATCAGCCAACTCACACAAATAATTGGTCAAAGAATAGAAAATCATTGCTTTACTCAAATGAAGGGTATGTTAAAAACAAACTTTAGAGATACTAAAAAAAAGAAAGAAACTAGAAATGACTCCAAATAACTTCCTAGTTTGACACTATCCCCAGCAATGGCACCATAAATGTTGGCCTCCTATAATGGTTCAATAACTGAGCCCTTAAAGCTATAACTTAGAGATTAGATATTTGCACTAAGTATTTATCTTGCTCATCATGAAGGTTCATTTCATTATCAACCCAAGGACATGAACTTGAAATGGGTCAGCACTATTTGTGCACTAGGACTCAATTGTAGTCATCCTCATCCTATAACTAGAAATGAAAAAATATTGAAAGTAAAATGCTTGAAAGGAATTAGCATAAGTGTTGAGCATGAATCAACAACTAAACTGAACATCAACAACTAAAATGGACTGAAATGAATGATAGAAACATAAATATTCACAAACAAACAAGAAGTTACTCTGTCTGCATTTGTTGCAGGAATAGACACAACAAAATTCTAATGGTTGTAGGAATACAAAATTGCTAAGAATATAACTAATTACTTAACAAAAAAGTAACTACTAAACTGAATGGGTGGAATTCTCACCAAGTGAGCCCCCTTGAATGAGTCTTCCTTAAACTAACTTAGATGCAGTAAATCAGAATATCATTTCATTCATTGAAAACATAGTTACATCATAACAACAACATGACTATATTTCTTGAAACTAAAAATGAGAGTACAATATTAGAACATCCAACCTTGTGAAGAGGGACATCTAATCATTTTTTATAGAAGGAAAGCTTCTAACTAACCCTAACTAACTGAGCAATCAACTCCAACAAACTAGGAGGATGTCATTTATTGAAAGCATGAAAAAGAGGAAGGAGGTTATGCATGCGCCAGATTTAGTCAAACTAGACTTCCTCAACAAGGATCCAACATAGCAACACCTCCTAAATCTACTCAACTAACAAACATGATCATTTAAAATTAAGTTATAACTTCCACACAAGCTGGAAGTTTTCCCTCCATTGACCTCTTTAATGTCCATGTCTTTGATAACTTTAGCAACCAGCCAGCTAGCATGAACTTCTTCCACCTTACAAGCTTCATTGGTATCTGCATCTTAATGTGAACCTGCATTATGACATTAGCGTGCACAATAAAATTGTATATCCATAATCACCTTAGAATAAAATTCATTCAATCACATGTAGAATTAATATAGATATATCACATAGCAGGTCAATACTATCAAAAGTTACAGGAATAATTTTATGCCCAAAGTTCATAAGTTTAGGGAAATAAAATAGAAAGTATCAATAACCAGGTGCTAAAAACCCATAGTAACAATAAAAAAACATATGATAAACCATAACAAAAATGAGTCATTATTTGGACTCATCAGTAGCCATGGATAACCAAGCTTCACACAAAATTGATCCAACATCGGGATGATGGAGAATAAGACATCTAATTTTTTCATTCCAATTTTTAAAGGAAGGGTAATTGAACCCATCATAGGATGTGAGAAAAACCATCATGTGTCTTGATTGATTCTTTCAATTTATCATATGTATCTTGATAGAGTTCATGCACAAGTAAGAATTCTTCAGTGATCATGTTCTCTCCACAGATGGGATCAATTAATATCCCATTAGTGGGCTTGTCATTGATTCAGCCAGCTATGTAAAGAGGACCATGAGGTGCACGTTTAAGTATGTCTTTTTGTGAGAAAGCGATATCAAGAAGCATTTTAGTTCGGCCCTTACGAGGTTGTAATTTGATCAATCCAACCATATATTATCCATAAGACTTTGTTCATGAGTATCCATGTTGTCATCATCCGTCTCAACATTCATCACATCATTCTTCTTAGTTTCACTATCTTTGAAAAATGAAATATTATGATTTGGCATGGGTTGGTAAAGATTTGTAGGTTTTGGTTGGGAGGGGAAATAGACTTGTTACCTTGATCATTGACACCTCCAATTTGAATATGATTAGAATCAATGAGGTCTTGCATAAGATATTTAAGATGCTACAATGTTTTGTATCATGCTAATTTTGTTGATGAAAATGACAATAAGAATTCGCTCTAAAGTTCAGAGGTAATGGCTTATTAGGATTAGGAGTTCTAACAGGAGGTAAGGAAATCATGTTCTTTTCTAAAAGTTGTAACATTATGTTATGGAGGGTATCAGGTAAGGGAGTAAATTATCTTTTTAGATCCTAAAATGTAAAAGGATTTGTCTTCTTTATAGCAACCACTTGGGTATCAATATGTTGAGTTGTTTGTTGAGGGGGATTTAGTTGAAGAAAACCTTTATTTTGTTTCCTAAAATGTTGGTAATTATTTTGATTTGTTGATTCAGACTTTTCAGGATGGCTAGAGGTGGATTTTGTTTCATGACTACTAATTGAGCTTTGATAATCACAAAGGGTGGTGCACAAGTGTACAAAGGAGGGAAATTTCATCATGTCAATCTTATATTGTGTTTTATTTTTTAAGTTCTCAATGAATATTCATTGAAGGTGAGGATCAAGAATTTGTATGTTGATTTGGAAATAAAGCAATTGGTAGTGTGAAATGAAGTTAGTAACCTTTTCATCATCCTTTTTCTTACATCTCATCAAATCAGCTAAGGTCATCTTAGGAGTCATATGCACTTGAAAATGGTTTATAAAGGCCTCAACAAGTTCATTGAATGAACAAATTAAGTTATTCGGTAATGAGGAAAACCATTCTAAAGCGATATCTTTCAAGGACCTAGGGAATAATTTAGCCAAAAGTTTATGTTTAAAGATGAAATCACTACATAGGGTAGTAAAAGTGGAAACATGGCTAACATGATCTCCTTTCCCACCATATTTCTCAAATCGGGGAACCTCTACACCTTGTGGCATTTGTTCTCTCAATATCTCCAAGGATAATGGATTGGTTTTGATGTATTGCAAAGGTTGACCATTTTTCTTTTGATTTAGGGTTGTGACTTGTTGTTGAAGGGATTCCATGCTTTGTAAAAGTGTGTTAATGATAGCATCATTGTTGTTGTAAGGAGGAGGGGTATAAGGTGGAGTGGGGTATGTATGTGGAGGATGAGTGAATTGTAAATTTTTAAGGGAGGATATTTGAGGAGACAATGTATTTGAATGCACAACATTAGAAGGATTCCCTATGAAAATACCTAAGGAAGTGTTCACATTGCTAGTAGGTTGAATGGTTATTGTAACTTGAGTACTAGTGTATGTAGGAATGGAAACGGGTATTGTAGAGGAAGGGATTAAAATTCCACATTGGCTTTAAGTGCATCCCAAAGCTTGAGTAGACATAGGGATGGTAGGGATAGTGTTGTTAACATTAAGCACATTAGTTGTGGGCATGGAAGTCATGGGAAATGAAGTATGCATACTATGATCCATAGGGGGTTGATTATCAACACTATTAGAAAGAGAGCTAGAAAACCCAAGATCCATGACGAATGTTGTATCATGAGACAACACGAGTCTCAAAATACATCTCACAATAGTATTGCTAATAGGACACCAAGTTGTAAATCTCATACAAGATTCACAAACTTAGTGTGCAAACCAAAAATGGAAAGAGGGGTAAAGTACAATGCAATGACCTAAAATGCAATTTTTAGATTCTAAACAAGGCAATTTGCTGATTACACTATGTAACAATCAAAAAATGAAATGTTGTAAATTCAATTTTGAATTTAAGCAATGAACGAAATTAAGAAAATTAAGCTATATCTAATGAAATGAATGAAACAAAAACTCAACAAATTGAAACAAATATATAATAACAACAAACAAAAACACATAAATGATGTTTTTAATGTTGTAACTTGCATGTTTAGGTTTGATATTGGACTAAATCACTCAGAGGGGCGAATGAGTCCCAATTAGGGGATTTTGAAGGTTCAAATAATGAATAACAGTAAACACAAAATTCCCATAAATCAGGTAAAACAACTTGTATCAAGAGTGTGGACAATGATTTTGGATTGTCCACACTGCTTTACCTCCTTCTAGGGTTTTTCACCTAAAAGGAGAAAGGGAAATGGGGTCCAAAATGCAAATGACTACACTCAAGATTAATGTAAATTAAATTTAATATGTCTAAATATGATGTACTAATGCACTTATTTGAAAATAAAATGATTTAATGATGCAAAACCTAAGAAATGAAAAGTACTAGAAAACACATTGTGATATGCAAAAACACCTAAAAATGCAAGTAAATGATGAAATAACATAAAAAATTAGAGAGGTGCACTTGGAATCTACAATCTGATGTGGAGAGATTCTAGAATCTTGAAAAATTGACTGAAAATGTTGATTGAGACACTTACGCTAAGTTGGGCAACTTAGTCCCAGTTTCGAGAAAACTTGCTGCAACATAAATCTGCCAAATGGGTATCCAAAAATGCAAAAAAATCCACTTTTCAAGCTTGAAAGTGGGACTAATATGCCAGTAATGGTGACTTAGTTCACCTATAGATTTCAGGAATCTTGGGACAAAATCTTGTAGCTTCAGGTCTACACTTGCTTTTCTGACAGGTGTCCGCTCTTGATTATGTAGAAAATGAGATAAAAAGTGTCTCAAGCTTGAATTAGGGTTATGTTGACTTGATTGACTTTGATGACTTCTTGATCACTTTTCAACACCTATTTCTTTGACAAATCTACCTACAAAGTCTGCAAAGAGGGAAAAATGGTTAAGGGTTAGAGTATAGGGATTTTCCTTGGTCAAATCCCACTTTGGTAATCAAACCCTATGAAATGAAATGAAATGGAAAGAGAATGATAAATAGATAATATACAATACATCATAAACTTCCCAAAACCTTGATGTGTAAATTTGAAGATATGCTCCAATGGATGACTTGATTGTGCTTAGATTGCTTGAATACTTGAGAATGATTAAGTGAATGAATGCTTGAATGCTTGATGAATTAGGAGATTATAGGAGATGAGGGATAAAAAATGAGGAGAAAATCCCTTATTTATACATGATTTTACTAAATTTCCCAAAAATAACACATCACAGGCCGACCTCAAGGGTTAGAGGAAAAAATCTCGCTAGAAAATTGAAATAATTTTGATTTTTGTGCCAAAAAGGACTAAGTCACCCCTAATGGTGACTTAGTCCCACTTAAGCAAATTAAGTGGGTGTCGGGAATTACGTGGCATTAATTTTTTTCCAATGGGAATATCCTAAAAAACACACTTAAAAATGGTTGGAAACTACATTAAGGGGTCATTTAAACATGAGAAAGGGTTAAATTAGTGATGAAAAGTCTAGAAAAGCATGAAAGTGGGTTACAACACTTTACAACACTTTGAAATAAGACTTGGTAAATGATAAGGAGTTATTTAGGTGAATTATAATGAAAGGGTCCTAGAAAAGTTTGAAAGTGGGTTACAACACTTCACAACACTTTTACAAGACAACCTAGAAGTCTTAATGATTCACAAGGGTCCAAGACCTAATGTGAATGTGTTGGCCACATTATGACGTTAAATCTATTCAGAATTAAGTCAAAGTCCACTAAGAGGGCCTGAACATGAAAAACTAGAAGGGTTACTTTTTTCATGTCCATAGTTAGCCCCCACTTTAGTGAGAGGATGAACCTACTTCAAACTCACACTAAAGTAGCCAATCATGCAACCAAGAGGAGTCTGAATGCACTAATACTTGATAAGATGAGATAATAATAATCAAGAGGGATGATCAAGCCCATAGGATCATGATCCCATGGCTAATAAAACATGAATGCAAAGGAACACACATGATGATGAGAAAGAAAGCTTTGATTATTAGTCTAGCTTGTTTGTGGATTAGATCTAGGCTGTTTGTTTGGAAAATGAAAAATGTGTACTCACTCTGGGGTGATAGAACTTATGGCTATCTGCCAAGTGAGAAAGCCCAAGTATACTCATTTTGGGGCCATAGAAATTATGGTTTTCCATGGGTTGAGAAGGCCTAAAAGGTGAGAAACATACGCTTAGTTTGTATGTACTCACACGAGTAGGTGGCTATGGGGAAAAGTCGTGTCATGGAATGGGATTTCCCACTCAACCATATTAAAGTTATACCTCCTAGTAACTTTAATAAGGTGCCATAAAGGACAATGTCATTTCATGCTTTGGGAGACAAGCAAAGCTTTGTCTACTTAGAACTCATGAAAAAATGCAAAGGTACCATAGGCATGCAAGTTCTGTTATGCAAGGTGGCCATGTAAATGCAAAATGAAACATGCAAAAGGATGTTCAAATAAGTCTTGCTTAATTCATGTGAGGTCTATAACTTAGGGAACATTGTGTCTAATGTCTCCAAGAGAGGACCAATCAAAGAATAGAATATTTGCAACTTAGGGGATGCAGTGTGTCTGATCAGGCCACTAAGAGTAATGTAATATGCTATGATAGATCATACTTATGAAGGGCATCATACCCAATGTCATCCACAAAGTGAAAAACACATCGTGTGAAGTGACAAGGCTACACTAAGAACCAAGAAAAATGCAAATGGATAATACCAATGTATGCCCCCACTTTAAAGGAACTAGTACACACCGTTCTGTGAGCAATTACTTTAATGTAGCAAATGAAAAATGCAAAAGAAAGGAAGACATGAGAGCCAACTCAAAAAGCCCCTATGCCAAGTCATATGTTTTCAAGTAAGGCTACGTCATGTAAAGAAAAAAAGAAAGAGAAAGAGGGGTTTCCCCCAAAGTCACCAAACACATAAGGGATTTATGGATTTTGGGTCAGTATGTTCATTGTTGTAATGTTTTTAATAAAGTGCTTGGAACTGTCATCATTCCCTGAATACATAGAAATGGAAGAATGACACAAAGAGAGTAAAAACAAAAGAAAAAGAACCCTTTGGGTCAACATGGAAGAGACATAGGATGTCTCAACACTTTGTGTCATCCCCAAAAGGAAAACACAAATTAAAAGGTGAAGTAAAAAGGAAAAGGGACCGATTGGGTCAACATGTAAAAGACATAGGGCATCTCAATGCTTTGCGTCATCACCAAAAGGAAAAACACAAAATAAAAGGTGAAGCAAAAAGGAAATGGGACCGATTGGGTCAACATGGAAGAGACATAGGGTGTCTCAATTATCTGCTTTGCATCATCCCAAAAGGAAAACACAAAACAAAGGGTGAAAAACAAAGGAAAATGTATGACACAAAAAAATGGAGGGACAAATAGAGGAAGTGTAAAAAGAGATAGATGCAAAAGAAGGAAAATTAAATAAAATAAAAATGCAAAAGGCTAGCAAGGTGAATGCAAGTCAACCATCTAACAAGTAATCTGCCTCCCAATCATGTTCAGTGTATTGTGAGGGTAGTTGACTATCCAAAGGGAGAATTGCAAGTGTCAAACTAGGGGAAGTGCCAGGTTCTTCACTTGGTGGAGGAGTTTTGTCATTTCAGCTCATGGAAGAGGAAAATAAAGAATTCAAATCATTATGCACCTCTTCATCTATTTTAGAGATCTCCTCATCATCATCATCATCCAGATTAATCAGGACGGGGGGATGGATGGTAATCTCCAATGAAGGATGTATCAAGAGTTGGGGCTATTGTATCAGATCATTTTGTTGTGATGGTTGTAATGTACTATCTTGTGGTGAGTCTGGAGGAGGGTGATCAGGTATCGCTTCTGTCAAAGGTGGAGATTTATTTTCTTTGTTGGCTTCTATTTGTAATTAACGAGCAAGAAGATGACATTGATGCCTATGCTCCCTAGCACCACGATTTCTTTTGATTCTATTTTGAAGTTGTGTAGGTGTAAGAGCGGGCTGATCCACCATATGCTTTGTTTCTTCCTAAGGGGGAAGAATGGAAGGAACCGAAGGAGATGGGTCAATCACTTTCTCTTTTTTCTTTATAGACTTGTTTTATGAGAGGAGGCATGAAAAGGATGGTTTCATTATCTCAGGGACGTTTGGAGGAAGAAGGGGAAGTGTTGAGGGGTGGTTGATCTAAGTTTTCTATTTTAGGTTCCAGTTCAAGCATTGTCTCATCAAGGATTGGGATAACAAAAACAAATGAGCGTTGATTGCGGAGGGACAATTCAACAATTTTCTTTGCTTTAAAATTTTGATAAGAAATGAAAAAGAAGTCTTTGTGAGGCATGATGGGCTCCATGGGCTTTGGCAAAAAGGATTCTAAGGTGAAATTTTCTCTAGAAAACAAAGGGTTAAAGCCACTATGGTGGATAGTGAATATGTCATTGTCATGCAGAAACTTTAAACATTTGTGTATGACTGAAGGAATAAATTTCATCGAGCGAAGCCATGGATAGCCTAGCCATAGACGAAACTGATCCGATTGTGGAATGATAGAGAATGTAACATCCACTGTCTTAGGTCCTATTTGTAATGACAAAATGATCGATCTAGTTGTAGGGCATCCATGCTCTTGGTTTGTCATAGTTATCTTGATAAAGATCATGTAAGACCAAAAATTCCTCAGTGATCACATTCTTGCCACAGACGAGATCTATAAGTATCCCATTAGTGGGCTTATCATAAATGAATTTTTCTATGTAGAAAGGACCATTGGGAAGATTCGAAAGAATATCTTTAGAAGTGAAATTAATATAAAGATTCTTTATAGTTTGGCCCTTAAGATTAAGAGGGGGTGTATGTGAAATGTTATCAGGATGTTCAGTTTCTTTATGAACAATCATCACATCATTATTTTGAGTTTCACTAGCTTTGAAAAATGACACGTTATGTTTAGGCATGGGATTGGTAAAAAATTGCAAATTTTGGTTGGGTGGGGCAATGGAGGTATTGCCTTGCGCATTAGCATTTGAAACAGATAGATTACCAGAATCAATGAGGTCTTGCACTATGTGTTTAAGACGCTTACATTGTTTTTTGTCATGTCTGTTTTGTTTATGATAATGGCAATAGGCATTAGGTTGAAAGGTTGGAGGCAATGGTTTAGTTGTATCTAATGGTTTAATAGGAGGTAAAGAAATCATTTGTTGTTGTATAAGTTGGGTCATCATGTTATGAAGAGTATTTGGTAATGGTGTAAATTATCGTTTTGGATCTCCATAACTGTAAGGGACCACAACTTTAACAACTTCTACTTGGTTGTGAGTGATCCCACAATATTGGTTTACAATTTTTGGCCAAACTAGACACTAAACTAATTTTTTCTAACTAAATATTCACTTTCAGACACCTATAGTTGTTAAACCATGAGGAATTTGAAGATGATGCAAACTAGTGATTTGTGAAATTTTATCTGTAGTTTCTAAATATATTTTTTTCAAATATTTTGGAATCAGATTGCACTTCTTTTTCCATCTCCTTCAAAAACTAGTTTTTTTCAATAAACACCATTTTAAAGGAGTGATGCTCACCGTATAACACATAATTTTTTTTCCATGAAGGATAAAGTTCTATTTTTTTTTTAATTTAGATTTATAACTACAATATCTAGTGCTTCCAATTGGTTTCATAGTGTATTATTGAATATTTTTTCCTTAATCAAGTTTCGAAGTCAAACGAATTACAATTCATACATAGGCGGACTGTATAACACATAACTTTTTTTTAATGTATTGAAATTCTTTTCTTTTTGTTGAATCAAGGACTTCAATATCTAGTGCACTCATATTTTTCAAATTTTTATTTTGATAATCTTCTATTTTTCCCCATGTGCAGAACAAAGAGCTTGATTTTCGGTGAAAAACCTACATTCACAAGAAATAAAAAATAAATATAATAATAAAATTTAATTTAATTAAAATTATACTTTTTTGGAAGCTTATAATAAGGACTACATACTTACAAAAATAAATTTTAAATGAATTCATTTGATCCCCCAAAAGGTAAACCAAAAGTGGTTTTTTATCAACATTTTAATATGTGTAAAGGAGACCCCGTTATAGGTATGAGGTGGAAGAGAGAATGGGGATGGAGTGTATGTAATGTTTGGACAAGTGAAGGGGACACTAAGAGGGGTGAAGGTGGTGGAGGATGAAACATTTGATGCCACAAAAGAACTAGGAATGTTGGTTGGAATAGTGAAAGGAGTCACCTAACTAACTTGTTGCATGGTTGTTGTAACTTGAGGAGTGGTATAAGTAGGTATGGATGCTACAGTTAAAGGAGGAGGAATGTGAGATCCTCCTTGGCTAACCATAGTGTTTGTTGGTTGAGATGTGTTAGAAGCATGTTTTTGGTATATCTTGAAAATTTGTTTCATAACATCTAATCGCTCATCACTTTCAAGGATTTGATGGATGTTATCTATAGCAAAAATTACAGTGGTTGAAATGTTTTCAAGACACAAGTTTTTTTGCAAATGTGTTAAATCCTCATGAATGTTGATTACTTTATCTTGTAGAATTTGAGCATTTGATGTGTCAACATGCATTGTATTGGAAGGTAAAGGTATACTAGTGGTAGTATCCATGCCTAATGCACCATTTTCCATACCAGGAGTAGGAGCTCAAGACAACCCAAGGTCCACAATGAGTGTGTTATCGTGGGATGCCATGAGTCGGGAACTTCTTCTCACTAAAGAATTATCAATAGGGAACCAAACACTCATACAAATACCACAAGAGGATTGGGTGGACGCAAATGCAATGCAATCTAGGAATAAGAAAATGCAAATCTGTAACCTGAACTAGAAAACAAAAATGCAGGAAATACCCAGAAAATGCTAGAAATTATAGTGCAAAATATGCAAGAGGACTAAGTCGCCCAATGTGGCGATTTAGTCCCACTGATGATTTTTTTGAGATATTTTAGAAATTTTGAATGTAATTTTATGTCTTTTAGATACACATATACAATTACAGTATGAAAATGTAGAATTTTTGTGATTTTTAATGAAAAAATGATGCAAAAATGCAAGCTATTTGAGCTTTTCACTAACACAATTTTGAAAACCCTAGTATGCAATTTAAACAATGTAATATCTAATGTAATTCTAATGAAAATGAAACATAAGATTCCCTTAAAATCAGAAGTAAATATGTTCAAGATTCAGGTTCACCAAAATGTGGACAATGATTTTGGATTGCTCACACTACTTTAGCTCCTTTTAGGGTTTTTCACCTAAAAGGAGAAAGGGAAATGGGGACCAAAATGCAAATGTCTACACTCAAGATTAATGTAAATGAAATTTAATATGCCTAATTATGATGTACTAATGCACTAATCTGAAAAGAAAATGATTTAATGATGAAAAACCTAAGAAATGCAAAGTGGTGGAAAACACATTGTGATATGCAAAAACACCTATAAATGCAAGTAAATGATGAAATAATAGAATAGAAGTGGAGAGGTGCACTTGGAATCTACAATATGATGTGGAGAGATTTTGGAATCCTGAAAAATTGAATGAAAATGTTGACTGGGACACTTACACTAGGTTGGGTGACTTAGTCCCAATTTCGAGAAAACTTGTCAGAATAGGAATCTGCCAAATGTGTATCCAAAAATGCAAAAAAACCACTTTTTAGGGCCAAAACAGGACTAATCCAGTAGTAGTGGTGACTTAGTCCACCTACAGATTTCAAGAATCTCGGGACAAAATCTTGTAGCTTCAGGTCTACACATGCTTTTCTGATAGGTGTCCGCTCTTGATTCTATAGAAAATCAGATAAAAAGTGTCTCCAAGCTTGAATTAGGGTTATGTTGACTTAATTGACTTTGATGACTTCTTGAGCACTTTTCAACACCTATTTCTTTGAGAAATCTTCCTACAAACTCTACAAACATACATGCAAAGAGGGAAAAATGGTTAAGGGTCAGAGTATAGGGATTTTCCTTGGTCAAATCCCACTTTAGTAATCAAACTCTATGAAATGAAATGAAATGGAAAGAGAATGATAAATAAATAACATGTATTGTCATAAACTTACCAAACCCTTGATGTGTAAATATGAAGATATGCAATGAAATGCTCCAATGGATGACTTGATTGTGCTTAGATTGCTTAAATACTTGAGAATGATTAAGTGAATGAATGCCTAATGAATTAGGAGATTGTAGGAGATTGGAGGTGAAAAATGAGGATAAAATCCCTTATTTATACATGATTTTACTAAATTTCCCTAAAATAACACATCACAGGTCGACCTCAAGCGTTAGAGGATAAAATCCCACTAGAAAATTGAAATAATTTTGAGTTTTGTGTCAAAAAGGACTAAGTCGCCCCTAATGGTGACTTAGTCCCACTTAAGCAAATTAAGTGGGTGTTGGGAATTACAGGGCATTAAATGTTGTCCAACGGGAATATCCTCAAAAACACACTTAAAAATGGTTGGAAAGTGCATTAAGGGGTAATTTAAACATGAGAAAGGGTCAAATTAGTGATGACAAGTCTAGAAAAGCGTGAAAGTGGGTTACAACACTTTACAACACTTTGAAATAAGACTTCATAAATGATAAGGAGTTATTTAGGTGAATTATAATGAAAGGGTCCTAGAAAAGTGTGAAAGTGGGTTACAACACTTCACAACACTTTTACAAGACAACCTAGAAGTATTAATGATTTTTAAGGGTCCAAGACCTGATGTGAATGTGTTGGCCACATTACGACATTAAATCTATGCAGAATCAAGTCAAAGTCCACTAAGAGGGCTTGAACATGAAAAACTAGAAGGGTTACTTTTTTCATGTCCACAAGGATGAAATCGCCTAGATGGAAAATGAGTTCTAGATTAGGGTTTTGACAGTAAATTCAAAAAATTCTAAATGAATGTTAATGTTTCTAGCTTGTATGTTGTCTTGATTGTTTGCAAATGCAGAATTTTAGTGAAATTGAATGATTTAAGATGCAAAAATGCAACCTATATGCACTTTCACTAATGCAAGATTTAGAAGCCCTAAATTCAAATTAACTAATGCAAGATCTAATGCAAAGTTAATGTAAGCTAGATCTAGGACTAAAATACTCTCCAAATAAAAAATGCAAGTGTCCAAAGGTCGGGTTCACCAAAATGAACACAAAGGAAATAGGGTTCCACCTTTTGGGAGATGGAACTAAGGGACCTATCTCACTCTCAAATCATTAAAGGAAACCAACATCCCTCAACCAATTGACTTGATTGAGGAATGGACTAGGGCTAGGATGGTTTCCTTAGGTGTGATTAAAAAGGGGTTCACCACTAAGAAAATTTTAGAAAGAAGAAATAAAAGCAATATGCAAATCTAATTATATGACCTAGAAAATGGAATTTAAATCAGAATAATAAAGTGAGGATAAATAGAGGAGAACCTAGAAGATTGAAGATGTCCAAAACAAGGTCTGCAACCCTGAAATTCTGCTTTTTGAAGTGTACTAGGACTCATATGCTAGACTGGATGATTTTAGTCCTGCTACTGAAATCTAGGCAGATTCTAGAATCTTTAGATGACAAACAAGGATCTACAAAAAGCTATTCAAAAGAGGTATACTGGGACTCATATGCCCAAGGTGGTGATTTAGTCCCAGTATTAGGGTTTGACTAATATTTGTGTAGCCTCTAGTGATCTTCTGTAGCTTTTGTCTTGTCCAATTTTTAGGTCTAAAAAGTCTAAATTCTGATTTGTAGGTGAGTTTTCGTGAGGATGGAAACTTCTTGACAATTATGAAAACTTTCTTCAATCTTGCAAGTTCATATTCAAAGAATCTTCAAGCTCTAAAACACCTAGATCTACAATCACACATGAAGAGGGAGAAAAATGTTGATTTGTTAGTGGATAGGGGTTTACCTTGGTCAAACCCTACTTTAGTAATCAAACCTTGAAATGAAATGAAATGGAATGAAGGAATGATGAATGGACAATATGCAATGTTGCAACTCACCAAACCCTTGAATGAAAGGATAACATGTTGTGTGAGATGACTCCAATGGATGTGGATCTTGACTCTTGATCTTGATATGAGATAATGTCTTTCAATACTTGCTTGAATCATAAAAAACTACATCACAAATGTTTGCTCACAAACACACATGATGCATGAAGATTTTGACATGATGATTGAATTTTGAATATTGCTCCAAATGCTTGATAACCAGCTCTTGAATGCTCTTGTAAACTCTCTTGATCATAAATTTGTTATAATAATTGAACACTTGAAAGCTTAGGTGACTTGTAAACTTGCTAGGAGAAAATATGTGAAATAACCTTGTATTTATACTTGTTTATGCCAAATTTCTTTAAATTACACCACTACAAGCCAACATCAGATCTAGGAGAACAAAATCTCGCCAATATTTGAATTCAAAATAGGTCCAACCTAAAGTGGGACTCATATGCCAGCTAGGGCATATGAATCCTAGTAGCCTATGCTTGGGACACAAATTTCAAGAAATATTAAGTTCTATACCATATTCAGGATCAGGCTCTGAGATTTAGGTGGGACCCGTACGCCCAAGGTGGCATATGAGTCCTAGATCACTAAATCTAGGACACATAACCCAAACATATGAATTATGTTTGGTCATTTGATAAATGTCAAGATTATCCTCAGAAAAATGCATTTAATAAGGCTTGTGGATGCAAAATAAGACAAAATAAGGTGTAAAGAAGCTCCATTTTAGCAGAGAGGTCCAAAAAAAGTGTGAAAATGTAAAGGGATACATTTTCCTACACTAGTGTAAGAGAGGGGGACAACCACTTGCAAGACCTCAGGTCATGGAGGTTCAAGATACGAGAGGCTACCCTAACTTACCTCAGCTAAGTGTAATGTAAGCAAATGTGAGGTGAGTGTAACGAGGACCATGAGGCCTCTCAATTAATCTACAGACCCAAAACATAGGAAAGGGCTAGGTGAGCCGATTTTGAGGTCTAATGCTATGCCTCAGGAAGCTCTTTGTTTGAGGATGAAAGTGCGATCTCTAAACGTCAGCACAACACGCTAGCGTCTCAAAAGTGTGTTGGTGTTCGTATGGTCAGACAATAGTGGAGACGAGGTCAAACCAATAAAACTAGCTAATAGACCAACTGATTAACCAAAGGGCCAGAATGATGTGATTAAGTAAATGAAATACTCTCTAATATTATAAAGCAAATACATAAGAGTAAGGAGAGTAAGGAGAATCTCACCAAGGAATTTGTTCACCATCTAACCCCTCGAGAAGCACGTACTCCTACACATAGATAGAGAGGAGAATTTTGGGTGGTTGTATAGGGGCCTACCTCAATCAGACCCTCGTTTAGGTGTTTCCACCTCCACAGATAGCCAATGGAAATGAGATAAAGGAAATAATGTACTAAAGAGAAAAGAAGCACTACAAAACAGTGTTATGCTACTCAACCAAGTGGTAGAGGAGAGGAGAGGGAAGCTTACCACCTCCACCAAGAGCACTCAAGGTTACTTGGGGGAGAAAATGAGAGTACTCGAGCCTCTGTTGCAATGGTTGGTCCCAAACTTTCTCTACCAAAGTGATGGAGTGTTGCTTTGGTTGCAATGGAGTGCTTGAATGCTTGGAGTGAGTAAAAGTGAGCTTATGGAGTGATAGAATGAGTGCTTGAAATTGTCAGGAAGCTTTTGAATGAGGTGAAGAAGTTAGAATGCATGTTGAAGGGATGAATTTGAAGGAGGACTGAAGAAAAATAGACATATTCAGGTTGGTCGGCCGAAGGTGGCATTACAACTTCACCTCTAATGAGAAGAGTAGTGCCCTTGTAGGTTCAGCTACAAGAATCTGTCAGGGACGTAAGCGTGCCACACAAACGTCTACACGCTCATGCATGACATCCTCGAAAGAAACTCCTCCACCAATGCTCAAAACAGGCACCAAGTGTGATGCAAGCAGCAAGCTTAGGTGGAATTAAGCCTCCGAACTTGGTTTTCTAAGGTGGATAAAGGAGAAAAGGAGATTTGCACATGGAGTGCAAATTCACTCTTATACATTTTTCCCCCACTTTAGCAAGCACAAATATTGATGAGTGCTCGATAAAGTAGATCAAGAAAGAGTAGGGTTAGAAATGTATACCTGAATCGTCAAGGAAGAAAACTATGATCTGGTGAACCTGAAGGTGCAGGGAAAGCAAACAACTCCATAGCTGATTTGAACTATGAAGTTGGAAAAACAAAGCACTTACAGGTTCGCAGACCTACAAGGAGGCAACCCCCAAGATCTCTTGCATGGAGGAAGCCCCATGAAGTAAGCGCCTTACAGGCCCGCAGACTTGCAAGGAAGGTATCCCCTGAAAACTCTAGCATGAAGGAAACCCCAAGGAAGCGGATTCCACAGAGTCAAGAAGTGGCCAAGTAGGCAACTAAGCAGACAATCATGCAAACCATCGATGATTCAGAAGTCTTTCAAAGGGGTCCCTCAAGAACCCTTCAAAAGGAGAGGGGTCCACTCAAGGGATGCGTTGTTTGAAAGGTGAGGTCTAGTCAGGTTTCCCCCAAGCTAGACATGAAGATAGGAATGGAATAAGTCTACCCAGGCTGCCCCTAGGCTAGACACCAAGGAATCCATTCAAAGTGAAGAATTTCGAAGAAGGGTCCCTTGGGAACCCACTGTGAAGAAAAAAAGTGGTCCCCTCAAGGGACACATAGTTTGAAAATAGATGTTCCTCTCTTCTCAGAGTGATCCATCATCAAGGAATCCTTTCAAAACATGTTCACTTCATCAAGGAATTCGAAAGGAAGGATATGCCCCCGCGCGTGGGGAAGGCCAAAGCTTGTTCCCGCTTCAGGGGAAGGTCTTCAAGTCCTTTCTTTGCAAACCCGTGATGAAGGAAACACATTTCGTTAGGGTTCCAAGTTGAGAATATGATTCCAAAGAAAAGTTTGTGCGGATTTTTGAGAAGAGATTCATTGACAACAAATGCATTTTCTAAAAATCAAAATGTTAAAGAGAAGGCATTGTCACACATGAAAGGGACAACTCAAGCAAAGAAGAGAGAAAGATAAAGGGATAACAAAAGAAAGAGAAACATATAGACAAATGGCACAGGGAGATCTAGTTTAGCAGGGTCAGATTTTTTTGAGCTCATAATAATAGGTAACTACAATGCAAGGCGAAAGATCATCGATCCCCAGCTAGATTAGGAAGAATGCACGAAAGACAAAGTAAAAATAAAAAAACTAGGTCAACAAGGAAGGGAAGCCTAAATTATCCCAACGCTTTGCATCATCCCCAATTTATCGAAAATCAAGCACAAATAGGGAAGAATGATGATACAAATAGAAGAAGGTTTACGACACAAAAACCATGCCTGTATCCAAGCATCGATAGGGGTGATGAGGTTCATCCAGGCACACATAGCACGGGTACAAGAGAACACATCACAAAACACACCAAAAAACAAGATCAAGAAAGGGTCTCCTCCTAACATTGATCAACCAAGAGGTTATCCACTTCCCAATCTAAATCCTTATAAGGGGAAGGAGGACAAACCTTCAATGGTGGGATGTTAAGAGGAGGAGTCTCCGGTCCTCCCGCAACAAGGGCCAAGGAAGAGGTCCCCTCGAGGTCCTCTCCACCAAGCTCTTATGGAGTCAAGGTCAGTGACTTAGCAAAGATCACTAGCAAGGCCAAAACTTGATCCATAGAATTAAACATGCACCCCATAGGAACACCATGTCTAGTTTCAGTAGATGGGACAGGTTGCACCTGGGGTTCACAGCTAAGCTCATCAAATGACTCGGGAGCGGTGACAAACTCAGGGGAAACTAGGACCGGTTTTTTCACCAAGACAAAACAAGTCAATGCGAGGCCGTCGTGTGGAGAAGGTGAGGTCCTCCTATGTCCTTTACTACCTAACGGACCATACTCTACCTCTTGTTTTGTTGGAGGAGATGAAATCCCCATGGATAAGGCTAGAGGGGTGAATGAAGAGGAAGAAAGAACCACAATGGATACAACTGAAGTATTAATCATATCCATGGGCTTTGAGAAAGGCTAGATATCTAGAACAGACATCAGTAAAGGCAGCTCCACTGAAGGAGCGATGAACACCTGTACCCATTTGGGTTAGGCGCATTCATACTCGCAATAGAAGCTGAGAGTAGTATAGGACTAGATTGGAGGGAAGTAAAAGGAAGGGAGGAAGAAGACACTATAGGAGGCCCTGAAGTAGGGGCAATCATTTCTTCCTCCTTTCTTTGCAAGGTGGTCTACTCAACCAAGAGAGCCTTTCATCGGTGCTTGCATTCACGCGCAAGGTGGTTTCTATGGCTCTTCAAGTTAGAGGCTAGGATTTGCGAAGGGACAAAAGGTTCTGCTCAACCATGGGAATGTCCACCTTGGCTATTTCCGGTGGAGGGATAGGTTCCTACATGAGAGTAGGAGGAACAAGCTGAGGAGTGACAAGAGGAGTAGATTCAAGAGCCTTAGTAACGGGCCTCTTTCTGCTCACTGCCTTAGGAGCAGGGATAGTAGGAGGTCGCAGAGGTTGAGACAATGAGGACTCTCCCTTAGAGACCTTCTTCCTATTATACCGAGCGGGTCTACATTCCATCAGCAGAACAGGAAGTTCGAAAGCAGGACGCTTAGGATTTCGCCAAGAAGGCACCATAGGGTTCTCTTATAGATGGGGAGCAGGACCCAATGGTACCTCAACAAAGTAAGAAGAGGTGCCAGACTGACCAGCAGAAGAGGAAAGAGGATCGCGAGACTGCTTCTCTTTTTCCTTCTTTCATGCCTTAGTGGCATCGCTGTCAGCTTTTAAGCAAGCCCTATATGAAACAACATAAGGTGAGGGAGGGTATCTCACTTTCGGCCTTAGCCACCCTTTCTTATAGTTTTGATATGTTCAGTGCAGAAGGTTTGTTCTAGGCAGGAGAGGACCAACAGACGTAGGCCAAGAGTGGTCCAAGGAGTAGCTACCACGTGCAACTGGCGGTCTATAACCGGTGTCATGGATTACATGCATGGAGCGCCTGTGGATAAATTTTAGACATTTATGCATGACGGAGGGTACCGCATTCATCGCCACTAACCAAGGGATGCCCAATTTCACCCTAAAGAGTTCAAACTCAGGGATGATATCAAACAAGAGTTTCACGAACTTAGGTCCAACTAAAACTGACAGGACAATACTACCCAAAGGTGGTATGGAAAGCCTGTCATGTGTGTGGATGGTACTCACAGGAGCATCGTACCCATCCTTGTGTAAGAATTTTATTAGCATAATCTCCTCTGTTATTATGTTCACTTGTGATGTTGAATCAACGAGAACACTTGCTACAATGTTTCCATTGATCTGCGCAAGAATGTAAAGAGGAGACAGTTCCTTGTTAAAGCCCATCTGTAGGTCCTATGAAGTGAAAGTTATAATAGTACCACTATCCATAGGCTACACAGAGGGGATGGGTTGGTGAAAGAAGGAATCCATTACACACACTAGACAATGCTTTCATAGAGTCCCTAAAGGTTAATAGATAAAACGGTGACCCAATTAAGGTTTTTCCATGCAATACCTTTGGAACCTTCCAACTATGCCAACTAGCGGTCGTAGGTAGGGTTGTAAGGTGATAGCCTCACAACACTCTCACCTAAAACACTCCTAGATTACGAGGAAAGGAACTCTTAGGATCGCAAGAATGAAACCAAGATAGTTCACATCAAGTTCACCAAAAATGTAAGAGAGGGGGACCACCGCGTGCAAGACCCTAGGTCACAAAGGGTCAAGATGTGAGAGGCTTCCCTAACTTACCTCAGCTAAGTGTAATGTAAGGAAATGTGAGGTGAGAGTGACAAGGACTATGAGGCCTCTTTGTTACTCTGCAGACCCAAAATAGAGGAAAGGGCTAGGTGAGATGGTTTTTAGGTCTAAAGCTACGCCTTAGGAAGCTCTCTGTCTAAGGACAAAAGCGTGATCTTTGGACGTCAGTGCGGTGCACTGGCATCTCAAAAGTGCGCTAGAGTCTATACGGCCATACAATAGTGGAGACAAGGTCAAACCAATAAAACTAGCTAACAGCTCAGCTGATTAACTAAAGGGACAAAATGATGTTATCAAGTAAATGAAATATTCTCTATTATTATAAAGAAAATACACAAGAGTAAGGAGAGTAGGGAGAATCTCACCAAGAAATTTGTTTGCTAGCTAACCCCTCAAGAAGCACGTACTCCTACACACAGATAGAGAGGAGAATGTTGAGTGGCAAGTATAGGGGCCTACCTCAGTCAAACCCACGTTTAGGTGTTTCCACCTCCACGGATAGCCAATGGAAATGAGATAAAGGAAATAATGTAGTAAATAGAAAATAAGCAGTACAAAACAATGTTATGCTACTCAACCAAGTGATAGAGGAGAGGAGAGGGAAGCTTACCACCTCCACCAAGAGCACTCAAGGCTGCTTAGGGGAGAAAATGAGAGTACTCGAGCCTCTGCTACAATGGTGTGGTCCCAAACTTGCTCTACCGAAGTGATAAAGTGTTGCTTTGGCTATGATGGAATGCTTGAATGCTTGGAGTGAGTGAAAGTGAGCTTATGGAGTGATAGAATGAGTGCTTGAAATTTTTAGGAAGCTTGTGAATGAGGTGAAGAAGTTAGAATGCATGTTGAAGGGATGAATTTGGAGGAATGGAGAAAAATGACCATATTTGGGTCACTCGGCCAAAGGGAACATTACAAATTCACCTTCAATGAGAAGAGTAATGCCTATGCAAGTTCAACTGTAGGAATCTTCCAGGAACATAAGCTTGTCGCGCAGGCATCCCCGATAGAAACACCTCCACCGATGCTCCAAACAGGCACCAAGTGTGATGCAAGTAGCAGGCTTAGGTGGAATTAAGCCTCCAAACTTGGTTTTCTAAGGTGGATAAAGGCAAAAAGGGTATTTGCACATGGGGTGCAAATTCATTCTTATTCAACTACAAATACAAAGAAAATAGAAGAGAAATGAAGAGAAAGAATTAAATAACCTCCAATTGGTCTCCAATGTGAACAATGATAGCATTTGGGACATATTCTGCACCAACCCAATAACCATCTTTCTAGACTTGAAGCCCTAGAAATTCATTGGAAACAAGAAGATTCAATGAACTCATGTCAATATGGGATTCTACTCCCAAAGATAGTCTTGGTTGGGGAGATGGTAGGTAGTAATTTATTTTCCTCTTTCAAGGTGTGTTCTTCTACACCACTTATAGAGAGATAAGGCTGAAAGCAACATATTCACCACTTCCAAAAGTACTTTAGCATATTCATCATTCACCTCTGCAACAAAATTATAATTATTGATCACTCAAAATTATAAGTTGGATATTTTTAAATTTAGAATAACCTTCAAGTGCACTAAACCTCAACAAACATAGATTCTTCATAAAACACTAAAACTCAACAAACATATATTCTTCAAAAAAATAATTGGTTGCATGATATATTTTTTATCAAAATAAACATAAATAACTCAATCATATATTTAGAACGTTGTAAATAAGATATCTGAGCTATTTATTGTTTATTATTCATCTATCTACAACATAAGAAAAAATTCATACAATAATAATGATTAAAGGTTAAATATACCAAATTAGATGAATGTAATTGAGCAACATAGAAGTGAAGGACAATAAACTCACATCTTCTAAAAAACATAGAACTAAGTTCTAGATCAATGAACTAAACTATATATTCCACTAGAAAAAAGAAAGAAAAAGGAGAAAGAGAGGAGGAAGTGTACATGTAAGAGGAAGGGCGGTAGGGACAAGCTTTGAAGTCACTTCTTGAAGGGTCCCTAAAATATCACGTTTCACCAATCAAAATAAAATAGATCTTTGAAAATAAAAATAAAGTAAACAATGTAAATAAATTAAAATAACTCTTAAGTAAATAAAATAGCTCTAAACAAACATTTCTTGGGATTTTTAAAAATAGATGTATTTAAGATATATATACTAGTTTACATGCCATGATTGAATTCTTCTTGACTATTTGTTTAGTAATATCAACACAAATCAAAAAGTGTTGACTTTAGTGGACCAATAATGCTAAACATTGGTACACATTATTGTGATATCACCCTATCATTGTTTGTTGATTTTAGCATTGATTTCTTTACATGTTTTAGTTCTTTTTTATGAATCAAATCTTGTCTCTAGGTTAATTGATTGAGTGTTTGATTGCATATATTAGCCTAGATACCCCTTAGAAGACTGTACATTTTAGCTATCTACAAATTTACATCATAGTTTTATTATTTACTATTTGTTTGTTCTAATTGATAAAATGTGATCAACTTTATAAAAAAACCTATGAACTTAAATAGCTAAAATGTAGGACACAAGTTATTATGATGCCACACATCAATTATGATTAGTGTTAAGTTTTAATGCTTACATAAATGGCCAATAAGCAAATCCAAGGCTTCGTGTAGGTAGAATAGATCTCAACAAGAATGATGCACCTTCTAATTCAGATTATCATTTTTATTTATACATCAAACATCATATTGAATGATGATACCACATTTAAAAAACTTCATCTCGCTTAACTATCTTCAATAAATTTTTTATGCAAGCTAGACTTACTTAAGATTAAACACAACTATTTCTTTTTTACTCTAGCTTGTCATGTGTTTACATTCATTGCTTCAGCGTGTTGATCTTGCAATGCTTAAACTCTGCATAAGTCTTGGCATTGTATAAGGGAGAATCTTTCTCATCAATTAGCTCTTTTATGGGGTTGATAACTTTATTTGCAGGAGGAGTACAAAATACTGGCCATGACATTCTCACTTTGTCTTTGCTCACCACACTACGATGTAAAACACTCTTGTACTTTCCATTGCTCAAAACCTGCACCATTTCTATTACCATGAGGAAAAAATACAAAATTAAATACAAAGAAAAGAAAAGAGAAATGAAGAGAAATAATTAAATAACTCCAATTGGTCTCCAATGTGGACTATGATAGCATTAGGAACATATTCTTCACCAACCCAATAGCCATCTTTGTAGATTTGAAGACCTGGAACCTCATTGGACATAAGAAGAGTCAATGAACTCATGTTAGTATGTGGTTGTACTCCCAAAACAAGTTCTGGTTGGGGACATGGTGGGTAGTAATTTATTTTCATCTCCATCTCCAAATCCTCACCACCAAGTTCCTCTTTCATGGTGCATTCTTCTACACCGAGATAGAGAGACAAGGCTGAAAGCAACATATTCACCACTTCTAAAAGTGCTTTAGCATATTCATCATTCACCTCTCTGCAATAAGAATTATAAATATTGCACTCAAAATTATAAATCATCTATTTTCAATTGAAATAACCTTCATTACATAAATTCTAAATCTTAACCAACATAGATTCTTCCCAAAACACTTGGTTGAATGGGCATACGGCATATTCACGGACAGAAAAATCACCATCAGCAATTCACCACGGGAAAATTCACCACCATGACAAATTCAGCACGAGCAATTCACCGGAACAAAAAAATTAGTGAATTCTCCCAATTGTTGGCCGTGAATTTTCCCTCTATGAATTGCTCGCCATGAATTTCCATAAAACTAGTTGAATAATATATTTTTGTCAAAATGAATATAAATAAGTCAAACATATATTTAGAGCGCTATAAAGAAGATATCTGAACTATTTTTTGTTCATCGTTCACCTTAAATATGCGAGAATAGATGAACGTAACTGAGCAACATAAAGGTGAGGGACAAGTCAGTCATGTCATGTAGAAAACAAGCGGTGATGAGTAAGTAAATGGAAAGAGAGGAGGAAGAAGTATACACGTAAGAGGAAGGATGGCGAGGCCAGGTTTTGAAGTCACGTCTGGAAGGAGGCCACAAAACATGGAAAATGTAAGAGAATTAGGAAAGAGAATTAGAAACAATGATGTGAAAATAAAGAAAATAATATTATATAAATATAAATATATAATATAAGATGGATATAAATCTTATATTATATTTAGAGTAAATTGCAATGCATAGTGGGTGATTTAGTTTGACGGTTAAGCGAGAGTTTGGTGCATTATGGTTAGAAATATCATAGCGTAGGCTATGCAAAACCACAACGTAGGGTGGGAGAGAGGGTCTAATAGTTGCGTAGAGTCCAATTGTTGCTATAGCACTTATGCTTATAATACTCAATCTTACCACATATTTAAACTATATATTGTAAATAAATAGTCCACATGTAAATAGAAAAATAACTAAATGTTGGTCAAAATGGACCCATACTTAACACATGAAATTGCATGAATGTTATATAAAAAAACATAAGTACATTCATGATGAAGTGAAATAAATATTTTTTGTCTCAAATAAAATATCATAACTATCATAACTATCCATTATAAGTGTGTCATTTATAAAATAAAATGCTTATTTAATAAAATAAGACACTCATTTAAACAAGTATTGTTATCATAGTGAAAAAATATTGTTCTTATGTGCACAACTATTGGGGTAGCAATGTACAAGCATTGGAGTATTTCATATTATAGTTTTTTTCTGTCACAAATATAAAAGAATAGCACAATAAATACCATGTATTTTCTCATTAAATGTGGAATATTTTCAAAAAGTTCTATTGCTCAACTATTGGTCCATTTTTGTTTCATATAAGTTGTATTTCAAATGATTATGTGTTGTTTTCATAACAAGAAATAGTTTTTTTGTGTTCAACTATTGGTCCCTTTGTGATGAATATACAAGATAGAGATAAAAATATTAATGGTTACCAATAGGTATTTGATCCATTTAGGTTGCATATAAGTTTTATTTTAAATAAAAATATGATATTCTTCAAGCAACAAATGATATTTTTTGTTCAATTACTAGGGATAACATGATTAGGTTTTGGTTGAATATTTAAAAAGTCTAATTTTGGTCACTTCTCAATAGATGTGTTGATGTAGCAAGTTGCATGATCAGTCACACCTCCAAACCTTAGTTATTGGTGAATCTTTGCTTTTAAAAAAATATTAATTTTATAAGCAATTTTTTTTACATCACTAAATTTTTATAGAAAATTTTGGCAAATCTTGAAAATAATAGGAAAATGCATTAATTATGATGGTGAATGTTTCCAATCTAAAAATAATTCTCATGGAAAAGTAGGGGCCCAAGAGTGGAAGTTGTTGATGGGTTTAAGGGGTAGACTATAATATTCACTTGCCACCATTGTTTTAAAATATAATTTATAATGGTTGTCATTGTAAGGGAAAATGTACCCACAATATGTAACTTTCAAATTTCTTTTAGATTATTGATCGAATGACACTCATTGTACCATATAAGGTAAAATGTACCCACATTCTATAATGCTCATGAGACCCAAAATTGTGGGCCCATTAGACCCAAAATTGTGGGCCCATGAGCATTAGGGCACATTTTACCTCATGGAATACAAGGGCCGTTAGATTATATTATAAATCAGTGGTGGAAACTAAAGATTAAAAATATTGTCCTAAAGCAACTAATAATTATGATATACTATTACTGAATATATATAGATTTCTACTATAATCTATTAAATTTACAATCGAATCTAATAATGTATCAATTATTGTGGCGAATTTTTGAGGTAATTTTTTAATAAAATAAATTCTTTGGTGATTTAAATAAGACTATAATAAAATTTTATAAAAATGTGGTGATTCATGTCATGTTATAGCTCGAACTATTAGCCAATTTTGGATTCCCAAATTTCAACTATTAGCCAATTGGTGAATATTAGCCACTAAAAAATCACTTTGAGCATGTTCTAATAGTTGTTATAGCATTTGTTGAATTAATGCCCAATATTTTAATAATATTGGACCAATAGTTGTGACTTTAAAGTTGTTAGTGTTGATGATGATTACTCATAATTGAAATGTATTTCTTAGATCTAAAAAGCAACAAATCATGTGATGCCACATCAATGCACTAATAAAACATGATATAGTGCACAACTATTGGTCTCACTTTTTGGGGGGGCCTTTATGGACACCTTGACAAAAAACATGTTGATGTGGCATCATATTGAATGATGTGGCCCCGAAACCTTAGTTATAAGCATGGGACTTGCCAAGTAAGTTGTTGTAAAAAATCGAGAATGATTTGAAATTTTCACTTAAGAATTTGAAACACATAAAATTAAGGTGCTCATCTATGAGATCCTCTCCTCTAATTGTAATTTAAAAAAAATAAAAAATTATACTCTATATTGATGTGGCACTTGATCAAATAGTGGCTTCATTACAACTCATCCTCCTTTATATAACACAAACAAAATCAAAGTTTACATGCTGGTGTTTCAATATATAAAATCTATATATACACTATCCTTTTATATATTTTTAGTTTGCTCAATTTAGCCTGGTGTACTACCTTTTGGGTAAGAAGCCATTATAAATGCCAACCGCTATAGCTTATGAGAAAGGAGACAGTGATTTTCTCCTACATAAATTGTAAATTCAAACATTTACTTTACTTTATCCTCATATCGCTCATTTAGAATCCTCATATGATAGATGCACTCGCCCAAAACAACAGACTATCTTTTCCATTAAATCGCCACCTGCTGCATTGGCAAAAATTAACTAATGGCACAATGTTTTATAACAAGGAGGACTGACATCACACAAAGTGGTGCGCCATTGGCCGGAGGAAGAGCTGAGCTGGCACATCAATTCATGCTACAATTTCTGACAACTCCTTTTCTGGTGCGCGATTTAAATCTATAAAGCACATGCAGACAACATGGACTAGTTGTCCAGACAATAGTATTCTTAACAGACAATTATACTCCTAATAGTTTTAAATCATTGACGGAAGCTATCATTGGAAGTTGCATTAGTTAGAACTAAAAGTAGCATTGGAAATCAGAGTCGGCGTCAAATTCTCAAACAATTTTGCACGTGGCCCTAGCATGATAGCATTTATATCACAAATCAGAACAAGAATTTCTCCTCTTACTGTACTTCCTTGCACACCACCCACTAGGTGTAAGTTTACCTTGCCTACGATTCAAAATAACACTATGAATCTTGTCAAGCACCGGGTCGTCGTGTTGAAAATGTGGTGCAAAAGCAACACCATTCTGTTGTATGTTCTCAAAATCGCTCAGATTGAGATAATGAGGTTCTTGTTTTGGGGGGTATATACCAATTCAAGCAGGGGAGAGGTTTTATTTGTCATCTATGGTCCAATAACTATTCATTCTTTGTTCATCTAACCTCTTTAAAAATATATATATTTTAAACAATAATTTGTTTTAAGTAGTCAGTAACAAATGCTAACTTTGTTTCTTTGGCCCAGTTCCTGTGTGTTGTAGGTTAAGATGGGTGGCAATAAGGTAAGGACCGAGTCAGACAACTGTGAGAAGTTTCTTAGGGACCCCATAGCTTGGCATATTTGTATGGAGGGAGGTTTGGCACCACTTTTAGAGAGTCTTGTGGGCCACAATGAGAAATTGTCGGCCCAGTTTGTTGGTGTTGTGTTGAAAAATGTCGTCGTTTACATTTTCACACTTAATATGGGGATGGTTAACATTAAAATGAACTTAAGGTCGTTGTGATCTAGTGTTGTGATGTGATTTACACATCCACATCAGGTTTTGGGTCCTATTTAAGCTAAATAAATATAACTATGCCTTAATTTAATGTTATAAAGTTTATTCATTTACACCTTCACATTAAGGGCCCTTGGACCTAATGTTGTTCTAATATAGTGTTGTAATGTGTTGCACAGATTCACATTGGATTTAGGGCCCTTTTAAGATAAATTGACCTAATTTTTCCTTAATCTAATGTTGTAAAGTGAATTTATTTACACTTTCACATTAAGTTTTGGGCCCTCTTGCATTATGGCCTTTATATCATTATTTTTAAGCCCCTGAGACCCTATATAATGCATCTTGATCCTTATTTCAATTGAAATCCTGACAAGATAAACAAATAGACCTAACTTCTTAACTCCTTGATATTTTCTCCCTCTAAAAAGGCCCTGTGGGACCCACATGCCACCTTGGGCATATGAGTCCCACCCAGGTGGGACCCATACACCACAGATGGCATATGAGTCCCATTTGGCCCCTTTTTAGGGTTTTGACTAGGAAATCGAGGTTTCAAATTCAAATTTCTTGTATGTCAACCTTTGAGATTTAATAAACAATAACTTGGGTGGATTGCCTATATAAACAAGCTTTCAAATCATTATTTAACCTAAGCAAGATTAATCCTTCCTGATATCAAGTCAAGCACCCAAGAGTTAAGCATTCCAAGACTTCACAAGAGTATCAAGGGAGTTTACAAGATCATTTCTAAGGCATTCAAGAGTAAATTTCTTTATCAATTGTTGCAAAAGTTCAAGATCCATCATCATGTCAAGACCATAAGGCATCAAGCATGTTGTTGAGTTAGTGTTGTAATGTAGCATTGAAGATCCAATATCAAGCATTGTTCTACATTTATTTTCAAGACTGAGATCTACATTCTACATGGCCACCTCATGTTAGATTGTCAACTCATGTTATAAGAAATCATTCAAGGTATCATTGTTCATGTTTCATATTCCATGCTTCATGTTTCATGTCCTTATTTCATTGTCTCATCATTTAGTTTAATTACCTAAACAAGGTTTGACCAACGCATTGAACCCCTATTCAATAAAAACCAACAAGTTTTTCTCCTCTTTATATGTGTGATTGCAGATCTATGGGTATGTGCAAGATCATCATGGAAAAAATAGGCCCTTAAGTGGCAAAAAATTCAAAAAAATCAGAGTTAGGCAACTTGATGTAAAAATTTGAATAAGTTATCTTATATTATTTCAAAAATATGTAAGAATAGAATCTGTATCAAATTGAATGTAGTTTCTAAACTACTAGTTTTTTTTTTTTTAAATCTATTTGGTGAAAATTTGAAATTTCAATGTAGTAGTACTTAAATTTTAGGGTTCAAAAATATGAAGTAGGTGTTTGTCTAACCACCCTAACCACAATAAAATGATAATATTTTTTATAAGATTTTATATATAAGTAGAGGACTCATATCCTAATGTGACGCATATTTTTTTGTAATTTTTTTCCAAGTAAATAATTAATTATGATTTTTTTATTACAACTTTTAGAAAATATAAAAACCTATATGTCTGACCACCTTAACTTGGTCAAAACTTCATGAAATTCAATTTTAATTTTTTTAATCCTATATTATGCGAAGCATAGAATGTGACACATGTTTTGGATTCAAAAAATGTGATATTGTTTGAAAGATATAGATGTTTTTCAATCAGCCTATCAATCAGGACTTTAGTCATAATTCAAATAGAAAATGAATAATAATTATTTATTAAATTCAAAGTAAAGCATAATTTATATTGGTAGAAAGCTGAGAATCTCCTTTAAAAACCCTTTTCATTTCATCAATTTTGGGTTAAAAAAAAGTTGTCAGCCACATACCCTACACATATCCATCATATCGCCACTTTTTGGCCCATCATGATCCTGCACATACCCCTATGTGTCTTGGAGCTTGGAGATCCTTTGAATATTAGGTTGCAAGGTTGAAGAAGGCCATCAAGTTTCCACAAGGTTGTCATCTTCACGGAAAGTCTTCTACAGGTTCGAAATCAGGGTTTCATATCTTGAAACAAAGTGTGGCAGAAAGAGAAGAGATTGTAGGGTAGAATCAGGTCATAACCCTCTAAAAAAGTACATTGGGACTAATACGCCACCTTAGGCATATGAGTCCCAATACTGCCAATTTTTAGGGTCTCTAGGGATTCAAATCAGGCACTATCAAATTCCAATTTTGGCATAGAGAACCCATTTTGTAACTAAATTTCCTAGATTGGCATATGAGTTCTAGTGAACATCAAAATTTCCAATCCTCATTTAGGCCCCTTCAAGTTTCTAGGTGCATGCCTTTGATTTTACAGCTTTTTGTTCTGTCTTACATGCATTTTTAGTCTTCTAGTGAAAGATTGCATTGCATTAGGTTTAAGCATTACATATTGCATTTCATTTGTCTTTCCAAGCCCCAGCTTGGTGGTGAACCCCTTATTAGTTTACAATAAGATCCTAGGACAACCTTATTGCAAGATCTCTCTCTCTCTCTCCTTTACATACTTTGGATTGAGATCTTTAGGGTTTGTTCTTGAATGAGAGTGTGCAAAGTTTGTTATTCTATCTCCCAAGTATAAAAGCAACAAAATTCTACCTTTCATTTTGGTGAACCTACATTTAGAACATCATAATTCTAATTTGGAGTACATCATCATCTTAGATCTTTTTTGCATTAACATTGCAAATTAGGGTTTGCATTAGTTAATTGGAATTCTAGGGTTTCTAAATCTTACATTTGCGAAAGTGCATATAGGTTGCATTTTTTGCATCTTGCATCATTGAAAATCATCTTAAATTAGCATTTTCATTTAGTTTAGACATCATCCAAACCAAAAAGAATAGAAAGCACTTAATTTTTTATGAAAATTGTGAAAAAAAACCCTAACTAGGACTCATACGCCCTTTTGGGAGATTTAGTCTTAGTCCAGATTTCAAACTTCCTTTTACAACATTAAAAACCTTATTTCTATGCTTCCTAAGCTTGCTGGGAACATATAGTATAAGTCTAGAAAGTTTCAAGAATATCTGTTTTATGTATCTCGGTCAAATCATCCATGCAATGAAGTCATTTTTAAAGCATTTCAAAAATCATTTCGGTATTAAAAATTTCAAATTTGTAGGAAATTTGTTTACATTTTAGAAACATTACATAATTTAGACAAATTATGTTCTCATGTTAGCATGTTTTCTTTTCAAGCATTTAGTGATTCTAGAATATCAAATGACTTGTATGATTCTATTTTCCCTACTCATGGGCATAATCTAGGAAAGCAAAGTAAAACCTTTGATAAGCATGTTGGGTACCCTCCTAGTATATATTGGATCTGTAAGAATTTCATAACATAAGAGAATGCAAGTGTAGACAATCATAACAATCATACTTGTTCTTCTCCCAATATCTCTTCTATTAGTGATGAAGGTATGTTGGTGAAAGAAGATAAAAGCATTGAGAGTCTTGATTTTCCCTCTCCTCCTCTCCCTTGGGAAGATATTAGAAAACAAGAAGATGAGATCATAGACATATTTCTAAACATCACCTTACCTATTCTCCATTCATCCCTTGCTTATAAGAATGTTTTAGTGAAAGAGGATGAAATCATAGGTAACCATGACAATCAAGTTTGTCCTCCTAATATTCCTCCTTAATGTGAAGAGGATAGGTTGGTGTTAGAAGATGCACCTAATGAGAGTCATGAGAATCTTGTTCCCCCCTTCCCTAATGCTCCTACCATTTGGAAAGATCTATTTGGTAAGCATGAAAATCATAGTTGTCCTTCTCTTCATGTGCCTCCCCTACTTATGATGATGCTACTTTACAAAATCTAGCCACATAATGTGATAAATTTTTTACAAGCTCTCCTACTAGGGTAGATAGTATGGCATAAGAGAATGAGATCCTAGAAAACAAGAATGAAATCATGAACAATCATGATGATCAAATTTGTTATTCTCCTTGTATCTCTATTATTGCTAAAGAAGATACTTTGATGTTAAAGAATACAATCGATGAAAATCATGAAAATCCTAGTTTTCTCTCTTCCCCTAGGGAAAACATTATGGAACAAGAAAATTCCATCATTGACAAACAAGAAAATCCAACCATTGATAACTACCTTACTTGCGATGAAGTCATTTTAGAAGATCCAACCTTTGAATGTCATAAACACTTAACTTTTGTAGATCTCCTAAAAAATATCCTCCTAGGGAGGATATCATGGTGCAAGAAAATAACAACATTGACACATCTCTTTCAAACAATAGTAATGTGGCCTCCTTAGATGATGGTGAAAAGATGACACTAGACCACCCTTTAATAGAAATACATCAAATCAAAATTGTTGAGGCTATGAATGCACAAGTGTCCATTATACCCCCCTTGATTAATGTACCTCCTACATACCCTATGGGATATCCTAAGAATCCTCTAATTCTTTATCCACCTTCACACAAACTGAAAACTCAAACAAACCCAAACTTATCCTTTACCCACCTAAGAATAATGTTTTGCAGCAACTAAGTCATAATACCATTGCTCATACATATAACACTAGAAATAATCCACAACTAAGGCAAACACCTTCAACACCCCCCTATTGTCTAATCCTATCTTACTAGGTCCTCCTTGTTTTCCTACACAAAGTGGAAAGAAGTATGACCTTATTGAACAACTTAAGAACACTCCTGCTAAGATATCATCGTGGGAACTTATTCAAGCATCCCCTCATTATCATAGCATAATTCACAATGCTTTACAATAGGTTCCTATTCCTTCTAATGCACAACAAAATGACATAAGAACCTTGATTCAAGGAATGAATGTTGACATTGTTTTCCACCAAAGTGAGCTCCCTCCTTTTGAAGTGAAAAACCAAAATGATCTTTTTGTGATAATAACTCTCCATAATAGGTTGGGAATAAAAAGAACCCCCATTGAAAATGGCTTGACCATTAATGTGTGTAGTGTATCTCTTTTCGATAAGCTTGGTGTGGATAAATAAAAAATTCAACTTGACTCTTTATCTATTAAGGGATTTGACAATGTAGGAAAACAACTGCTTGGTGTGATCAATTTTCCTATTACAACTGGAAAGACCACATTATAAACACCAATCCATGTTATGCCTCATGATCTTTCATATAACCTCCTTTTATGCAGACCATGGATTCATGCAATGAATGGGGTGTCTTCTACTCTTCATCATGTAATGAAGTATGTCCACAACAACAAAGTGTATAGACTTGAAGTTGACCCTGACCCAAACAATTGTTTAAACATTGAGAAAGGAAAGGAAAATCCTTTGGAAACACTAACACCAACTACACAAGCAAAAACCATGCAATAGAAAGACAAAGAGAAACATATTGAGGAAATCACAAAGCTATTGGAAGATGATTGGGGTTCCTTAGACTTTGAACCAACATTCATGGGAAAATACAAGATCGTAAACAAAGACTCCAGATAGGAAAAATAAAAAGTAGTTATGTCAACAAAAAATTTGGAAGACCCTTTAAAAGCATCCACCTCAGCCACATTAGACAAAAACACAAATTATACAACAAACTTTGACAAAACTAACTATCAACAACCATCAAATCCTAAAGAAATGAAAATTTTTTATTGAAGAGCTTATGAATTTATGAAACAACTTGGTTCTAGTGGGAAAGGATGTGGTGCTAGAGTAAAAGGCATTTGTGTCCCTATAGAGCCTCATGCAAGAAATAAATCATGGTCTTGGTTATTGTCCTTTGATAGAAATCAAACCATCAAACATGCCTTCACTTAATAGAAACACTATTACAAAAGATTCTTCTAAGTCGACTTTAATAGTAGTGCATCATGAACTGATAGACACTAGTGGTCTTGATTGTTATCCTTTGAAAGAAATGAAACAAACAAATAAATCTTCACTTAATTTCAATGTCATCACACAAAACACTAATGATTTGAATTCGTTAGATTTTCCACCCTCTTGTAAAGGAGAGAACAAAATATCACAATCTAAAGAGTCTTGCATAAGTATGACATCTTGTACTAAGAAAGAGATATCTTTGTCACAAAATAATGAAACATCCTCTACTTTTGATCAAGATAATATCTTGATGAGACTACTCCAAGATTGTCTGACATCTCTCCCTCCAAAAGAAAATGAAAGAAATTGTACTACAAGGGTTCATTTTGTGCCTATCATAGATTTCATGGTCATTCTACTAATGAATGTAAGACTTTAAGTAACAAAATCCAACATCTTAAGGATCATGGTGTTCTTCCTTGTGTTGAAGCACCTAGATTCTCTAATCCCAGCTCACCCTTACCCTACACTAAGTGGGGGCAAGGGGTTAGGTAGCCTTTTCCTTGTATGTCACTTGTCTCTTTTGGCTAGTTGAGTGCATTTCATGTACATATATGAGCAAATTTGGGATGTGGAAGAAATGCCTTCAGTTGGCTTGCATGTGAGATACTTATTCATGATGTAGTTCAATTTGGAAACATATGACTTGGCATAGGGCTTTCTGAATAAGCTTCCATGACTTCTAATTTAAAGAAATTTCTCACAATGATGGTGTTAGCAACCGCTTTAAAGTGGAGGCATACATCGAAACTCATGTTCCATCGTGCAATTTTCTTTCTTCTTGTGATGCATCATTTTCTTGGTAGTGTCATTAGGCTTGATTTCCTCCGAGAGTGTGATATTTCTTTGACTTTTCCTCTCTTGAAATACTAAGCACGATGCTCCCTAAGAATAGACATTGCATGATCTAAGAAAAATCCCTTTGAACACACCTTACACTATTTCACATTTAAAATATAGGTTATATGGCCACCTTGCATAACACACTTTGCTTGCCTATGGTGCCATCTTGTTTGTTCATGAGTTTCAAGAATATAAAATTTTACTTATCTCATGAAGCTTGAAGTTCATTATTTTGTGGCACCTTGTCAAAGTTATCTGGAGGTATAACTTTGGTATGGTTAGCATATGATGAGAAGCCTAAATGGGGGCATGACTTTCTCATTATATGATGAGAAGCTGGTACAGAGGCATGACTTTCTCACTGAGCCACCCTTTTGGATACTCACCTAGCGAAGAACTTGAAGTTTTGTTGCCTCAAAGTGAGTATTCATTTTCAAACAAACAACTTAGATCTGATCCACATCATGTTGGAAAAATGGTCGAGGCTTGATCCACCTATTTCCATTTTTCCTTGTTTTTCTTTTTCCTTTCTTTTATTGACATTGCATATTTGGGTATCTTATCTTGCTACTATTTATCATACACCTCATGTGTGTCCTTTTGTGCTTATGTTAGTTTGATGTAGGATCTTGGATCATGGGGGCTTTACCACCTCCTCAATTTCTGTTATCCTAGACCATCCACATTGATACAATTGGACCCTTCTTGAATGTCTACTTTAGTGTGAGTTTGAAGCAAGTCCATCCTCTCACTAAAGTGAGTGCTAAATGTAGTGTTGAAAAATGTCGCCATTTACATTTTCACACTTAATATAGGAATGGTTAACATTAAAATGAACTTAAGGTCATTGTGATCTAGTGCAGTGATGTGTTTTACACATCCATGTCAGGTCTTGGGCCTTGTTTAAGCTTTAAATAAATCTAACTTTTCCTTAATTTAATTTTGTAAAGTGTATTCATTTACACCTTCACATTAAGGTCCCTTGGACCTAATGTTGCTCTAATTTAGTGTTGTAATGTGTTGTACACATTCAGATTGGATTTAGGGCCCTTTTAAGCCTAATTGACCTAATTTTTCCTTGATTTAATGTTGTAAAGTGAATTTATTTACACTTTCACATTGAGTTTTGGGCCCTCTTGCATTTATGACCTTTATATCATCATTAATAGGCCCCTAAGACCCTATATTATGCATCTCGAGGCTTATTTCAACTAAATCCTAACAAGATCAACAAACAGACCTAATTTCATAAATCACAAACATTTTCTCTCTCTAAAAAGGCCTTGTGGGACCCGTATGCCACATTGGGCGAATGAGTCCCATTTGGCCCTTGTATAGTAGAAAAAAGAACCTCTTGCTTGATGTAAGAATAATTAATGATAAATTAGACTTAATGAGGCCTTGAGTTAGTGTTGTGAGGCATTTTATGCATCCACACTAGGTCTTGGAGCTTTGCAAATTGAATAACATGCTTTTAACAATGTCTTGTAAAGGTGTTGTAAAGTGTTGTAAGATGCTTTCATGCTTTTCTAGACTTAATAAACTCATTGTCCACTAATTCAACATTATAAAATGTGTTTAATAACATTATCACATCAATTTAGAAGTCTTGTAACTTAAACTTAATGATAAACTAGTGTTGTAATGTGTCCCACACATTCACATTGGTTCTTGTGCCTTCCTAGGCTATGTGGACCTCATTTTGGTGTTGTAAAATGTATTTAATCACACTTTTGCATTGAATTATGTGTCCCAAGCCCTAATTGACCTTTACATCATCACTAATAGGCCCCTATTAACCCATATTGTGCATCCTGAGGCTTAAATTGATCAAATAACTAACAAAGTTGTAATTTTAACCTTATTTCCTTATCTCCTGGCATCCTAACTATCAAAATGGCCCCTGTGGGACCCATTCACCATGCATAGTGAATCAGTCCCATCCAGGTGGGACCCATTTTCCATGGGTGGTGAATGAGTCCCATTTGGTCCAATTTTGACCTTTGAGCGGGAAAAAAGTGAAATTTAAGTTTAATATTACTTCATGTTAGCCTGTGATGAGGTATTAACAGGTGAAATAGGTGAATTGCCTATAAATATAAGTATTTTAACCCTAATTCACATCTCTTATCATTCATTGATCCACCAATCTTCCATTTCAAGTCAAGCAAGTTAGGGTTTCATCATTACAAGTCATTCAAGATCAATTTTCAGACATTCAAGGGAAGATTCTTCATGTTTTGCTAAAAATTTTGAAGATCTAACATCATGGGAAAATAATCAACTCCATTATTGCATGTTTCATTCTATTCTTGGGTATGTACTGGATCATCATGCAAAAAAAAGGCCCTTAAGTGGCAAAAAATATAGAAAAATCAGAGTTAGGCAACTTGACGTAAAAATTTGGGGTATGTGTAGGATCATGATGGGCCAAAAAGTGGCAATATGATGGGTATGTGGCTGACGACTATTTTTTTACCCAAAATTGATGAAACGAAAAGGGTTTTTAAAGGAGATTCTCAGCTTTCCATCGATATAATTATGCTTTAATTTGAATTTAATAAGTAATTATTATTTATTTTCTATTGAAATTATGACTAAAGTCTTGATTGATAGGCTGATTGAAAAACATCTATAGCTTTCAGACTGTATCACATTTTTGAATCCAAAATATGCGTTGCATTCTATGCTTTCAATACTATAGGATTGAAAAAAAAAATTGAATTTCATAAAGTTTTGACCAAGGGTGGTCCATACAGTATTTATATTTTTATAAATTTGTAATAAAAATTCATAATTAATTTTTACTTGGAAAAAAATTATAAAAAATATGCATCACATCGAGGCATGAGTCCTCTACTTATGTCTACAATCTTATAAAATATATTATCATTTTATTGTGGTTAGGGTGGTCAGACATACACCTACTTATTTTTTCCCTGAAATTAAGTACTACTACATTGAAATTTCAAATTTTCACCAAATAGATTTAAAAAAAAAAAAAAAACCTAGTAGTTTAGAAACTACATTCAATTTTCTAAAAATTCTATTTTTACATATTTTTTAAATAATATAGATAGGTTATTTAAATTTTTATGTCAAGTTTCCTAACTCTGATTTTTTTGAATATTTTGCCACTTAAGGGTTTGTTTTTTCCATGATGATCTTGCACATACCCTTTGAATAAGTTATCTATATTATTTGAAAAATATGTAAGAATATAATCTGTAGCAAATTGAATGTAGTTTATGAACTACTAGGTTTACAAAAAAAAATAAAAATCTATTTGGTGAAAATTTGAAATTTCAATGTAGTAGCACTTAAATTTCAGGGAAAAAATAAGGAGGTGTCTATCTAACCACCCTAACCACAATAAAATAATAATTATTTTTTATAAGATTTTTGATATATGTAGAGGACTCATGTCGTGATGTGATGCATATTTTTTTGTAATTTTTTTCCAAGTAAATAATTAAATGTGAATATTTTATTACAAAATTTAAAAAAGATAAGAACTCGTATGTCTGACCACCTTAACTTGGTCAAAACTTCATGAAATTCAATTTTTATTTTTTTAATCCTATATTATGCAAAGCATAGAATGTGACGCATGTTTTGGATTCAAAAAATGTGATACTGTTTGAAAGATATAGATATTTTTCAATCAGCCTATCAATCAGGACTTTAGTCATAATTTAAATAGAAATGACTAATAATTATTTATTAAATTCAAAGTAAAGCATAAATTATATTGGTGGAAAGCTGGGAATCTCCTTTAAAAACCCTTTTCATTTCATCAATTTTGGGTAAAAAAAAGGTTGTCAGCCACATACCCTACACATACCCATCATATCGCCACTTTTTGGCCCATCATGATCTTACACATACCCTCTTTCATCATTATGGTTTAATTACCTAAAAGGGGTTTGACCAAGGCAAACCCTCATGCCCTAACATTAAGCATTTCTTCTTCTATTCTTATGTGTTTGCAGATTTAGGACTCTTGGAAGCTTGGAAATCATTGGAGATCATCAAGTTGCAAGGTTGTTCAAGTCTTCTCTTCATTCAATAAGTCAAAATATTAGCAAAAACTCATTTTCAAGTTCAAAAATTGGAGTTTCGAAAGCGAACACCTATAGAGAATCAAAGTGCAGATTGGAAGCTCTAGATTCCATTTTTGAATATTCAAAAATTCAAAAGTGGATTTATTCACCATGAGTGGTGAATGAGTCCCACTTCCAGGTCAATTTTGAGTTTTCTACATTTTTAGATACCCTTTTGTCTGAAACAGGTTCCAAAACAGTTATGCAAAACTGGGACTAGAATTCACCCAAAATGGTGAATGAGTCCCACCTGGCCTAAAAATCAATATCAGCAGAATCTCAAGTGTCATTTCCAACCTCCTTCTAGATCTCAGGTGCACACTTCTAGTTTGGTTCATTTATGTTTAGTTTTACATTCATTTCTAGGTGTTTTCTGCATATCACAATGTGTTTTCAAACATCACTTGTTTCTTAGATTTTGCATTCATATTAATCAATCAATTTCTTAGCTTAGTTGCATTTAGATCATCTCATTTAGCTTCAATATGTAATACACATCTTGATTTGAGTGAACCACCTAGACTTTTGAGTGGGGTTTATCTCTCTCCTTTTAGGTGAAACATTCCTAAGAGTGCAAGAGTAGCCTATAAGCCCTACCCAAAAATTGACGGTTCAACCCCGTTTTAGGGTTTTGAGCAGAAAATTAGGGTATTAAATTCAAATTTCTTGTATGTCGGCCTTTGGGATCTAATAAATGGTAACTTGGGTGGATTGCCTATATAAAGAAGGTTTCAAATCATTATCTAACCTTAAGCATGATTAATCCTTCATGATATCAAGTCAAGCACTCAAGAGTTAAGCATTCCAAGACTTCACAAGAGAATTAAGGGAGTTTACAAGATCATTTCTAAGGCTTTCAAGAGAATATTTATTCATCAATTGTTGCAGCAATTCAAGATCCACCATCATGTCAAGATCATAAGGAATCAAGCATGTTGTTGAGCTAGTGTTGTGATGTAGCATTGAAGATCCAAGATCAAGCATTATTCTACACTTATTTTCAACATCAAGATCTACATTCTACATGGCCACTTCATGTTAGATTATTGATTCATGTTAAAAAAAATAACTCAAGGTATCATTGTTCATGTTTTATGTCCTTATTTCATTGTCTTGTCATTTGGTTTAATTACCTAAATGGGGTTTGACCAAGGAAAACCCCTATTCACTAACAACCAACAAGGTTTTATCCTCTTTACATGTGTGATTTCAAGTCTATGTGTCTTAGAGCTTGGAGATCCTTTGAATATTAGGTTTCAAGGTTGAAGATGTTGAATACACTGAATACTCAGAGGGGGGGTAAATCAATATTCTACTAACATGATTAATTACTAACCATCCAATTATCAATCCACATCTAGTTGCAAAAGTAAACCAAAACATAAAAAAGAATGATAACACATTGACTCCAAGATTTTTATGTGGAAAACCCAAAAAGGGAAAAAAAATAGTGAGGATTAGCTCACAATATATTATATCCAGTTACAAGATATTACAGGGCTCCTTGCCAGAACACACTGTCTTTGAAAGGCTCATAACCTGAAGTAAATACAAAATGGCTTATCACCAAGACACAAAAAAGTATGGCTCATTGCCAAATGATGAACTGAGTAAGTATACCTTTAAAGTGCAAAGATTATTTCTAGTTAAGCTCTGGAATACCAAAAAAAATTCTCCGATTGTAGGCATATAACCACTGTCAAAACCTTTGCACTAAAACACTTGTTGCATCATTGTACACCATAGCATTCCTCATCTATCTCCTTTTTTCATCCTTATCGTACATACATATATAAAATTGTCTTTATACATCAATTAGGTTGGCCTAATTGAATGCATAATTCAAAAATATTTGTTGGCTTAAATCAAAAGTCCTTTTGGTGCACAATACAAATCATAACAAACACTAATTAGGTCGGCTTGTACCTAATAAGGAAAACCTTAAACATTTATACAATAAGTAGTTCATAACTCTATCTGCCAAAAGAATGTTGAACTTCTATCACTTAGATAACTCAGTTGGATGAAACAAAATTGTTGAAAGCTCATTTATAGCTGTAACTAACACTCATGAGCAACATATCAAAATTTCATAGAATTTCCTTTTACTGAGAGAATTTTTGGATCAAAATACTGGATTAGTGTAGACACACAATTTAGTTAGCTAGTTACAAACCAGTGTTGGCATCAATGACAACAAACCCATAGGTCACCTTCTTCATTCTTCCAAGAATATCCCCCTTTTTCATTGATGGAAACATGTGCCAAAAATGAGGCTTTCTTCAAAACAAAATATTATGCAACAGTAATGTGTGCAACTCCCCCTATCATATATACAAAAACACCAAAATACACCAAACAAAAAAAACATAACATAACATTCTTTATATAGACTCTTTTCTTCTTCTCCCCATTTGACATCAAGGACAAAGGACTGGGAAAAGATTAAAAAAATTTCAAATCAGGAACTGGGGGAACCTTGTAACTCCTTTAGAATCACTTCCCAAGTCAGATCTCTATCATCCTAGACTTATTTTTCCCTAGAAAAAGTTTTGTGCAGAGATTCTAATTTTGCTAGACATTATTGTCCTTCTTTTGGAATGGATGGAACAACATTCATCTTCTCAATTTTTTCTGCTTCCATCAATGCATTTGATATAGAGATATGTCTAGACATAACAAGGTTTCCAATCTAGGAATACTATCTCATAGCATCTTCTTTCCACCTCTGTAGGATGAAAAATTTGCTCTAAAGATTCGTAATAGAAACCCATCCAACACAGTTTCTATCATCTGCAACCTTATAATCTTTGGAGGCATCTTCAAGTTGAGATTCAATCAAGTCCATTAAGTTTTTGATACCTCTAGTGGCTTCCAACCACTTCATGTAGTAAACAAATAGTATTTGGGATTCGTCATCATAATCTCTTACTTATTTCAAAGTTTGCGAGGTCCTATCATGTGCAATTGTACACTTGTCTTGCAAAAACAAGTCTTTTCTCTAGTAGACTTAACTCCACTTCTTTTATAGTGTGTACCTTGAGGTTAGATGTATACTCTTTGATTGAATCGACTATAAGATTTAAATTTTCAATTGGAGCTAAAGATTTATGTAACACTTGGGGTTGTCTCTTGTAAGGCTTTAATAGTTTCATTAATTAGTTCATTTCCATTTTGATATGACTCTGCAGCTTCTTGTGTGACAGAGTTGAGAAAAGTACCACTTAGTTTTATTCTATCAGCTAGTGTAATCTTGGTCAGGTACACATAACCTGGATGTGATGACAGTTTAACTAGCTGGGGTGGAAGCATAGGTTGAAGTATAGTTTTCCTTGAAATAAGACCTTTAAGGGTACTTTTGGATGATTCTTCGGATGGCTTTGAAACTTTAGAACCTTTGGGAATTTCTCCTTTTGCTCTTCTCAGTCAGACTGGCTTTCTTTTCTTCCTCTTTCTTCTTTTCTTCTTCCCTTTCTTCTTCTTTTTCCTTTTCTTTTTGTTCCTCTTCTCCAGGTGACTTTATAGAGGATTTGTCTTTTTTTTTCTTTCTCTCTTCTATCCTCATCATCCTTGTCATTATTCTTCTTTTTTTCCTTACTCCCTTCACTTTCATCTTTGTTTTTCTCATCCTCATTTCCGGTAGATTCTTGATGTTTTTCTTGCTTATCATTGGAATGAGCTTTATGTTGATCATCAAACCTTTTTCTAGTTGTCTCTTTTGTATCAATTTGAATGGAAGGAGTCTCTGAAACACCAAGTGTCTCATCAACATTTTCCAAAACTGGATTATCCATCACTTTTGTAATAGTAACATGTTCTTGTGCTTGAGTTGTGTGGGATGAAGAACAGGTTCTTGCCCCATAACTCCTTGCTAGTTGTCTAATTACATCTTTGGATTTCTTGCCTTAATTTTTCCATATAGTCTTCTTCCCTAGTCATTAGCATATCAACCCTTTGCTTGAATCTAGACATTGTAGAACATTCTTTTAGCAGATTGGTAGCTTCTATTTCTAAAAAAGTGGAACTAATTGATTTTAAGGCTTCATTTCTCATTTTATCTTCAGCATTTAGAGCCTCTTGCCTTCTAAGTACTAATTATTTGCACACATTTTTAGTAACTTTGGACTGTATGGTATCCATATTTACATAACAAATAACTATGTACTAAGTAAATGCATTTATTATGGTTTCCTTCCCTTCATCATTAACCTTATAAAATAACTCAGTAGTTGGCATAAGGTCATTGTCAATCATATTGTTTACTAAGGCTCCTAGATTTAAGGGTGATTGATCACTTACTGAAGAAGAGTCAAGTATGTTCTCCAAAGGATCAAATGAGCCTTCTTCATTCTTCTTCTTATGCACCTAAATCCTATAAGTATCCTCTTCTTCCTCTATCTCCTCATCTATAGAGATATCAACTCTAGTTTTAACTTCTTTGTAGGTACTGCTCCTTTTATTTCTTTTCAGCTGATGATCTTCTTCTTTGTGCCAGTATCAATTTATTTTTGAATAGCAGATCACTTAGACTTCTTTTCCTGTCAGCTTTTTATTTCACTCTTCTTCCTAAAGCAACAGATGGTGCAATGGAGTTATGTCACTTTTCTTAGATATCCTAGTACTGGGACCGGTAGGGGAAGAAACATCAACAGATGTAGGGGAAATTTTTTCTTTGTTCTTCCCTTTCCCAGTATTAGCAACACTCAAAGTGGCATTGTTGGAGATAGGTGTTGGTGTAGCACCGAAAGATAGTCTTCCTGATTTCCTAGGTTTGGAGGGTTGATTAGCAGATTTAGCATTTCTCTCATCAAGGGCATCCTTTAGTTGTTCTATATCATCCTTACAAAATGTTTGTCCTTGGAAGAAAGCTTCAACCTTCTTTCTTCTTTTGGATGATGTAGCTTCCAAGTGCACTTCATTGGATTTTTATTGATATGTTTGATGCCTAGGTTGAGAGGGATCCTTAGGATTTCTCAACATAATTTCAATGTACCTCTTCGTTATTTTTTATTCAATCTCATATCCCAGTGGTTCAATCCATAAAATTCTAGGTTCTACAACCTGAATGATACATTCATCTATAGATACAAGAAAGGCTATCTCATTTCATATTCATTCACCAAAATCCTTGGAATTCATTCTCTTTCATGCATCTCATTCTAAAATATTGCAAAGAAAGTAGTTAGGGCATTGTTCTATGCCCTAAAATCTCCTAGATTATGTAAATGATCAAAAAAATGATGAGCAACTGGCCTATTGACATCCCATATTATTCCTTTTATTATCAATATCTCCCTTAGGAAATAAAATAAGAAATAAACAACTAAAGTGCCAAATTTAAAGGGATTCTTTTCTTGCCTTAGTCATACTTAGGTTCTCCATAAGTTTTAGCCTAAGAAACTCACAAAGATCAAAATATTTTCCTTTCACCATCATTTCATATGTAGTGTGAATTGCCATTGTAGATACATAATTTACTCGGTTGGTGAAATAGGTTTTTCATCGAATCATGATGGAAATATACTTGATGACAAATCTTGCAATAGACTTTGTAGTTGCAGCTCTCCTGTCAAATGTAGCACCAGTCAGCCTTGTGACTACATTTTTCACCACCTTTTAGAACTAGAATGGATCAAGTATCACAAAAACCAGTTACAACTCAAATTTCCTCCTTGTTGATAACCCTTGGTTCATTTTCCAACACAAATTTTCTATGAACCATACTGAGGGCCATTCTAACAAACTTCACCTCACTCTCACTGGAAAAGTTTGGAAACCAGTTCCAAGCGTTCAACCTCATTTAAACTAGGTTTTCAAATTTTGGCTTAAGCAGTTGATCATCTCTCGTCAACTCATTGTCCCATAAATCCTTAAGATCTTGATGATTGAATTCTTCTAGCTTCCTATGAATATATTTTCTCGTGTCTTCATTGGGTAGCACATGGATCGAAATGTGCAAGAACACATCCATGGGATCATTTTCATACACTTTCCATGAATATCTTCTAAACCTGGGTTGGGGTCTCTCAGAGATTTCCACAATAGTAAGAGTGGCCATTTTCCTCAAACAACTTGAGTATGCTTAATAGAAAGTTCCTTCAACTTAGAATCCACATAATTCAGATAACAAAATATATCTTTTATGCTTGTCAAGAACTAGGGTTTTGATGTATGATGCTCTGAATCACCTTCAACTCACTTTAGCTTGCACAAATTCTTCCCAATTGTGCAAATGTGCTTTTCCTTCACTTATTTTCTTACTTTATTACTTATGAATTTTTCCCTAATTCACATTTATTTCCTTTCAATTTTTTTAAAGCTGATAAACACTTTATGAAAAATACTATAAACCAAAAAGGGTTTCGCAATTCTCTAGATCTACCTAATTCATGTCAGATATTTATCCAGTGTCTTTAGAATGATGATCCACATCACATATGCTTGTGTCACTGCTTGACATCACATATATTGGGGGGTTTTTAGATTTATCTATAACTGCTCCCCCTAAAACCATTACTGGGTTCAGTTTTTGGAAGAGGTATCTACACTAGATGCAGATACATATGTATTTGACTCATCCTTTTTCTCAAGTTCTTCCTTTTTCCTCTAAATCTTAGCCATTTCTTTTCCTACTTCAGTAGGATCTACTTTGTTCATAGATTTGTTCTTTTGTTTTGGATTAGGCTTCTTCCCAAATTTTCTCCTACAAAATTTTGAGACATGTCCTAGTTTGTTGCAAGTGTAGCACACAAGATATCTTTGATCAAACTGATTTGCATTCATCCTTGATCTACACTGATTAGCCTTATTCCCAAATATATTGCATGTGTAACAATAGCCTTGAAAATACCGAATCCTTCTACTAGCATTAAATTTGTTCAACATTATCTAGCTTCTACATTTGGTAGCTCTATATCCAAACTTATTGTAAGAAAAACATTGTCAAGCAAGGAATCCAACATTGTGAATCATTCTATTCTAGTTCATTCTACTTCTACATTATGTTGCTCTATGACCAAATTTATTGCATGAGAAACAAAAACCATTAAAAGATGGGTACCTTTGAGCATTAGGTTATCGAATAGAAATCCTTCTAAGATTGCTCCTTTGGTTCTTTATTTGATGAATATTGCCTTGAAACTTCCTTTGATTGTCCTCTTTGTTAGAAATTAGTTTTTCCTTTGAGCTATGTCCTTCTTCAAGTCCTAGGCCACTTTTATCTTTAGGAGGTTTTTGAAATGAAATCAACTCATCAAACCTTGTAGAGCTTGATTTGAATTTTTCTTCATGAGATTTCATTGTTTCCAGATTAGAGCTTAGGGTTACTATTTCTTGTTCAAGCTTTGTAAATTCATGAATTTTATTCTGAATGACAACTTTTTGACATTCCTCAATTTCTTTCTTTTCTTCTACTTGCACCTTTAGTTCGACAATGTCTTCATTAGCCTTTTTCAACTAATCACAGACTTCTCTATGCCTTTCCTTGAACTTTTCGATCTACTCTCTTAAATTTTTGATGCATTCATTTGCTTCCTCTAAGTTTCCTTTTAGAGTCTCATCTTCTCTTTTGTCCAATTCTTCAAGGCAAACATTGATTTCTTCAGATGAAGAGTTTTCTTCCAGAGGAACAAGATAGCTTTTGTTAGCCATGTATTCAAATTTTGAGACCTTCCTCAAGTTGTAAGACTTCTTTACAGGAACTAGGATTTTATAGCAATTATTAAATACATCGAATACTAAGAGGGGGGGTGAATTAGTATTTTGCTAACATAATTAATTACTAACCATCCAATTATCAATCCACATCTAGCTACAAAAGTAAACCAAAACATAAAAAGAATCATAACACATTGACACAAGGATTTTTATGTGGAAAAACCATGGTGAGGATTAGCTCACAATATATTATAATTGGTTACAAGATATATAGGGCTTAGTGCCAGGACACACTATCCTTGAACAACTCACTACTTGAAGTAAATACAAAATGGCTTATCACTAATATACAAAAAGTATGGTTCATTGTCAAATGATGAACTGAGTAAGTACACCTTCAAAGTGTAGAGATCAACTTTGTCTAAGCTCTAGAATACCAAAAATCATGCTCTAGTTGCAAGCATACAACCACTGTTAAAACCTTTACACTACAACACTTTTCACATGACTTTACACCATAACATTCCTTCATCTATCTCATTTTTTCATCCTCATCACACATACAAACATATATATATATATATAGTGTCATCTTTATACATGAATTAGGTTAGCATAATTCAAAAAGGTTTTTCGGCTTAAATCAAAAGTCCTTTTGGTGCACAATACAAATCATAATGGACACTAATTTAGTTGACCTAGACCTAATAAGGATCACCTTAAACATTTATAAGATAATCATTTCATAACTCTATCAGACAAAAGAATTCCAAACTTCTGTCACTTAGATAACTCAGTCGGATCAACCAAAATTGTTGAAAGCTCATTTATAGTTGTAACTGACACTCATGAGCAACATATCAAAAACTCATAATTTCCTTTTACTGTGAGGATTTTTGGATCAAAATGCTAGATCAGTGTAGACACACAATTTACTTAGCTAGTTACCAACTAGTGTTGACATCAATGATAACAAACTCAGAGGTCACCTTCTTCATTCTTCCAATAGAAGAAGGTCATCAAGTTGCCACAAGGTTGTCATCTTCATGGAAAGTCTTCTACATTTCTGCAATCAGGGTTTCAAATCTGGAAACAAAGTGTGGCAAAAAGAGAAGAGATTGGAGAGTAGAATTAGGTCATAACCCAATAAAAAATCACACTCAGAATGATACACCACCTTAGCGTATGATTCCCAGTACTACCAATTTTCAAGGTTTCTAGAGATTCATATCACACACTGTGAAATTCTAGTTTTGGCATTGAAAACCTAGTCTGGGAATAAATTGTCCAGATTGGCATGAGTCCTAGTTAACATCAAAAATAATATTTTTAGCATTTACAGTCCTCATTCAGGCCCCTTCAAGTTTTCAAGTGCATTCCTCTAATTTTATAGCTTTCAGTTCTATCTTACATGCATTTTTAGGTCTTCTAGTGAAAGATTGCATTGCATTAGGTTTAAGCATTACATCTTGCATTTCATTTGTATTTCCAAGCCCTAGTTTGGTGGTGAAGCCCTTATTAGTTTACAATCAGACTGTAGGAAAACCCTATTGCAAGATCTCTCTCTCCTTTACATACTTTGGATTGATACCTCTAGGGTTTTTTCTTGAATGAGAGTCCGAGTACTACCAATTTTCTGGGTTTCTGAAGATGCAGATTAGGCACTATCAAATTCTATTTTTGGTACAAAAAACCCAATCTGGGACTAGATCACCCAGACTAGCATGTGAGTCCCAATTAACATCAAAATCAGTGTTTTTTATCCTTTCTAGTCCTCGTTCAGTCCCCTTCAAGTTTCTAAGTGCATGCCTCTAATTTTACAGCTTTATGTTCTGTCTTACATGCATTTTTAGGTCTTCTAGTGAATATTGCATTGCATTAGGTTTAAGCATTACATTTTACATTTCATTTGTCTTCCAAGCCCTAGCTTGGTGGTGAACCCCTTATTATTTTATGTTCAAACCCTAGGACAATCCTATTGCAAGATATCTCTCTCCTTTACAGACTTTGGATTGAGATCTATAGGGTTTGTTCTTGAATGAGAGTGTGTGAAGATTGTTATTCTATCTCCCAAGCATAGAAGCAACAAAATTCTACCTTTCATCTAGTTTGTGGAAGGATAGGTGCATCACCATGGGTGGAATTTCATTCGAGGTGGATGAGGAAGTGATTGGTAAGGTGATATGTCTCTCTTGTGATGGAAAGAAATACAAAAAATACACCAAAATGCAAGACATGAAGAGTCTTAATGCCTTCTTCAAGAACAACAAGAAGCCAGTTAAAAATATGTTAGGTTTCATCCATGAGGCACTTCCAAAACCCTAGGACAAGGTGTTTCTTACTCTTATGAAATATGTTACTTTAGAAGGTAGATACAAGGTGTTTTACTTTTACCATTTTTTGCTATTAATTCACCTACAACTCAAAATGGTCCTCAAATTTCCTTTCTTTCTGTTGACTTCCCTCAAAATTTATATCAAAGATTCCCATGATGTTTTCGCTCTCAATCCTGATATTCTTCCTCCCCTACCATTGCATCGGGGTCTAATCCTTAGGCTCTATCACTTCCATTTGGCCATGTGCCTTCCTAAACCTATCTTGGTTGTGCATGTGGAGGAATTGGAACCTCGTGACATTACCCCTAAAAATCCTTCCCTTGCTACTTTGGTGGGTCCTAAGAGGAAAACCCCTATGCCTAAAAATGAACCCAATGTTGAGCCTAAGTCTAAACCCCCATCAAAAAAGAAGAAAGGGGAGGTCGGGTTGGCCTAGTCTGAGGCTGCGGCTGGGTTATGTGAGATAGAAAACAAACCCATCAAGAAGGACAATAGACTCACTACTAAGAACAAGGGGAAAAAAGAATCTTGATACTAGGTGGTTGTGAGCTTTGATGTGGGGATGGGACAAACTAGTGTGAGGAGGTCCCACAGACTAGCGAATAACAAGAAAGGGGTTTTGGTGGATGAGATTTCTAGTGATTTAGAGTAGAATGGCAATAGAAATGAAGGCAGATAAGACACTGTGGAGGAGGTGGAGGAAGATTTTGTGGAGGGTTGTATTCATTTCTCAGACATGAACCAGATTCTTAAGGATGACTCCACCCACTCCTAAAATCCCAGGTCTGGTGATGAAGAGGTGTCCTAGTGGAAGAAAGGAAAGGACAAGGATTTCGACATGTTGCAAGAGTGGATTATTAAAATTGAATGAAAATTCAATGGTCTAGCTTGACTCACTATTAAAATGATTCACAAATCAGCCATCACACTTTCAAATGTCATCAAGAAGGAAGCAGACAAGAATATTGTGGGTGAAGGTCCCAACTAGATTGGGGATGATTTTTTAAACCTCTTCGTCTAGAGATGGGAAAGTGTGGACAGTTAATGATCAGGTTTGTGGTGTGTTGTGTCTTGTTTCCATTGTTTTTAGTATAGTTTTTATGATGAACTTGGTTCCTTTTTCGCCCTGTGGGCTTTTAGTGTAAAGGGTAAAACACCTTATAAATGTTTCTTATTGAACAATAGAGAAATGGGAACTTTATAACTTAGGTCATAAAATACCACTATTCTCTTATTATCATTTAATAAGGTCCTAGGGTTCCAAATTGGATTGACTATAAACCCAAAGGGTGAGTCAATTATCAACAAGGAAGACCTAGGAGGAGGTTCTTTTAGCTTTGAGGGGTTCATCACCAAGCAAAAGCTTGGAAAAGAAAAGTAAAAATTCAACTCACAAAACCTAGTAATGCAAGCTAAATGAAGGATGAAAATGATGAAATTAGGCAACAAAAAGTTATGATGTATGTACCTAGGAAGTATAAAAATGTGATGAGGATTCTAGAAATGAAAAAATGTTGTCAAAATGTGTTATGGAGGACTAAGACGCCCTTACTATTGTCTTAGTTCTAGTGCTGCTTTTTAGGGTAGATGTAGAATCTTTGGATGTTGAAATAGGATCCGAAAGAATCTCTAAAAAATACCTTCGAGAGGACTAAGACACCCTTAATATGATCTTATTCATGATCTAAATTTGTGAAATCTCTGAATGTGATCCTGAGGCTCAATGTCTACACTTCCTTCTTCTAAGATCTTAGGTCTTGAAACTTCCATATTTGGCTTGTAGGTGAGTTCCCATGAAGATGACAACTTTGCAATGCAACTTTGTAACTTTTCACTTCAAATCATCTTCAAGTCTTCAACCTAAATCTACAAACACAAACATAGAAGAGGGGAAAAAAAACTTGTTGATTGTTAGTAAATTGTGGTTTGCCTTAGTCAAACCCCTTGTTGGTAATTAAACCTTGAAATGAAATAGAATAATGAAGGAAAATGATGAATGAACAACATGCAATGCTACAACTCACTAAACCCTTGCCGTGAAATTTGCAAACTTGTGTGAGATGGCTAGCTTGAATGTAGATCTTGAATCAAAGGAATGCTTGATAGATATGGACTTGAATTTATTTCTTGAATCAAAACACTACATCACAAATGTTAGCTCAAAAACACACATGATGAAATATGATCTTTGATATGATGCTTGAATCTTGATGAAGGCTCCAAATGCTTGATGAACTGCTCTTGAATGCTCTTGAATGAATACTTGAATTCTTGATATGCTTGGAATGATAAAATGAGTGAAAGAACCTTGTACTCATACTTATCCATGCTTAATATCCCAAAATTACACCACAACAAGCTGACATACGAAATTATTAATTAGAGGAGGCTAATCCCACCAGAATTTGAAATTAAATCCTGAAAAATACCTTAAAAGGGACTAAGACGCCTTAGGTGGCATCTTAGTCCCTAGGTATGAAACTCGAGGAACATACTCCAAAAAGGGACCTCTTTAAGGAACACTTGAAATCAGGATCCCAAGACCTTTGGGGAACAAAGACGCCCTAGGTGGCATCTTAGTCCCGACCTAAAAAATAGGGACACTTAGATAGAATCATTTAATTATCATTTATCCATTGATGTTTGTCGAGATTAGCCAAAAAAGGATATAACTCATTAGGCTTATGGATGCAAAATAGGACCAATTATGACATAAATAAGGATAAATAAAGCAAGGTAGTCCCAAAAATGTGTGAAAATGCAAGGTTATGCATTTTCCTACACTACACTTATATTATAAAAAAAATTGCACTAATACATGTTCTCATGTGAATGCATAGTTGATCAATGAATGCGATCAACTACACATGCAACTTCATTTATGATATAAAAAAAGTTGCTCCAAAATACCCACTTTTATAATTTCTTGAAACCTTTAATTCTTACAATTACCACCCACTTTCATAGTGTGCAATACTCAAAGCATATTATATTTACACACCTTCATGCAATTATTGGTTCCTATTATGACATAAATTGAAACTTTCATGAACTTGATGGGTTGTCATGTGCAAATTCTCCCATAAATAATCTCACAACCACAAGGGTCAACTCCATTTACAATAGGTACCCGCACAACCAATAAATGGTGTAAGGCTTCCCTGGCAAACAATAAATAAAATATAATTCAAAATTTAGTCATCTCATCCTTCAGTTCATATAGAAATGACAATAACAAACAAAATTAATTCAAAATTCAAATGAAACAACTCAAAAACTAGAATAAATGCATTTATATTCAAATTTTAATGGATCATAAGAGGGAAAATAATGAGTGTCATTTTCACAACGTAGTAGACTATCAATGTTTTCTAGGTGTTTTACTAATGTTCTCTGCAATATTCAAAGCATCATTTTCCTCCTTGTTTTATGTTAATACCCTATACAATATTTAGAGTATTAGCTGACATCCTCTCCACATTCCTCAACTATCCACACATCTTCAAGTTGGTAAATGTTATTCTCTTTACCTTTTCAACATATGATATTTCTAAATAACTTCTACATGCAGAGCAAATTTTTAAACTGTTATAAATACAAGCTTATCTTGTTTGATGGGCTTATTTAATTAAAAAACTATTAATATTCATGTGACTATGTATATATAATGTATGATTGTTGGCCAAATTAATAGAAAAACATACATATTCACTATCTCATACACACACACACACAAACACACACATATATACATATAATCATGTTATATGTAGGGTTCCAATTTTTTCCACTGTGATAAATTCAAAGTTACCTTGTATGACATTTTATTTAATAAAACCATATATTTATGTAACTATGTATATAATGTCTGCCCACTTTCCAACTTAACACAACATACATATATTCACTATCTCACACAAAAACACACACACACACATATCATCATGTATTTTACATAAGGATCTAGTCTTTTCTACTTTTACACATTCAGGTTTATCTTTTTTGACATGTTTAATTAATAAAAAATTGTTAATTAATATTCAATTAATTATTTATATACTATCTTCCCACTTGCTAACATAACATAACAACATGCATAATCACTAAAACACATACATATAGATATATCATCATGTTTTCTATGTAGGGTTCCATTTTTTTCCAATGTTATACTTTCAAGGTTATCCTTTTTGACAGGTTTAATTGATAAAAAAAAATGTTAATATTCATTTAACTTTGTGTATATATTGTTTGATCGCTTGACAACTTAACACAACAACATACATATTCACTTGATAACACACACATATGTCAATGGGCTGATTTTTAGCTTGTATATGTCACACATATATAGTCACATTTATTTGTGGGAGTAAATTTGACATACCCTCTTTTATATTCATGAAACTCTCTATATTTGTGTTCTTTCACTTACCTCTAACTCTATATATAATTAGTATGCCACTATGTTGTTGAAACAACTATTCTAGTTAAGTCATCCATTTTAATCATTTTTCATTGTACAATATGCATGCGAGATTCTCTGCATGGTTTCAGGTAACATCAAGCTATCATTTCTCCTTTTTCATTTATAGACATGGTAATTTTGAATCTATTCTACTCCAATAAAAGTATCTTTCTCCTATCATTGTGCAATCTATATATGGTCTAATTATCATTATCCAAATTCCCTTTTTAGGGTTATATAATCAAAAGACCATTTATAATATAATACCCTCATTATTTAGGGTTAACTTATAAAATATTCCACTTTCTTTTCACTTAGGTTTAGTGAAAAATATGGCACAAGGTAAAAAGGGAAGAATAACATCTTGAAGTCACGCAAGTATAGTAACTTATGGAGTGAAGTTCACTTCTATACAATTTTCCCATGAAGATACAATAATGCTCAATAAAGATACAACAATTCCCGATAAAGAAGTTGTTCAAGAATGTGTAAACCACTCAACACATGGTTTAGATTTTGAGCTAGATATTAACATTGGTCAATCAGGTTTGGTACCACCTATTGCCAATGCTCAATTAGATGAAGTGCAATTGGTAAACTCAAAAGTCTCCAAAAGCTCATTGGTATATTTCTAACATCAATAGTATAGTAGAAAATGTTGAAGATGACCATATGTCCATTAAGGTTGCAACAATCAAGTGGGGAATCCCATATAGTAGTTTGAGGGCATGGTTGAATGTTGTAACCACCACCAAATTAAGGGGCCACAAACCATTTTATCTAAGGAGGAGGATCTCGATATTTTCCAGTGGTGCAAGGACATGGCTAATATTGGCCATGGCTTTCAAGTTTCTTAACTAAAATGAACTATGGCTCAAATCATTCAAAGATGAGATTCTTGGGAGGTCATAGTAGGATGGTTTTTGAATTAGACATCTAGATTTGAAAACTTGGAGAAGTTATACAATGAGCACAATTATGGATCAAGTAGAATTTGAACTATGATATGGTCCTCCATTGTTTGTTTTTGTTATATTCATCGAATGGTGTATAAATTACTCTCTTTTGGGTTTCCAACTAAACACACTACCATACATTTCCATTATATATATAATGGTTTCATTTATAATTTACATATATATTTACATGCACATGATAAGGACTATTGAAAAAAGTGAAATTATTGTGAGAAATAATCCACTAATCAGAACTTAATAACATGTATGATGTATTTATGAGGTATGTGGTTTGTGCCAACATGGATTGTTGACATGACAACTAGAATAGGGAACAATAGAAAGTTTAACTTTTAACATTAAAAATTGAGTAATGTAATATATATATATATATATATATATATATATATATATAACGTATGCTGATGTGTTCAATTGGAAATATGATTAAGAGTAATGTAAATAGAGTTTTGGAAATTATAAAAAATTAAAATTTAATAGATTATTGTGTAAACATAGTACCATGAACATAAACATTTTTTTTTTAGTGAAAGCCCATAAAAAAAGATAACCTTGAATTTATAACAATTATTAAAATTGGAACCCCACCAAGACAACATGTGTGCATACACATATATATGATGAGAAATAAATAGGTTCAAATACCAATTGTTGAAATTTCAATCTCTATCCAATTATGACTTCAATGGATGAGATTCAAGCTTTAGACTATAGCAATATGAAATTTAAACTTATATGCAAATCTGAAAATTAAGTTTCCTTAATATGGAAATACCATGATTAGATCCATCCTTTTTATGATGCCAAAAAATGACCAACATAAAATTCTTATAAACACTACCTTATGTGAACTTATAACAATAATATATAAATAATAACATCACCATAAGATAGAAGCAATGAGGAACAAATCAATACCATAAGAGAATCACATAACACAAGATTTATGTGGAAGAACCCTTGTGAGAAAAAAATCCACCAAGAATAGGCCAAATGTGCATTATCTTCAAGTAAATGAGATTATAATTTATAACTAATTTCAGTTTCCTCTTTTCCTATACCATGGAAACACCTATGCACCTATGAACAACCTCTTTATACTTGAATTTGTCCTTGTACCTACAATGAAACTCTACATTCAACTATTGCTCATATTTTTTGTATCTAAGAGGCTAAATTTACAGACTTGTGAAGACATCTTAAGCCCCAAACATGGCTCCCAAAGATAAAATTTCATTAAAAAAAAACCCAACCCTTGGATTCCCTCATTGGAATATGAAAAGACACTGATTGTGGCTCCAATACTTTCCCTCCAACTTGGGCACCCAACCATGGAAGATAAACATTATATTATGTGAAGTAGGAAAAGTGATCCTAGACCAACTATGGTTATCTTCTTTCCACTTGAATCCACATTTGGACACAAGATTAACTAGGGTCAATGATTAGATTGCTACCACAAGGACCAAGCCTATTTGACATATACTCCTAGATTTGAAAATTTATTTTACCACATAAAAAAAATTAGAAAATAACAGAACATACCCAATTCTGAGAAATGGTGACGAACTTTTTACTAAAAGTTGAGGCTGATTTTAGGGATAGGGGAGTTGGGCATGGTAGACTTGAGATTCTTCCTTTTGGGATCTAAAAGCTCTAAAATGTAGGTTCCAGTTTGCTTTGTGTTTCTTGTGACTATCAAACTGTCAAAACCTTTGGATCTAACCTATACACATGAAAAGAGGGGGAATGGTTGTGTTGTATAGGGGCTTGCTTAATTTAAACCCCATTTTGTATTTCTACCTCCATGTAAAAAAATTATGATGATTAAGAGGGCATGTCCTGGGTCGATCAAAGGAAAAAATAATAATATAATTGACTAAAATGGTAAATAATAATGTTACCTTTGGTATGAAATCCTTGATGAAGTGATGCCACACCACAAGTTTTCACACATGTTGATTGATGGATGCCTTGATTGCTAGAGGTTAGTCCAAAAAACACAATTGATTGTTGTAGATAGCATGTAGAGGATAACTCAATACTTCTCCATAATAATTACATGATATATCATAATAGTACTTAGATCATTGTTTCTTCTTTCTTTCTTCTCATCTATAAAGACTTGTAAGCATGATCTTAATTGATGAAAGTGTTGTAATAATGCCGCTAATTCTTCCCTTGAATTTCCTTGTCTATTTTAGGATGCTCAATTTTCTTAGTAGATTTTTTTTAGGATTTAAAATGGTGAAAAAGACTTGTATTTATATGCAATTCTTTAATTCCCACTAATTAATTTTTGATAGTCGATAGGTGACTTTGGATTTTTTAATTTTTTAATTTTGAAACTGACATATTTTAAATTGAGCCAAAATAGGCCGACAAGGGCATTGAGTGCCCTAGTCTAGACCTATTTTTGGGATTTTTACATCGTTAAATAAATAATAAATATTATTTTCCAATTTAAGTCTAATTTTCCAAAGATTATTATGAAATGGGAAACTTAAATTCACAATTAGGTCTAGGCACATAAGGGGAGTTAAACCTAGTGTGAAACTCTTAGGGGTGACAATTTATGACATGCTACACATTAAATGCAATAAATGATGGAAAACCAAGAGACACCTATTCCATCTTTCTAAGAACTCACTTGGAGAATCCCAATAGTCACTCATTTGTCCTTTTCATTATCTTTTATTGTCCCATTCTATGCATCCACATGTGGGGAAAATGACACTAAATATGTATGTCCAAAATTCACCTTTATCACTGCTAGTTGAACCCATCACCCCTTATAATGTATACAAACAATGGTGAGAATAAATTTATATTGTAAAATATTTTCCAAATACACCCTAAGTGCCTAGAGACACTTTCCAAGCATGTTGGAACCATTCAATATGACATAGAATTTACAAGGGAGATGACACCTTAATCCTAACCTTCTCCCACTTGACATCAACATTGTAAATATACCCATAGGAATCACAAACAAGAGAAAAAATCCCTTAGCCAAACATGTACCATTTGGATTTTCACCATACTCTTATGCTTCAACAAGATAATTTCCAAATCAACCATGATAACCACCATCAAGAAAAAATACTCCTCACATCCTCCAACATGCCACCTATGGAGAAAAATGGAACATGACAAGGTGAAACATATCAACTATAATTGAAACCTACACCAATATTTACATGAACACAAGCATCAAATTAAAATGATTTAAAAGGATTTGAGTAGCCACCTTACTCATACTAGGTGGAATATCAACCATGAAAATTTCCAACTCATCAAAGCTAATAATACCTCAAACCAGGGTATACAAATGATAGATAAAACTTCATTCCATCAACATACCATTCCAAAATTTGCAAGCAAGTCTCTATATATCCATCCTCCTATCTCAATGTAACATTGGAGATATGTTCCCCTCAATATTTTCTAGGGCATCTAGAAGGAAAGGAACAACATGATTTTCCATAATGAAGAAAAGAATGATGAGGAGGTATTTGGTTATTGTTTCAGGCTATTAATTGAGAATGTCTCTTTGTACAATTGGAAAATCCCAAACAACCCCCCTACTAAATGAGTTTCTAATATTTCTCATAGATAGGGTTTACAGTTGGACCCAAACTCTTTCAAAAATACTAAAACATTAGTTAGACAAAATACCAAATGGAAACCACCTCCTTTAGGTTGGTCAAAACTCAACTTTAATGGGGCTACCAAAGAAAACCTAGGCTTGGCTAGTGGTCATGGTATTATCATAAATTCTAATGGGAATTTTATTGCTATATTTGTTGGGGCCCTAGGGGAACATTGTTCTAATGTGGTTGAAGCAATGACAATGTTAGGGGCAATCAAGATTTTTTTGTCTCTCGAGATAAAAATATTATAGGTGGAAGATGAATAAAAATTAATTATAGATGCAGTAAAATGTAAAGGGATAATATAATGGACTATCTTTGATATTATATATGATATTTAGAACCTCTTGAAGCGATTTAATAGAGTCAATACATCTCATATCTATAGAGAAGGAAATTGGGTGGCTAATGGTATGACAAACATGGGGATTGCTCTGGAATCCACTAGAAGTTGGAGGGACATCTTATGTCTCTTGGTGAAGGTTAGAGGTTTAATCCTTGAAGAAAAATATAATGACATTCAAAATATGGAGAGCTCAAATTAAAATCTTAATGGTTGAATCTTATATATTCTTGTCACAAGTTCCCTCCCTAAAGTTGGTGGAATCATGATGGGTGAGTTTTTGTGGTCTTGGAATAAGGATGAGGGTATGACCACATGTTCCTAAAGGACAATAGATCTTATACTCTATTTTATTTGGGTTCCAATTATGAAACTATGTATATTGTTGATAAATATTAAAATATCACGATAAAAATGGGAACCAAAGTCATGAGGTTGTTAATCATGGTTCATAACTCAAAAATTGATCATTGTTCCATGATTGAAATCTTGCCACCCAAGATGGTCTTCATTAACCAAAAAAAATGTATGCTACAACAAATCCAAACAAAATATAAGGAACATTGGCATGAGGGTGCATGTTATCTAGCCTAAAAATAATACCAAAAGGATAGGTCTGGCAAAAATCTAGATAGATTAGATATGGCTATGGATTTCTCATATCCCAGGAATAACTTGGAAACTAATTCTTCATCCTTTTCTTTGTTTGGATTCTTCGAAATTATTTGATGAAAACCCAACCTCACTTCCAAAAGACCTTTTTGTCTCTATTGTGTAAATCATTATAGTGATAACCTTATTCAGTGGTGCAGGAGAACCTACACCCTATTGTCCAAATTTTGTCTTTTATGGAGCTTGTTAGGGTGGTTAGTAGGTTAAATCAAGGTGTTTTGAGTTTATTTTCTTTAAATAAGGTCTAGAAAGACCATTTGTAATGTAATTAAGGTGGGTTTTAAGTCATTTGTGTTTAGGGCTTAATAAGTTCATAAAAAGGAAAAAATGATGTTAAACAAAGTTGTAAAAATACTATTTTATGGGAATATTAAGAGCATTAGGAGTTTAAATAATAGTTATGGACATTTGAAGAGGTTAGTTTCAAATGGGAAATGTATTTAAATCCTTCAAGGGATCAAGTAAAGGTTGGTTGAGGATTGTGTTGAAGATTATTCATTAATATACAACATTTTCTGCACTTTTTCTTTGTTCTCCTAAACTTGGCATAATCTGTATGGACTCTTATAGGAATTTAATGATCTAATTCATTATGTGGCTTGTAGATAGATGTATTATCTTTAATTTTTGTCTAATATGGGATTCTAACTCTATGTTTTGTGGAAGAATTCTTTAAATCTTTGTAGCAGACTGTACACACAAAAGTAAGGGTCTAATTTTTGTTCTAATGATGTGAATGTCAATCCACCTATTGTCCAGATCTATTACTTAGTGGATTGACATGGTGTGATGGTAGGATAGGTTTTTTTTTTTTTTTTTGAATGCAGGGAGCATAAGTTTTGTGAAGATGGAGTGTAGTCCTAGGGTCATATGATGTTTTCATGGTGAAATGAAGGAAGCAAAGTAAGGTTTTGGAAAACTAGTGATGAAACCGGTCTTGTGATGATTTCTTAAGTTTGTGCAGAGTAAATGAAAGGTGTTTGATGCAATGTTCTGGTTTGAGAAGCCCGGGTAGAGTGAAACTCAATAAACCCTAGAGTTTTGTGAGGAGAATGAGGGTTTTATGGTACAACATCTTAGAGTACTTGGATTAGTGTTTTAACTAGATAATTTGGAGTTTTGTGTCATGATTTGTGATTTTCAAATGAGTATTTGTGAAAATCAAGAGTTTTGAATACACTTCATTTGTAAAATAGGGCTAATCTAGTAGCCTAAAAATAGGGTGGTTTATTGGTTCTCCATAGTATTGTGAAGAAATCACTTGGAACTGTAGATAGGGAAAAATAAGTAGGTTTAATGTGTTGAAAACAATAAACTAATTAAATCCTATCAAGCACCATGAAGTACAAACTAGAATGAAAATAAAAATAAAGAAAGTACATGCAAACCCATTTTCAAACTAGACTTGATTGACCTCCATGGCTCTTCTCCACCTGCATAAGAATGAAAGATTTCAAAGGTTGATTGTTGAAGGAATGTTGGTTGCTCAATTCTGTAGCATAACGACATGATGAAGGTGATAGATGGAGATGGATGGAAGATAGAAGAATGATTTTGACAACATAAGGATGTTTGAAGAATTTGATACAAATGGCCTGTGAAAAGTTATATTTATAGAGTTTTGATGTGGACAAAGATAAGATTTGATAAGATTCGATAAGGATTTGATTTTTGACAAAAGAGGAAATACAACGAGATGAGATAAGATTTTAAAAAGATAGAAAGATTTTGATTTATTGTTTTAAAGGGAATAAAACAAGATAAGATAAGATGTGAAAAGATAGAAATATTTTGGTTCTCTTTTAAAGGAAATAAATCCTCAAAAAGATGAGAAGGATAATTGATGAATTATCTAATTAAATAAATTAATTAGATACACATGAGTTTCAATTTTGGAAAGAAAGCGAAAAGATCTTTTTAAGATTTTATTAATTAAATAAATATTTGTTTTATTTAATTAATGTTTAATTTATGATTTCATCAATTAAATAATATAAATTATTTAATTAACATTAGACGAATGGATTGATTATGCATAGGAAGAGAATAAATGAAATTAGTCAAATAAATAAGATTTATTTAACTAATTAGATGATGACATGGGTACCTAGGGAAAAACATGATACAAGGTGTCTAAATGATGTGATGTTGTGACAAGGTATCATAAGAGGACATTTTTAGGTGTCTACATTTTGCCCCTCTTTGAGATGATGTTCGATATGATGAAATTTGTGTCGAGTAACATCATTTCAAAGAATTTAAGGTATGGATTGAGGAAAATGGATAATGATAGAAAGATAGGATGATGGAATGATGATGCCCCATCGAGAGGATAGGCGGGTTGAAAAAACACGGGTAGGCTCTTGAAATGAAATGATAAAGGGAGGGATAAGATGAATGATGCAAGATAGAAAGTGGATGAAGGAGATGAAAGTATGCACTATGCTACAATGAAGGTAAGCAACCATGATGTTTGATATAGCACTAGACGTTATGCACCAAGATATAAGGACCGTGGTGACGATGTGTCTCATGCCCCAGTGTAATAAAATATTGTCTAGACATATGAGGAAGTAGACTTAAAGCATTAAAGTCCTAATGCACAAAAGGTATGATGTGACCTTAGATGCAAAGGATAGTGCAAAAAGCTCCTCCAACATACACAAGATATGAATATTAGCTAGAATGATACAATTTGATACAAATGCAAGATAAAATGATAACACACGCAAGCAAGCAAGAAAGAATGCACAAATGATTCAAAAACAAACAAGGTATTACCCCTATCAAGCTATAAACCATTGATTGATTGATTGATGATGATGATAGTGTTGTCATTGTGGGGAGCGACATATCCCTAGAGCAACACAAGGATGATGATAATTGATTGATTGATTGGTTGATTTGGTTTACGACAATATTATGATCAAGAATAAAGGATATGATTGGATAATTTGACAAGATTGATTGACTTGCATTTGGATTATTGCTTGGACTAATTTGATGATTTGAAGAAACTGTTTTTAATGATATGATGATTGATTGGAACAAGTGAGATTAAACATGATGGATTTGAATGATTGAATTGATGAGTTGGATTGATTTGAAGAATTGATTGGAAGAAATTATTTGGCTTGATTTTATTGCTTGGATTTTTTTTGGCTATTTGATTTTTTTTTGGATTTTTTTAAGGACCTTTTTCCATTTTTTTTGTATTTTTTGGGATATTTTGATTTTTTTTTGGATTTTTGAGATGTTTGGATTTTTTTTGGATTTTTGAAATGTTTTGAATTTTTTTTGGATTTTTGAAATGTTTTGATGTGTCAAAGAATGAAAATTTGAGTAGCCTTTTTGCTAGATACCAATGACAAGGGGAAAACCAAGTCTAGGTGGAAGGTGATAGATGGGATAAGGGATAAAAGGATAATGATATATGGATGGATGGAAAGGATAGGTCATAGTGAATTGAATGGATGTATGCATCATAAGAGAGAAAGGATGTGATTTCCAAAGACTATGTCACATAGGAATAATATGCCCCATTCTAGGTACAATACTTAGGATTTTTCTAGACAAAATGTATGACAATAGGATAATGATAGGCTTATTTAGAAGGATGAGGTATGTCAAGAGATACCCAAAAAATGTTTCAACATTTTTCCCCTATATCTTCATCAAGATAAAAAGGAGAAGGGTGGATAAGTGGACTCAATATGATAGACCTATCTATGATGGCTAAAGATGGTAGGTAGGATGGAAATGATATGACATGAATGATAGGTTGGATAGATAAGACATTGTGCCCCCAAGTGTAAGTGACATAGCAGATCAACCTACACATGACACCTATTTGTTAGGTTTTCATCATGGTACTTATCCAGGGTGCCTGTTTACTAGGTTTTCACTGTTGGACGAAGGGATTTCTCTTTACTTTTTTTTTACTTTATTTATTTTTTTTGAATTTTTGGATAGGAGAAGGGGAATATGGATGAGAGAGACTCAATTGTCTAGTTCCATGAAAAGTGGTAGTCCCATTAGAAATGGATGTCATTATGATTATAGATGTTGGTAAGGGATGGCATGAAAGGGAGATGGAGGAGGTAGATGATGGATTATGATGTGGATTATGGAGGAAAATAATGAATTATGATGCAAATTATGTACAAAAGATTATAGGGATTATATGAGACTAATGGAAAATATGAATGGGGAAGCTTAGCCAAAAGCATGGACCATAGGAAGATGGTGGGGGAGATATGTAGGATAATGGGTGAAGGGTGAGGAAATGGAGGTATGTGGAATTGTTGTGAAATGGAAGGGAACCATGACCAATGGTTGCACACACTATGATAAATGTTAAATATTTTGATGTGCATGGGGTGTAGGAAGCAATTAAGATGTTTGATTAGGAGGTGGTGGATGTAGTGCTTTTGGTACCCACATAGACTTAGTTTTTTTATGAATTTTATTTGGCTTATGGGACTTAGGAATTTGAGACTTTTGAATGGAATGAGAATGTGGGGTGGAAGTGGATGGTTGGGATTTTTGTGATGTAGATGCCTCATTTGACTTGCTTTCCTTTTTCTTAGGGACCCAAACCATTTTTTTTTAGACTTTTCTTTTGGAGGTATGGGGTTATATAGCCTTTTATATGTACTTGGCTTTGATATTTTGCAATTGTAGGCTAAGGCATTAGGACCTTTATAATTTTTGACTTTATGTGTAGAGGAATCCAAATTTTTATTTTGAAATCCCTTGGGTTTGATGGAATGAGTGGAAGCTTTATGTTTAGACAATGTGTGCATTGATTGGTCATGATTAAGATGTTTAAAGGATTTATGGATAAATGGATAAGAGGATTGAATGGTAGGGATATTAGGAGTTGGAAGTAATGGTGGTAAATTGGATGGATGGATATTAGGAGTTGGAAGTAATGGTGGCAAAGTGGATGGTGGAAGGTGTATGATCACATACTTTTGACATTTGTAGGATGATGGAGGATGGATGGCAACATATGTTTTAGGGATACGATAGGGTTTATGATGGAAAGTAGACTTAGGAGGCATGGAGGAAATACCAACATCTTTAGGTTGTTGTACTTGGGGTGTAATTCCAAGGCCATAAGAGTGTGGAGGGAATTTGACATGGATGGGCTCCAAAATACCTTTTTCATGAAGGTCTAGACCTTTACCTTGGTGGTTCATGTTTTGGAGTGTGGAATGGACAATGCGACTAGACAAAAGTTCCTTATTAGATGGAGAAAATGAAGCAAGGGAAGATAATGGTTGTTGTTGTTCTAAGGAGGAACATTCATGAATGAGGGTGGAAAGACCAAGTGGATATGATGGACTTGCAATGGGGTCGATAGTGGGTGATGGAGGATCATTAGGATCTTGATTAGCATTGTGTTCACTTAGATCCAAGGTATTTGTTTGATCTTCTATGTGTGCTTGGGAGGAACTTATCTTATCACGGGAAGTGGATGTTTGTGCATCATGGATGAGTGAGGTGGAAGGCTCTTGACCATGGAATGCATAAATTTGGCTAAGAGGATCATCATGGTCTTCTTGATCATAAAAGGGGTCTTGATCAAAGATGGAAGATTGATCATGAATAGTACTAGGTATGTTATGAATGGAATAATTGGGAGGGTGTTGATCTTTATGTGGATGAGGGGGTAATGTTTCCGCATGTTTAGGATTGTGCTCTTGAAATACCTCATGACTTATTTGAATGGAGGGTGAAGGGGATTTCTCATGGAGAGATTTGTCATGTTCTTGATGGTCAACAACTTAGGAGCATGATAGAGGGTGACTTGGACTTACGAGGGGAGACTCTTGAATTGGATAAAGGGGTTGTGGATGACATGGTTGGCTTGAAGGACTTGGCATGATGTTTGAGGACTCTTTTGTATGTTCAAGTATTTGTGCTGAATGACATGGTGATAATTGATTCCTTGCTTGTAGCCCTTGGGTGACATCCTTTGGAGGTGTAGGGGTGGAAGGTGTTGGCTTAGGATTTTGATTTTGATTGGATGATGGTATGATAAAGTTATAGGGTGCATGTGCTAGATGGTTGCATTAGAACATGAGGAAGTTTGTTCTTGTTGCAAGGTAGAACTTAAAGTCACATGTCTTTGTCATGATGTGGATTGATAGGTTGATGTGGTATTGACATACGAAGAAGTGGATGGATTAGATTGGTATGAGGTGGAAGGGGATGACACATTAGGTTGAAGTGGCATTGGTTGATAATGAGTGGATAGGGGATGATGTTGTGGTTGTTGAATTTGACAAGTGGAAATGAAATGATTGGCTTGAGCTAGGAGGTGTTGGATTTGAGGTGATTTAATTTGTTGAAAATCTTGGAAGAGGGTTTGAAGGATTTGTATGGTTTGGTGGTCTAGGGGTTGGGGTGTTTAGTGAAGTGTTTGAAGGAGGTTTTGAAGTTGGGGTACTAGGTCTTCTAATGTTGGCTTGATGTCACACATGTGTGTAAGCTCTGGCATATCGATTCATTCCTCAAAGTATGCAACATAGTTCAAGTCATCATTAGAGGTGGTAGGAGAAGCCCCTCGAAGTATGATTTTAGGTTTTGGTTTTCTTTCATGATTTGGACTAGAGAAAGGGACTCCTTAAATTATGATCTCAAGCTTAGGTTTTGTCTCATGATTTGGCCTAGAGGGATAGCCCCCTTGGATTATGACTTTGGGATTATGATTAGGATTGGGATTGTTTATGATTATGACCATTTTCACAAGTGGTGACTAGGACTGGGTTGGTGATGGTGATGATGTGGAATGATTAGATTGGATGATTTGGATTGATTAGGATGAAATGGATAGGATGTGGCTAAGAAGGGTGATTAGGATGGAAGTGATTGGAGATGAATGTGTTGGAAGAAGGTGTAGAGTGACCTGTCTTTATGTGTTTGGTGTTTAGCTTGATTTGGCAATGTTTAAATGATCACACATGTACACACATAAATCATTCACGCAAGACACATAAGAAAGTTTGAATTTGAAATTTGAAGAATGTAATAATGATTATTAAACAATCACACATGGAAGACACATCAAAAATCCCTATGACTAGTCAATTGGGGTATGACCAATTAGGTCTCAAGCTATTCTGCACAAGGTTGACTAAGGAATGATTTGAAAGAAAAATCCTGCCACATAGCTGAGAGAAAGGGGTAACCCACCCTTCACCTTCACTTCCCAAAGGTATAAAGTTCTTTGGGGCTTAGCCAAGAGTGACAAGATTTTAAGTCCCAAACAAGCGTGTCTTTCGATTCACACTTCGATTGAGGTCATCCCCAGGTGTGATGAAATCCCCTAGCAGGCCTCCTATGCAGGGTTTGAAAAAAGAAAACCAAGTGAGGTGTTTGTGATCACACAAACACTTGATTCACACTCGCAATTGTTAATTAACCCTTTAGAAAATTAAAATGTTTGCAAAAAAATTCAAGCACATGTTCTTTTTAATCTAATATTTAAAGCACTTATAACACTCAACCAAAAGAAAGATGTATGAACATAGAACAAGCAACCACAACACCATAACATAAGAGTTTTTTACGTAGAAACCTTTTTAGGGGAAAAACCACGGTGGAGGTCAATCCATAATATTAACTGAGTACTCAAATAAGTGTTTGCAAAAGGAATGCACATGCATTTAGGTGCACTACCTAGAGCTCACTACTCAAATACAAAATGAAGACTCATTGTCTTACAAAAAGATTTGGATTACATCCAGATGATTTGAATTGAGAGAATAGCATCTACTAATGCTTGATTATAGTTCTATTTAAGCACATTCATCACTTTATTGACCTTTTGTCTGATTATGCTCTTCTGCTATGTCTTCTTTAATTCACATCACAAATCTTTTTATGCACAAGTGAAACTGTGCGTAATCGATCTACAATCCTTTTGAATTTCACATCACACATCAACACACTTAATACATACTTAAAAATGATATAAATGATCACTTATATATATCCACAACTAAGGTTTTAATCAACCAGATGTCAGATTCAACAAAACATAAAATATTTACAAACCATCAGCTCAATCCATAAATAATTTTTAGTGCGCACCAACCAAAGTTGGCCACAACATAGTGAGGACCCAAATCAACATGCTCAAACACAAAACTACTCAAACAATTACTCCTCAAATATTTGCAACATGCTACTTTCACTTAGTCATCCTTCTCACATTGATAAACACAAAATCAATCAACCGGATCTTCTAACTTGCACATCAATCGATACGAGGCTCCATGATTCAAGAAAAAACATAGATGATACATCTAACAACCTTCCCTAAGATCCATGAATCAAAGTGATAACAAAAATTTGGATATGAATCGATGAAAAAAATTATGTCTGATGCTTTGTTCTAGCTTGATAGATAATTATCGATCTTCAATCTGACTTTCGGTATGATCAAATGTTGATGTGTGGATCGAATCACAGACTAGGATTTCCATCAATGACAACACCAAATGACATGTGCAGTGTCTCTTGCCAACAATCTCCCCCTTTGGCATTGATGACAACACTTAGTAAAAAATGACTAAGTGTCAGATGAATTACATTGCAAACCTTCAAAACACAACTCCCCCTAATATGATTAAAGCATTTTTCACTATCCCACTCTCCCCCTTTGACATCAATGGAAAAGGAAAGAATTTTCATACCAAAAATAAAATAAAAATTGCTATGAACAAACTGCATATGTACAAACTTGCTTCTACAACTTACATAAACTTGAATGTCTACAAAATTTGTCTTCACCAGGCTCAAACTAGTGTCCCAACTTGTTTTGAGACTCTCCAAAATATTCATGTGACCACATAACATATAAGATTGCATCTCTACTGATTCGAGGTTTTCCAGATCACAAAATTCCATTGCATCTTGTGCTTCCTTCAATGCACTAAGCATTGTCTCCATCTTAGGACCAATTAGTTCTCTAAGCTCACATATTCTTTAAAAAAAAAATCCTTCTTCATGCTTCAAACCTTTAATCTTGTCAAGTAGGGATATGACTTGACCTTCTTTCTTTCCAACATAAATGGTTAGAGGATCAAGTTCTTGAGAGATATCTGCTAACTGTTTCTCATACTCCTTCGGTTTCTTTTCAATGTCGTCAATGAACTTAGACAAAGATAAACATGGCTTATAAATGTTTCCACCTTCAAAAAAAGCACTTTGAATGTTCTTTACATAGGTATCTAACAAATATTTTTCATTAGCAATCATCCATTTCAGCCTACCAAACCTGTTAGCATCAAATTCCTTTTGAACCTTATCCATAGTTGACTTCTCAAGTGACTCAAAGTGATTACTTATAGAATTTACAAGTTTCTTCAACTTACCGGATGGAGAATTAGATGAGTCCTTGACATATGAAGACATGATCTTCTCCAGAATAACAGATGCAAGATTTAACAACTCACTATCTTCAATATGAGATTTTAGAATCTCTTCCCTTGCCTTAGCTTGAGCGAATGATGCAACTTTCAGTTTCTCAATGGGAGATAAAGTAGCCAAATTGATAGGCCCTTTAACCAATTTAGGATTAAAATCCTCCTGTTGCTCTTCTAAAAAATCCTTCATTTCCTTTATAGTGTCTCTTGCTTCCACATGAACTTCTTTTGCCTCAACCTTCTTTTCTTTAGTCATTGATTCTTCCTGGGCTTTAGGAATCTCAACTTCTTCAACCGACACAACTTTAGGAGCTTCAATCTCCATAATAATTTTAGCATAATGTATATCTAGAGGATTTATAGTATCCTCAAATGTATCTTCTTCATTTACCAGACCATATGGAGCATTTCCATCATGCACTTCTTTAGAAACAACATTGTATATGTTCTTCAATATAATTTCCTTAAGGATTTTCTTAGTATCCTTTGCAACTTCTTTAATTAGCCCAACCATCAGCTTGTTCACCCTTGTTTCTCTCTTAAAATCCCTTTTTGCTTCATTGAGAATATTCTTCATTTCTTCAATAGACATCACCAGACACATATCAACAAGTATCCATTCTATCATTTGCTCTTCTCTAGTTCTTGCATTCACTCTCCTCATTTCTAAAACTTCATACAGACCTTTGGGTAACTCAGACATTATTTCAACAAGAGTCATATTGAAATTATTCAAATACTTTATTGTGCCCTCCTCAAGAATTCTTTGACCAACACTATCAAAGGTGTCATACCATTCACAAAGTGGTCTAAGATTACCATCCTTAATCAAGGGTTTTTCAACTTCTTCTACAAACATACCTAGTTTTTGAATTTTCATGTTTTTCTTTTCTTTCTCTTACCAGAGGGCTTGTCCTTAGTGATTTTGTTGCCTTTGAGCTCTTGTACTTCTTCCTCTTTCCTTCTCTATCGAATGTTTTGACCCGGGCTTTCACAAGACTTGAATTCTTTGTAGGATCATATGAGAGAGTAGAGCTCCTTGTAGATCTAGATGTAGTAGAGGATGCTACTAGACTAGCAAAGTCAGTTCTAGTTGGCTCTCCTGCTTCAACTTGTTCTCTTTTCCTCCTAGATTACCTTATAGCTTCAGCTGATATATCCATGCTTTCTGCTAAAGCTTCCACTTCTTTTCTCACTCTCCAGATTATCATAGGTTTCTTCAATTGTGTATGAATTTCCATATTCTTTTCCTCAAAGGTGCCAAACCTTTCTTTTGTCAGATCTTGAGGTTTACTCAATAGGTGTTGATCATATAGCTCCAAAATGTGTTCCTCAACCTCATAACTCATAGGCATTATCTACACTATCCTAGGATCAACAACTTCCATCAAACATTGATCACTATCAACCATGAAGCAAATTATGTCCTTATACATCTCCATAATAGAAGTAGGAATCCTTTCCCTGGCTTGCATCTCATTCTGAAAATTCTTGAAATAACCCCAAATAGCATTTTTTCTAGCTTTACTATCATCGATTCCATACAAGATATCTCTAATTTGAATAGCTACAGGTTTATTAATTTTCCATTAAACTTTTCCAACTCCCAAAATTTCATTCATGAAATAAAAGAATAAACACAACAATAGGTTACCATACTTGAAGGAATTCTTCTTATCTTTCTTGATTTTTCCAAGGTTTTCCATTAACTAGCTCTGAAGTAACTCACACAGGTCATAATCTACATTTTCCTTGACCATCTGATATGCTACATAGATTGTTGTACTAGATATAGAATTTTCCCAACTTGAGTGATAAATATTGTACCCAATAACCATAGATGAAAATATGACATCCACTTTAATAATATCATCAATTGTCATAGCTCTCTTGTGGAACACTGAACCGGTTGCATCTATAACTATTTGATTCTTCACAAATTTTAATGTGGGCAACCCACCAGATGAATTTAAACCAGTAACCATCTTTATGGCTTCCTTTGTAATCTTGAAAGGTTGACTTAACCACATAAATTTGGCATGCACTCGACTCAATATATACTGAACCCATTCAGTTTCTTCGAACATGGGAAATTTCACAATCTGTGTGAATTTATTGTCCTCCAATGATTTGAATTCAAGTTTTACATGGAGATCTCCGACAATGTGATTGGTATACAAATTCAGTAACTGGGAGCTTCCTAATTCTTCAACATTTGCATGAATGTATGCCCTAATATATTTGATATGTAAAATGACATACATAACAGATGAAAATGCACCTAAAGGTTCTATTTCGATGGATTTGAAGGGGTGCCATTTGAATTTTGAATGAGGCTTATACTTAGTATCAACAACCAATGGAGCAACCATTTCCTGAATTTCCAAATTCATAAGTTTTTGAATAAATACCTTTCATCGGATTAGGGTTTGATCATCGAGTCGCTTTCAAACTTGAATCTTCACCCAAGTTCCCCAAAGTTCACTTCAAAGCTCTCCAAACTTCTTCTTCTCAAAATGGAAAGTGAAAAATGAGGGATAAAAATGACCTTTTATCGTTCACGCACCTAACCTTTTCATTGCAATAAATTATTTTACCCTAGGTCTTCCAGATACCCTATTTTCATAGACTGTGAAAGAAATATTCTTCTGCAGACCTTCAAGTTTTCATAAATTTTCTCCATAAGACATTCCAAAACATATGCACATCACTAATGAAATTATTGCAATCTACCACATTCTGGTACCAACTACCGACAAGAGGGTTAAAAGATATTCTTGAAAACTCCCCCTAGGCTAGAGGCCTTAAACTTATTCTTAGAGGAATTAATAGAATAAGGTTCTCGTGTGGAATCATTTCCTACATTAGAGGAACTCTTCTTCACCCATATCTTCTTCATTTCCTTCTTGATCTCATTTTAGTAACTTTTCCTTTCCCCTTTTCGTCCTTCTGCATATTTTTCCTTTGATTTACCAGACCCTTTATGCTTCTACAAAATCTAGCAATGTGACTAAATTTGTTGCAATTGTAGCACACCACATTTTTTTGTCCATGCCAGTTGTTCCATTGATTTTCTCTTGATTTGCATTGGTTAGCAATATGGCCAAATCTATTGCAGGTATAACATCTAACATCTCTATTGAAAAATTTGTTTGACATACTTTTTCATTTATTTGACTTATGACCATACTTATTGCAATTAAAGCACTAACCTAAGAATGATGGACCACTTGGATTCATTCTACTTCTACATTGAGCAGCCATGTGACCAAATTTATTGCAAACAAAATAGTAACCATTGGACCTTTGAGCATTAGGTTGTCTTACCATATACCTTCCAACTTTTTTCATCTGATTTCCTTGCCTAAATCTCCTTTGTCCAAATTCAAAGCTTTCTCCTTTCTCATATCCAAGACCTCACTTGTCATCGTCAGTCCTATGAATTTTAATCAGTCCATCAAGCTTGGCTGAGCTAATCTTGAACTTCTCCTTGAATTCATTTGTAGTAGCAAGTCCATCTCTGAGATCAATAATCTGCTTTTCAAGCTCTTCTTCATTATTTCTGGATTGTTCCAATTCAAGCTCCAACTAATTGAATCAATCAGTAATTTGGCTGCATTCTTCATATTTTTCTTTCAAGGACCGAGTAAGCTTCTCTTCATTCTTATTTTTGTCTTCAATCTCCTTTTTCATCAGGTCATCACAATAGATTCCATCTCATGCTTCAGGACACCATTACCTCTGGTAAGCTTTTCACATTCCTTTTTCTTTTCCTTCAAGACTTGACTCAGGTGTTCTCCTTCCATGCTCTTACTTTCTTTCTATTTAATCTGATCATAGAGTACCTTTCTCTTTTCCCTTGACTCATTGATTTTATCTTTCAATGATTGAATGAATTTCTCAACATTCATGATGCTTTCTTGCAATTCCTGGACTTTAGATTTGGATTGATCAAGATCATCTAGGGCCACCAAAAGTTGTTGTTGAAGATTGCTTGAATCCATTAAATCACTTTCTCAGATCTTCCCAAAGCTTTTAAACTTCTTCTGAGGAAAGTTAGGCTCTAATACCAATTGTTGGAATCAAGGAACAATGAGAAGGGGGGTGAATCAATGTTCTATAATTTTTATCCTTATTAATCTGATCTTTAAAGCACTTATAATATTCAACCAAAAGAAAGATGCATGAACATAGAACAATCAACCACAACACCATAACACAAGAATTTTTTACATGGAAACCCTATTAGGGGAAAAACCATGGTGGAGGTCAATCCACAATATTATCTAAGTACTCAAATAAGTGTTTACAAAAGGAGTGAACATGAATTCAGGAGCATTTCCTAGAGCTCACTACTCAAATACAAGATGAAGACTCATTGTCTTACAAAAAGATTTGAACTAAGAGAATAGCATCTAGGGTATGTGCAGGATCATCATGGAAAAAATAGACCCTTAATTGGCGAAAAATTTAGAAAAATTAGAGTTAGGAAACTTGACATAAAAATTTGAATAAGTTACCTATATTATTTCAAAAATATGTAAGAATAAAATTTGTAGCAAATTGAATGTAGTTTCTAAACTACTAGGTTTATTTTATTTATTTTTAAATCTATTTGGTGAAAATATTAAATTTCAATGCAGTAGTACTTAAATTTCAGGGAAAAAGAAGTAGGTGTTTGTTTGACCACCCTAAACACAATAAAGTAATAATATTTTTTTATAATATTTTAGATATAAGTAGATGAATCATGTCCCGATGTGATGCATATTTTGTTGTAATTTTTTTTTGGTAAATAATTAATTATGATTTTCTTATTTCAAAATTTAAAAAATATAAAAACTCATATGTCTGACCACCTTAACTTGGTTAAAACTTCATGAAATTCAATTTTTTTTTTAATCCTATAGTATACAAAGCATAGAATGTGACGCATGTTTCAGATTCAAAAAATAAAAGTAAAGCATAATTTATATTGGTGGAAAGTTGAGAATCTCCTTTAAAAACCCTTTTTGTTTCATCAATTTTGGGTAAAAAAAATCATCAGCCACATACCCAACACATACCCATCATATCGCCACTTTTTGGCCCATCATGATCCTGCACATACTCTCTACTAATGTTTGATTACAGTTTTGGTTAATCAGATTAATCTCTTTCTTGACCTTCTATCTAATTCTTCTCTTCTGCTCTATCTACTTTAATTTGCATCACAAATCCTTTTATGCACAATTTAAACTATGCATAATCATTCTACAATCCTTCTAAATTTCACATCACACATCAACAGACTTTGTGCATACTTCAAAATGATATAAATGATTGCTTATATATATCTGCAAATAAGGATTTAATCAACCACATGCCAGCTTCAACAAAACATAAATTATTTAGAAACCGTCAGCTCAATCCACAAATAATTTTCAATGTGCACCAACTAAAGTTGGCCACAACATAGCAAGGACCCAAATCAATATGCTCAAAGACAAAAATACTTAAAAAATTACTCATTGAATATCCACAACATGCTACATTCACTTAGTCAACCTTCTCGCACTCATAAACAAAAAATTAATCAACCAGATCTTCTAACTTGCACAACAATCGATACGATGCTCCATGATTCAAGAAAAACATAGATCATACATCTAGCAACCTTCCTTGAGATCCATAACTCAAAATGATAATAGAAAATTGTATATGAATCAATGAACATAATTCTTTCAGATGCTCTGTTCTAGCTTGATAGATAATTACTGATCTTCAATCTGACTTCCAGTATGATCAAATGTTGATGTGTAGATCAAATCATATACTAGGGTTTCCATCAATGACAACACCAGATGACATGTGTAGTGTCTCTTGCTAGCAGAAAGGATGCCTCCAAAAGGTGTCGGTGCTGCTAGAGAGTTGTAGGACCTAAAAGAGAAGCATTCTAAGCTTCTAGAATCTCATAATGTAGTTTTGGAAAGGCTTGTTGCCTTGGATACAAGGAAAAGGAGAGAAGTAAATGAAGAAAGTGAAACAAAAGAGGAGGATGAAGACTATGAATATGTTGAAGAAGAACTGGACCCTGAAGATCAAAGAATGGTGAAGATGCTAAAAGTAGTGAAAGGTGAATCAAGAAAGGTAAAAGTTGATCTTCCTATTTATGGTGGTAATTTAAATGAAGAGGAATTACTTGATTGGATTGCTGATATGGATAATTACTTTGAAAGTGAGGATATTTTAGAACAGATGGTGAAGGTGGAAAAAACAAAGCTAAAATGACATGCTCTTCTATGGTGGGACTATGAGCAAGTAGAGAGAAGAAAACAAGGATAATCAAGGATTACTTCATGGGACAAGATGGTGCAAAAGTTAAAAGGTAAGTTTCCTCCAAAGGACTATGCGGTTCAATTGTATAAGAATTTGTAAGGTTTGAAATAAAAAAATCTAGATGTCAAGTCTTACATTGATGAATTTTACAAACTAATCATAAGGTCTAGAAGGGATGAGGCTGAGGCTGAAAAGGTGGCTAGATATCTAGGTGGTATGAGATTTAATATCCAAGATGAACTTCTTGTTTCTAACCCCAAATCTATGGAATAATTTTTTGCATTAGCAATCAAGGTGGAGGAGAAACTTAAGAGGAGACAAGAGAAATTAGTGAGAGGAAGAGGTGATACTAGTGCAAGAGGAAGATGAGTAATTTCTACACCAAAGCATCTATTGGAAGAACAAGAAGGAGAAAATAAAGGTAAGGAACAAGGTGTTGATACTAGAGGTGGTTTTAGAGGTAGAGGAAGGTTTAGTGGTGGAAGAGATTCTATTTTTTTTGTAGGGAGATGTTATACTTGCAATGAATTTGGTCATCCTACATGGAAGTGTCGTGAGAGGGTTGGTAATTTATCAACTGGTGAAAAGAGAATTGATAGGAGAGCACAATTGGTTGAAGAAGAGGAATGTGATAGCAAAAGTTCAACAAATTTAAGAGCTACTCCAAAAATAGGGGAAATGCTGATGATGAGAAGGATAGTGTTGAAGGTAGCAAAAGAGGTGGAACCTTTGCAAAGGAAGAGTATTTTCAAAACTAATTGTAAGTGCAAGGATAAGATACATAAGATTGTAATTGATTCTAGATCAATTGAAAACATGATGTCTACTGAGATGGTGAACAAGTTAAATTTGAACAAAAGACCTCATGAATTTCCTTATAAATTTTCATGGTTAAGTGATGGACAATCTTTATTGGTGAATGAAAAGGTTGTGGTTGATTTTCAGATTGGAGGCTATAAAGATAGTGTGGTTTGTGATATTCTTACCATGGATTGTTGTCACCTACTTATAGGTAGACCCTGGCAATATGATAGGTGAGCTTTGTATGATGGAAGGGAAAATACCTACACCATAGTGAAAGATGGTTGTTCTTTTGTTTTAACCCCACTTGTGGAAGATGTGAAAGGTAAGGAAAAGGTAATAATGTGTGGAAAGAAATATTTGATAAATTTTGTAGAGGAAATAAAAAATTATGATGTGGAAATATGTCCTAAGAATGAGAATGTATGGATAGCAAAGGGGAAGGAAAAAATAGGGTTGAGACAAGTTTTGATAGTGAATAAGCAAGAGAGTGTTGTGGTAGGGACCATCGAGTGTCCTATAATTGAGAACAAGGTGGAAAAACAAAAAAGTACAAAAGTAAAAAAGCTTGATGTGACAGTGACATGGAAATTTAATGGGACAAGATAGATAAGGCAAGAAGAACAGGGCACTAAAGACAGCTACAAGCAAGGAAATGGCATAAGGAAGAGGACAATACATTAAGTCACTAATCATTGTTTATGTGTAGGTACAAGCGCTGGAAGAAAACAAGTTTGGAGCAAGGAATGGGAAAAGAACATAAATCAAGTCTAAGGAAAAATATAAAGGCATATCCAAGTGTAAGTACAATTCAAAATGTAGGGTAGTGAAACGTAGATTTTAGGACCCAATGGACTCTTTAACTCTTATAGGGTTTTTCACCCAAAAGGAAAGAGATTAGATACTAAAATGCTTATATTTCATTCAAATTAGGATGTGTGCAATGTAATGTGATGCAAATGAACTAAACTAAATTCAATTGATTGATTGAAATGATCTAGAATGAATGCAAAGATGCAATTTATGCTATGTTTGAAAACACAGTGTGATATACAAACTACTATGAAATATGAAGAAAATTGAAAGAAATATGCAAAACATAAGGTATAGGGTTAAATTTGAGTGCACCTGGATGATGTGTGAGATTTCTAGAATGTTTGGAATGCTGATGAATTTTTTTGATTTTTCACAGTGGGACTCATTCTCCAAGGGTGGTGAATTAGTCCTCCTACTGTTGAAAAAGTGTCAAGAACTGATTTCTGACAGCTGGGACTTGATTTCTGACAAAATGCAGATTTCCAGATTTTAGGTGGGACTGATTCACCAAGGGTGGAAAATCATTCCTCCCCAATATTTTTGAAAAGTCAAAGGTCAACACTGCTACTCTAGATCTGGTAATGACTGAATGTATGGTTGTCGATGTCAACTCTACAAAAAATGGGCTGAGAGTCACTCAAATTGCTTGAATAGATGATGAATTTTGACTTGAAATCCAGTTTTCAACACCTTTGAACTTTCCAAATCTGCAAAACAAAGGCTACAAAGACACATGCAAAGGGGAAAAAATGTTGGGAGGTTAGTGAATAGGGGTTTGCCTTTGTCAAACCCCACTTTGGAAATCAAACCCAATAGAAATGAATGAAATGAAAAGGAAATGATAAATGAATAACATGAAAGTATTACAAAATTACCACATCCTTGAATATGCAAAGCTGAAGTGATGTCAATGGCTTCTCCAAAGTGCATGAATTGATGATGCAAAATTCTTAAGTGCTTCAAGATTACTTGAATATGTTAGGATATTGAATGCTTGAATGAATGAATGAATGCAAGATGTAAAATGAGGTTAAAATCACATATTTATACAAATCTTGTGCCTTACTATCTGTTCATACCTCATCACAGGATGACATGAAGTGAATTTGAGTAAAATCTTGAAAGAAATTTTGAATTTTTTTGAATTTAGGGCCAAGGGGGACTCATTCACCACCCTTGGAAAATGAGTCCCACTTGGGACCAAAAACCAAGTGTCAGAAATAATGTTGTTTTAAATGTCTTTTTGTTGGGATAGGATACAAAAATACACTTAATATAAGGGCATGTGCAGGATCATGGTATGCCAAACAGGCCCTTAAGTGGCAAAAAATTCAGAAAAATCAGTGTTAGGCAACTTGACGTAAATATTTTAATAAGTTATCTATATTATTTCAAAAATATGTAAGAATAGAATTTGTAGAAAATTGAATGTAGTTTCTAAAATACTAGGTTTATTTAAAAATAAATAAAATCTATTTGGTGAAAATTTGAAATTTCAATGCAGTAGTACTTAAATTTCAGGAAAAATAAGAAGTAGGTGTCTGACCACCCTAACCATAATAAAATGATAATATTTTTTTGTAAGATTTTATATATAAGTATAGGACTCATGTCGGATGTGATGCATATTTTTGTAATTTTTTCCAAGTAAATAATTAATTATGAATTTTTTATTACAACTTTTAGAAAATATAAAACTCGTCTGTCTGACCACCTTAACTTGGTCAAAAATTCATGAAATTTAATTTTTCTTTTTTTAATCTGATATTATGTAAAGCATAGAATGTGACGCATGTTTTGGATTCAAAAATATGATACCTTTGAAAGTTATAGATGTTTTTCAATCAGCCTATCGATCAGGACTTTAGTCGTAATTCTAATAGAAAATGAATAATAATTATTTATTAAATTCAAATTAAATCATAATTTATATTTTTGGAAAGCTGAGAATCTCCTCTAAAAACCCTTTTCGTTTCATTAATTTTGGGTGAAAAAAAAGTCGTCAGCCACATACCCTACAAATATTGCCACTTTTTGGCATACCATGATCCTGCACATACCCATAAGCATATGAGTGCATACAAGGACAAAATAAAGCATGAGAAACGTGTAAATAGTGAAAATATACCTAGAAAGTGTGAAACCTTGTTACAAGACTTTACAACACTTCAAAATAGGACTTGTTGATGAGTGAAAAGATGGTTTTTAGGTGAATTGTATTAAATAGAGTCTAGAAGAATGTAGAAATGTATTACAACACCTCATAACACTTTCACAAGAAGTCATTCTTTGAATTTTAACACTGAAATAAGCATGTTCAAGCTGAGATACATCATGAAAATAAAGCAACATAGCTCCAACACTATGAAACAAGACCTAAAAGACCATGAAAATGGGAAGGGTCCATTTTTAATTTTGATGGTACATTTAGCCCCCACTTTAGTGAGAGAAACTTGCTTTCTCACACTAAAGTAGTCGTGAACATCAAGATGAGGGTTTGAATGCACCTATGTTAGCAAGATGTAATACAACAAGAGGGATGATCAAGCCCCTAGGATGAAGATCCCATGACAAGTTGAACATAAGGACAAAGGAACACACAAGTGTTTGAAAAGAATTGAGTAAAGCTTCGATCATCAATCCAACTAGTTGTGAAAAGAGATCTAGGTTGATTGTTTGAAAAAGAGGGAATGTGTACTCACTCTGGGGCCACAGAACTAGTTGTCCATGGGGTGAGAAGGCCCAAAAAGTAAGATACATATGCGAGTTGGTATGCACTCACAAACTAACACAAAAGTGGATATGAGGAAAATTCATGCCTCTAGTTGGGCTTCCCGCTCAACCATGCCAAAGTTATACCCGTTTGATAACTTTAACAAGGAACCACAAAATAGGATGGCACCACAGGCATGCAAGTTGTGTTATGCAAGGTGGCCAAACAAATAAGACAGCTCCACAGGCATGCATGTTGTGTTATGCAAGGTGGATGAATGAGAATGTTATGTGTAATATGTTCAAAGGAGTCTTGTTCAGTTTATGCAAGGTTAGTCACTTAGGAAACATTGTGTCTAATGTCTCCAAAAGAGAACCAATCAAAGAATAGTATATTCACAACTTAGGAGGTGTAGTGTGTCACATCAAACCACCAAGAGGAATGCAATATGCTGAGATAGTTCACACTTATGAAAGAGATCACACCCAATGTCATCCACAAAGTGACAAACACATCACACAAATGACAAGGATTTGCTAAGAATGCAAATGAGATAATGGTAATGTATGCACCCCACTTTGAAGGAATTGCTACACATCGTTCTGTGAGCAATTACTTGGAAGTAGAGAAGAGGAGGAAAGAAAGAAAAACAAGACACGAGAGCCAACTCAGAAATCTCTATGCCAAGTCACATGTTTCAAAGTTAAGTTATGTCATGTCAAGAAGAAAGGAAAATCAAAGAAAAGAAAGAAGGGAGTTTCCCCCTAGAAAAGAAAGCAAACCAAACAATAAGGGATCTATGGATTTGGAGTTAGTATGTTCTTTGTTGCAATGTATGTTTGTATGAAAGAGCTTGGAAGTATTATCATTCCCCAAAGTACATAGAACTAGAAGAATGACACAAAAGGAGTGAAAGCAAAGGAAAACAAAATCTGTTTTGAGTCAACATGGAAGAGACATTGTGGTCTCGATGCTTTGCATCATCCCCAAAAGGAAAAACACAAGAAAAAAGACAAAAAAGAAAAGTGAAAAATCTTTTGGGTCAACATGAAGGAGACATTTCGGTCTCAATGCCTTGTGTCATCCCCAAAAGTAAAAACACAAGAAAAGACAAAGGCGAAAAGGAAAAGAAAAAGGAAAGAGGTTTTTAGGTCAACATGGAAGCAGCAAAAGGTGTCTCAATGCTTTGCATCATCCCCAAAAGGAAAACAAAAAACTAAAATGCAAAAGATTAGGACCATTTGGGCCAACATGGAAGAGACTTAGGGCTTCTCTATTCTTTACGTCATCCCCAAAAGGAAAACCAAAAACAAAAGTGCAAAGTGAAAGGGGCAACAAATAGAAGAATAGAGATACACATAGAAGAAGTGTATAAAGAGAAAGAAACATCAAACACACGATATGGGGGAATATGATATGCACATGCAAAGAAAAAAGAAAATGAATGTGAAGAAAAGATTAAGTAGGAAAATGTAAGCCATTCATCAAGTCACCTGCCTCCCAATCATGTTCAGTGGAATGCGAAGGTGATTGACTATCCAAAGGAGGAATAGCAAGTGTCGAACTAGGGGTTGTACCATGTTCTTCACTTGGTGGAGAGGATTTATCATTTAAGCTCATTGTAGATGAAAATAAAGAGTTCAATTCATTGTTTATTGTTTCATCTATGTTAGCAATCATCACATCTCCATCATCATCATCAAGATTTCTAAGGATGGATGTATCAAAAGTGTTGTTTGTTGAATATGTTCATTTTGGTGTGATGGTGGTATAGGAATGTCATGTGGTTGGTTAGGAGAAGTAAGATGATCTATTACTTCAGTCAAGGGTATAGGTTGATTTTCTTTATTTTCTTTGAGGCAAGATTCACAAGCAAGGAGACGATGATGACGTCTTCATTCCCTACCATCACGATTGAGTTTAATTCTATTTAGCAATTGTTGAGGTGTAAGAGCAGATTGAGTTGGTATAGGTTTGTCTACTTCTGAAGAAGGAAGAATAGAGGAAACTGAAGAAGAGGGATCAACTACTTTCTCTTTTGCTTTATACACTTGTTTTTCCATGCTTACTTCATTGATTCTATCCATTCCATCTTGAGTAGTGAACCTTTAGAATTTAGTCATTTCTTTAAAGAGTGAGAAGTCAAAACAATCTAGAGTAAGCTTACAAGGGTTATACAAGAGAGAAAGGACTCAATCCAATAAGGAGAGAAAAAATATTTCAACAACCAACAATAATTGAATATAAGATAAAGGCTCAAATCTCAACACTAAAGTGAAACCCTACAAAGATAAACTCTTTGATCTCTAGACGACTTAATCAATACACTATAGGAAATGGATGTTACTGACTCTCCATGTTGGTTGGCTATATTTGATACCATTTTAAAGTCAATAGACTATATTATTAAACAATGGATTAGAAGCAAATAGTGGTAGAGGATGACGACTGAATGGATATGGCTTCTAACTATTATAGAAAAAGAAGCATTATAGAATATATATTTATAGACTTATATGCATTACACTTTTTTATTCTTAAGATTGCTCTATGTCACAAGAGAAGAGCATACTAATTCTTTGAAAGAATCTAGACTCAAGTCTTACTAAGACTCCAAATGAAGACCTAATAAGAACTCCTATATTGTTAACCTAAGACCCGATACCTCAAATGAGCTCTTGGGGCCTTATTTATAGGTTTCAAATGACATGGTCATCTGATCATCTTCACTTTTTACGTATTCTACTAAGTTACCTTCTAGATAATGCAAAGGAGGATTATCATGCCTAGTGACAGACATTGTCAATCCTTGCATTTTACATCAATTTTCATCTAATAATATTTAAACTACTTTGAGAGAGGATATGGGGGTTGGTGAATCAAAGATTGTGTTACTATTTTGAATGGGGGTCATTCAAGAAGAACAAGAGAGAAGATATTTAAGAAGGGAGTAGTAAAGAAGAGTGGAGAATGAGATGATTGGAAATATTGTGGTGGGGTAGTCTTAGTGAGGAAACAAAAAATAAAACCATTGATGAGCTTATTCCAATATTGCATAAGTGTTCTATCTAGTATCATTCGTAGTTCTTATCTGTTAGGTAAATGTAGCTAGCAGGTCTCCATTTTTTCTCTCAAACTTTGAAATATTTTCTTGTTAGTTGAGAGCTCATGTGCATATGTATTAATTCTATATTTGACATTTCTTTATAGAAAGTAATCAGATAGAATAAGCATTAGAAATGAAGATAGTATGATGTGGATTAAACTATGGAGAAACTATCTTTTCTTTGAATCAATAAATCAAGCTTTCTTTGTATCTAAGATAGATTTGTAATCATTGCAATTGATGAGTCAAATTTATGGCTCAATTTTGATACATTTTATTATCCATTTGTTGTTGTTGTCTTATACTTTGATACTTGGATGTTGACATTTTCATGTTATCTCCTCAAAACCATAGACATTGGGTATAAGCTTATCTTTGTAACTTTTAAATGACATTGACATGCTATGTGAACTATCTATGCTAATTTTACATGTGGATTAATGAATGTTACTTTAAGATAGTTATAGATATGTAATTTTTGTGTTTGCTAATGTTGTCATGCAGATATAATTAGAGCCTACAAAATGGAGGAAAATTTTGCTAGTTGGTCATTTGACATAAGAGTCAAAAATGTGATCATTCAAAGTTCAATGGAGGGAAATTCTTGGTTCAAATCAAAGATTGTAATACCTTGTAAATGGACATAATAGTTTGTTGAGAGAATATCAGAGTTATTGTTATGCTAGATCTACATTAAGGAAAATCGGCTTGACCAGATTCCACACATGCATAACTTCCTTTCCACTTTCTATTCTTTCCATAAAGTGGCATCCTCCTAATTTGTTGGAGTTGAAAACCTTAATAGGTAGTTAGTTAGTAGTTTTTCCTTCTATAAATAAGTCTCGAATGCTCCTTCTCAGAAGGTTGATTGATCTGATGGTGTACTTGCATTCTTAGTATTTTAGTAATATAGTTATGTTGCTCTATTGTAATCATGCTTTCCAATGAATAAAATGAAGTTATGAGTTTGTTGCATCTGAGTTTTTCTTAAGAGATAATCATCCAAGGGGGGCCACTTGGTGAGCATTCCATCCTTTAGCTTAGTTATTACTTTTTGTCTAGCAAATAGTTATGAATCTGGAAACTCTCTATTCCTATAGCTACTAGAATTCCATTCTATGACTGTTCCTGTAGCCAAAGTAGACAAAGTAGTTTCCTATCTATTTGCTCAAATTTTCCTTTTTGTCATGCACTTCAACTTAGTATAGTTTTTGTTTGATGCTCAATACTTATGTTACTTCTTTCTAAGAAATTTACTTTCAGCATTGTGTCTTTCTTAGCTGTAGGATGAATATGGCTACTATGGATTCATAGTGCACATACTGTGCTAACCCATTTCAAGTCTACATCCTTAGGTTGATAATTAAATGAACCTTCATGATGATTGAGATAGCTATTTAGATCAGATGTCCAATCTCTAAATCACAACTTTAAGGGCTTAGTTGTTAAGTCATTGTAGGAGGCCAAAATTTTTGGCACTGTTGTTGGGGATGGTGGCAAACTAGGGAGTTCTTTGGATTCATTGATTGTTTCTTTCTTGCTATAGTATTCCTAAAAATGTATTATTAGTATACCCCTAATTTAGGAAGTAATGACCCCCCTATTCTTTCACCAATTCTTTGTGTGAGCTGGCTGATATTGAGTTGATACCACATGCATAGAGGAAGGAGAAGGGATGCTTATGGGAGATTCCTTCCTAATTATCCTAATCCATTTTAGCTAGAAGAGCTTCCAAATCTACTAGGAGATGATGAAGAAGAAGAGCCACACAGTTTTGTTGATGCATTTCCCAATTTGACCAATTCTGAAACTTCCTTTGAAGATCAAAATCTAATTGAGAACCCATTTTATTTGGAACTCCATCAGGAAGGTATGGGTGATGCAAATAGAAACAAACCTAATCAGCCAACTTTTGCATTCCCCATTTCTCTTCAAAATGAAGTTGACAACCTCAAAAATATCCCTGCTTCAATCCTTCCTAAGTTCTATGGACTTTTCACAAAAGACCCTGATACTTTTTTGTTTGAGTTTGATATCCTTTGTAGAAGCTATGACTATACCACTTATGCTCATAGGCTTAAGCTATTTACTACCACCTTGAAAGAGGCTACATTAAAATGTTTTATGAGCCTAAGAAGAAATATTGTGGAAACTTGGGATGACATGAAGAGAATGTTCCTTGATAAGTATGAGGAATATTGTAGGGGTAGTGACATGAGAGGAGATGACATCTTTAGGATATTATATACACATAAAAATGACCTAGCCTGCAAGCTTCATTTATACCACTTTCGTCCTAGCATAATTATGACATTTAATTATGTCCTTGGTCCACACTCGACTATTAATTAAATAATTCATAATTATTTAATTGATTCATGTCTCTTATATTCTTCATGATTCTTAAATAAATAAATTTTATTTATTTATTAAATACGTCATTAATTGTCTAAGTCTTCCCTTAATTAAATAAATTTCTTAATTTATTTAATTTTCTTTATTCATTTATTCTTTTTGATTGTTAAATAAATCAATTTTATTTATTTATTTAATATATCACTAATTCTCCTAATTAAATGAATTTATTAATTTATTTAATTATCAGTCATTATCCTCTAAAATAAATAATTATCTTTAATTATTTAATTTTCAAAATTAACATTTCTCTCATTTTAAATAAGTTAATTATTTAAAATGATTTCACTTTCGTAACTGTCAGTCCGTTTTGGTAAATAATCTAAAAAAGATTATTTATTGTCTCACAAAATCATTATTTTGAATTAATTTAATGCAAAATGGTAACTTTCCTCCAAAAATCAAGTAATTGGGTAGATTCTTGATTTTCCAAATCTGATCTTCAGTTCAAATCTTATCTTCTTGATTTTTTGAATCTCACAAAAATAATTTTGAAGTTTCAGAAAGCTAAGAACAAGGCCTACAAAACCCAGGTAATCATTTTTAAAGATTCCATGTGCCCAATTTTCTATGCTCAAGAAAAGGTGATGGGATTTCATATGAATTCTTGGTTGTAACCTGCAAAACAGCGAAAAAAAAAAAAACACAATTTTTTCTACAAAACGTCGGGCTCACCAATGTAACTAAGGGTTATTTTTAAGTTAGATTAATCAAATGGATTGAAAGCATAAACCCAAAGAAATAATGAAGTGCAAAGGAACAATAAATGAAAACACATAAAATGGAACAATCTCACCCAATGTTTTCATTCTCCATGGCTGATCTCCATTACACCTTCTAACTTGTTGATTTGTGTTGCCCTCAAATCGAACATGTGAGCAATCCTCGACGAAGTCCTACACAAGCTTTGAAGGGTTTTCTTCTAAAATTCCTAAGTATGTCAGTGTGTAATCTAAAAATTAGAGAAAAATAGCATTTTATAGAAAATGCCATTTTGAATGGACGGACGAGATCGACTTTTGATAGATACCTAAAATTAGAGGCCCAAAGAAATATTGTGGAGACTTGGGATGACATGAAGACAAAGCTCCTTGATAAGTATGAGGGATATTGTAGGGGTAGTGACATGAGAGGAGATGACATCTTTAGGATATAACAAAAGGAAGATGAGAGTCTGGAGGATTTCATTTCAAGGTTCCTATTTTTCCTGCAGAAATCACCACATCATACACTCAATGAAGATTCCCAAAAGTTGTTCTTCTTCAAAGGGATTAATGAGAGCTGCATTGAGGCTTTAGACCTAATGGGAGGAGGAGATATCACCCAAGCTCCATGGGAAGATATTAAGAAGCTATGTCAGAACTATTCTAGGGTAGTTTCAAAGAAAGGGAGAGCTTACCAATCCTCTATGGGTAAGTCATCTACCAGTGGAGTTTCAAGGATGGAGATTACTCACTTACTAGCATAATTCAAACAAGACATTAGAAACAATTTGGCTACTCAGCTGGATACACTTCAAGCAAAGAGGAAACAAGATGAGGAAGAGGTAATGTTGGCAGAATACTGCCCTCATTGCAGACAAAAGAAGAAGGGATGCAAATGCAAAATGGTAGCTAATATTGACAATAAGCAGATCCCACCTGAGTTCAAGGCAATCCAGGTGATGATGATCAAGTCTACTACATTGTAGAAAGGTGACCATGGGCTCCAAGACAAGGTATGCCACTAGATCCATTATCCTTTACTAGGCCTTATTTTAATTCTTATGCATCTGGTAACTAATGGCAACCCTGATATCAATCCAAATATGGAGGATTCCCACCACAACCTTGGAATAACCCTCCAAATACCTAGCCCAATCACCAAAAATATTCACCCTAGTGGTAGCAACCTCAGGGAATTTGGTAGCAATTTTAGGGAAATTGGTAGCCACCTCAAAGAAACTAGCAACAAACATTTAAATGGAAGGGAGGATACCAATGGCCAAACCAGAAAACTAGTTACATGTAGCCACCTTCTCAACCCCAACAACTTGCAATAATTCCTCCTCCTACTAGCTCAAGTTCAAATACACTTAGACCTACTTAGCTACTAGCTTAGCCCACACCTAACCCAAATAAAAAACCACAATAGCAGCTAGTCTATTTTGCTGATTGAAATCAATTCCCTGCATACGCTGTGAGTGTAAGTGACATCCACTTGCATTTAGGAACCACTTTACCATCTCCTTCCACTCCTATCATCACCGAGCTTCCTATGGAAGAAGAGGACCACCTGAATGTCCCCATTGAGCCAAGTTCACCCAAAAATCCTAAACTAGTCCTAGACTGGCATATTGAACAAGAACCACCATTTCCTCAGAGGTTGGAAATTGTTAAGACAAAAGGAAGAGAATGAGAAAACAACCTTTAACATTCTAGATCAGTTGAACCTATAGACACTCAAATTTTTCCTCACAATCATAACGATATCTATCTATTGATTAAATAGATATTATTATTTACTTAATCAATTCATTCAATACTTTCTTCTATTCATGCATTTCATCAAATCATTAAACCGTGTCATGATTTTTCATCATCTATTTACATAAATCATTTCACTTTGACTATTTCCATGATTATTCATTTGCATTAATCATTAAAATGCATCCATATTTCATTAAATAATTTAAAATTCATAAATCAAATTCCATGGAATTAGCTTAAAATTGCACATTAAATTCATAAATCCAATTCCATGAAATTAGCTTAAAATTGCACATTAAATTCATAAATCAATTTCTATGGAATTAGCTCAAAATTGCACAATTTGAGCTTCCAAACATGAATCATGGCATAAATCACTCCACTCATTTCTCATTTCTCATTTTCACATTATGCATTCATCTATAAAAACCTCCTCCTTCTCACTTTTTGGGGGTACACATTTTTATTTAAAAATTCAATTTCAATCTCTCTTCCACTCATCATAGCTTCTTGTTGCACTTGTGCTCATAAAAATCTGAGAGCATCAAATGCATAAATCAAGAATCATGGTGAAATAGGAAAAAAATGGAGCTGATTTTCCTTTGAATGCATTTATTTTAGTTTTGCATAGTTTAGTTTGCATTTTTCATTTGTATTCATTTGGAAAGGCTTTATTGATGATATGCTAAAATTTTGATTTGAATTTATAGATTAAATCATTTAGCTTCTTCAGTTTTTAGCATAAACAAAATGGTGAACTCGACACAAACGCCTAGATGAATATTTTCACATTTTGCACGCACATTGATTTGCAGAAAAATTGAAAGACAAATATGATATGATCTACATTTTGCAGAGCATCGATTTCTTCACATCTATAGCATATCGATTTCTTCACATCTAAACATGGTATATATTTTGCAGGATCAACAACTCCAAATCTAATATGATATACATTGTCTCATTTTGTAGTTGAAAGGAAAAATATGATATCAATTTCTTTGCAGCAAGTTACATTGTGAAAGAATTTCAAAATACAATAAAAAATTTAATTCAAACAAAAGCAAAAAAATAAAATAAAAATCATTGGCATAATTTAAAAATGTATCACTTGCATGATTCAGTTTTCAGCGATTTATGAGCTTGTAGCACAAATCTTTGATTTGAATCTTTGAGTAATGAATAACACCCCACAACATTTTATCCTGCAATTTAATTTTGAGTTTCAGTTTTTAGTTAGATTTTTAGTTTTTAACATTTAAATTAGTTTTTTAGTTTTCAACTTTTAAATTAGATTTTTATTTTTAGTTTTTAACTTTTAATGTAGAGTTAGCTTTTAATTTTTAAATTAGATTTAGCTTTTATTTTTAGCTTTTAACTTTTAATAGCTTTTTCTAAATTAGATTTTGATTTTTTTAATTTTGATCTTTTTAAATATAGTTTTATTTTAGAATGTAGATTTAATATAGATTTATTTCGGATTTAATTTAATTTAATCTAGTTTAGATTGTTTTTTTAATTTAGATTAATTTTTAGAACTAGATTAATTTTAAGGCTTAGATTAATTTAGATTAGTTTTAATTAACTTAGACTAATTTTAATTTAGTTTAGAGTTTTAGTTTATAATTTAATTTAGATTTTTAATTTTTAGATTTACTTTTTAATTTAGATTCTTAGCCTTTTAATTTAGATTTAATTCAGTATCTAATTTCTCATTTAGTTAGATTAGTTTTAATTTAGTGTAGATTTTTAGTTACTCATTTAAGTTAGTTTAATTTTTAATAATATAGTTTAGATTTCTTTTCTTTTAGTGTGGATTTTAAAATTAGAATTAAATTAAATATAGATTTTAATTTAATTTAGAAGTAATTTAGATTTAGATTTAGATTAAATTAATTTCTTTAGGATCTATGTTAGTTTTCATTTTGGTTAAGTTTTGGTTTTGTGACTAATTTTGTTAATCTGGTTTCTTTTGCTAGGTTCATTTGGAAAATAATTGAAAATCGAAACATACGCTTGTCAAACAAAGGAGGCATGAAACTACTAATGAGATTTTGATGTAGGATGTTCGTTGAAGACATGATTTTGAAACCAATTGTCTTTTAGATTAGAAAACACTTCAATTGGTGTATTAAAAATGAACAATTGTCTTCTCTCACGTAGATCTAACTAGGGGGTGAATGAACACTATTTGTTGTCCTTGAGATGGTAGGGAGTATGCTCTCACCTTGTGCAAAACTTGGTGATTAGAAACTAGACCCATCTATTTTATGTGTCACTCCGACTCAATAATCAAAGTATCCTCTCCCTTGTGCACTTGTGTGATCCTAGGTGCAAGAGAAACAGTTATTGACTCTAGGACTTGGGCCTTCCTTGGTGGGGAAAGGTACTCACCCCAAGGCAACTGAAACTGGCAATAGAGCTCTTTGGATGAGCTATCCCCGACCGATATATAAATGTGAATCCTAATGGAAAACTTAGGATTACGAGTGCGGATGTGTCATAAAGACCAAGTAGTACTCCCTAGAACCCTATTGAGCATAACCTCTTCAGGCAAGAGTGCCTTCTAGATGAAGATTAATCTTGTGCCCCATGTATGGCCACTCGAATGGGGGTCCCAGATTAAACACCTTTGTGTAGTAGCCAACAACCTTCTATTTACTAGCACAACACCGATTAGTGTGAAAACATCTACATCTTCATAGTTTTTAGTAGAGGTGATCAATTTTCCATGGGAGTTTCATGGGGGTTGGAAGCTTGGTTGGCCTAAGAAGTGAGTGCACTATAAGGGGGAGCTCGTGCAACAAAGCTTTTGGATTCACATGCTAAGAATATGCGACTGGGGAAACCCACATGGAATCTCGTAGATATTGTCCTTTCCAACCTTAGGATTTGTGCCTGTATTGCAAAAATTCATGATTGAAAACAAACTCAAAAACACTTTGTTTACTATGTCTTGCGTGTGTGTTCAAAAATAGACCTCAAACAAACATCACACCCAGAAACTTGCAACATCTCAAACTTTGAAAACCTCAAAAGGTCCAATAACACAAACATCCAACATGAACCTATCACTTAGATTTCTTGGGGTCATCATCCTTCAGTTTTGATCTTTCAATCCTTGCATTCCACCTAGTACTTGCATTTCATCCTATTCCTTACATTTCACCTAGCTCTTGCATATTCATGGTCCTTACATATTCATATCCCTTTCATCCTAGTTCTTGCATGTTCCTAGTCTTGCATACATAGGTCACATTATATAGTCCTTGCATACATATATCATTCCACCTAGTTCTTTCATGTTCAACCCCTTTTGCATATCAAGACCATCTCACCTAACCTTTTCATGTTCTAAGAATTTAGCCCTTTGCATATTCATCATCAATCAAATAAAACCTTTAGCTTGCACTTAGGCTACTCTTCTTAGGTCTTAAAATCAAACTATTGGCTATCTATCACCCGCATCACTTGAGGTTCAACATCCTTGAGTTAGGGAAACATACCATTATCCTTGAGTAGGGAAATCCTTTTGGAGTCCATCATCTCCTACATACCCTCTCTTGATTATCGGTCCTTGTGTCTATCCACCGTAACACAAGTAAAACCTTTACATCATAACCAACTTTGGACCTAGAGTTGCCTTTTAGCTTTTGCATTCTTAGCTTTTCATATCATACCATACCATTTTCATATCCCATCTTAGAATCATATCCTTTTCATTTGCATCCTAGTCTTAGGTCTCATACGTTACCTTGGATTGAAAATCATAACAAATCACCTATGACCCCTAGAACAAGAGCAAAAATGTTTCAACAAGGGAACCCTTGGGGAAAAGACTTTGATGGGGGAGATCACATTAGTGTTGCAACTAGTGAAACAAGTGAAACTTATAGTGAAGAAATAACGCAATCCACCATAAATGAAGCTCTTAACAATAATAGGTTCACTAAATTTATTAAAGAGGTGGTCAAACATAACCCACAACAATACTTCAAGGCCCTTGTTGATGAAGGGATGAAAATGCCTACTGATTTTGACATATCATTACTCACAATGAATGACCAACCTAAATCTAGTGAATCTAAGAATCCCAAAACAAACAATGATGGTAGGATCAAAGATCATATGCCCTTTTATCTACAACCTGGTTACAAGCAATCTTCAAAGACATCAAAACCTGCACCTACAAATGATCCTATTTTGGATGAGCTTAGAACATTAAGAGAAGAATTGGATACTCTCAAGAACAGTAAAACATCGACTCACAAGTTCTCCATTGAAGACATATGTCGTTATGCCTTGGATCCAAGCATACCAATTCCACCTTTTCCTAACCATTGGGACATACCAAAACTTGACAAACATAATGGAAAAGGAGATCCTAAGAACCACTTAAGAAAATTTTGTGCCACTACCATGGAATTCATAGTTGATGAAATGTACCTTATGAGATTATTTCCTCGCAGTCTAGGAGGAGAGGCTATGGAATGGTTTTCACGATTACCCCCGACCATCAAATCTTTTCAAGAATTTGATGATAGATTTGTCTCCAATTATAGTTTCAATTGTGACCTTAAAGTGACCATGACAAACCTTTTCAACACCAAACCAAAAAAAGGTGAATCTTTTGTGTCATTTTTACAAAGATGGAGACATTTAACAAAATGATTGCATTATTCCATTCCTGATCAAGAATTGGTTGACCTCTTTTGTCAAAATTTAAACAAATAAATCGGAAGGGAACATCACCTCAAATGCTTGGATTCCTTTGATGAATCCATAGAAATGGGATTTCGAATTGAAAAAAGCCTCATCTATGATGAAACTATTAAACTTAATAATTACAAAGATCAAAAATTGAATTCAAACAACAAGACCCCTTTTTGGGTTAAGAACAAGAATGTAGTCAATGACAAAGTTTTCGATGCAAAAACAACTAAAACATCATTGCATGTTTACAATCTCAAAGGTCCATCTTCAGATAAAGGAAAAGGAAAACAAAGAAGTTTCCCTAAAAAAAATTTTACACCATTGGGACAATCACTTGAATTTGCATTAAAAGAACTTCTTGAAACCAATATTATAACATTACCTGAAATAAAGGAATATAATCAACAATTCAAACCCCCATGGTGGAATGAAGATCACTTTCATGACTATCATAGACACAAAGGAAATAAGACAAATAGCTGCAATAAACTTCGACATTTAATACAAGACCTTAATGATAACAGTAAGATAATAGTTGATAGACACACTCCTTTTGGTAACTCTGATTGTGAGGTGTTTAAAAAACCTTTCCCTAAGCATGAAAAGGATAAAGGAAAGGCTCTTGAATCTGGTGATGGTGTCAAATATACTACTTCTAAGTATGATTATACCATACATAACATTAGTGAGGTTGATAATCATGTCAACACTTTCATCATAAAAGGAAAAGAACCTGATTGCAAGGTTACTACCCACAAAGGCACCATTACCCTTAAAGTTCCTAATGCAAAACCTACTACACCCGTTTCACAATACAACCTCATAGAGCACTTAGGAAAAACACCCGCACAAATTTCTATACTCGAGTTGCTACGCCTATCTCCTGAGCATAAAGCTATCTTAGATAAAGCACTTGATACTACTACAATACCTATAGACCTACATGTAGATCAATTCCAAGCTATGGTGGGACACATCACTTCTCCTCATAGTCTCACTTTTACTAAAAATTATGATTGATCCCTTTGACAACCACATAACACAGCTTTATACATTGATGTCCTCATCCATAATGCTAAGATCAAGCGAGTTTTGATAGATGGAGGAGCATGCCTTAATATTTGTACTGAAGAATTGATCACAATAATAGGGTTCTCTAAAAATGTAGTTGATCCAATTAAAAATATTACCATAAAGGCATATGATGAAGAGGAACAATCATCTAAAGGATCAGTTACTCTACCAATTATAATTGGCCCTGTGGTAAAGGATGTGGTTTTTTAGGTCCTTGATCTCCCACTAACGTATAATGTCCTCCTTGGAAGAACTTGGATTCATGCAATGCAAGAAGTACCTTCTACATACCACCAGTGCATTAAATTCCCCCACAATGGTGTTGAAATCACAATACGAAGAGATCCAAACCCTTTCATGTATTGTCATAATCTAAGTGCTAAAACTAAAATCACAATCCTAAGCAACTGTGAAGCATTTTCTTCCCAAGCATATGTTGATCCTAAGTCCTTAAAAGAATCTTCCTCAAAATCCAATACAACCAAGATCAACATACAAGTAAAAGAACAAGGAGTAGGAGAATATACCTTGAATCGTGCCCTTTGCATTGGAAAGCTACCTTTATGTCCTAACACCTATGGCAAACCACAGATGACTAAGACCACATCAGATGCAAATACTACAATGATTTGTAAATCAAATAATTTCAAGAAATGGGGAGCCCTTTACATTGAAATAAAATAAGTTGATCTCCTAAAATGGTTATACAAAGATGAAGATACAAAAAAAGAACAGACTGAAATATAGATACCTATTGAACAATATGGTAAAGGATTTGATCTTATGAAGCAAATGGGATATGATGGTAAAATTCCTCTTGGCATACAGAAACAAGGTATCTTGGAACCAATGCAACCTACTTGTACACAGAAAGTCCCTAGTTTAGGATATGATACACAGAAAGATAAGACCTTGAGTACCGCATGTGCTTCAAGTAAGGAAGTAGAGTCCTCTAATGCTACACAGACCAATGAGGAAAGTGCCATTGATGACTTCATTGAAATTTATGACTATGATAGTGTGCCTCACCTTAAAACCGATCATAATATTTGTACCCTTGAATCCATTCAAAATCTTGACTTGAATCATGATTCTTTACCCTTGGTTCACCCTGAATTGATTGATTTCGATCAGAAGGGACCACCACAACTAGATGTATTTGAAAATGATGAGGCAATCATAAATTTTCTAGGAGCACGAGAAGACACACCCCTTGAGGATCATAAAGGATGATTCATCATAGAACTCAATAGTGCAGATTATTTTGTGGGGAGTACCAAGCCTTTCAGTCATAAAATTATTGAAAATATAAATAGGTCTTCTAGTGAAAACCGCTCTGCGACACTATTAGACCCAAAAAAAGTAAAAATAAAGGATGTACCCAAGGGTGAAAACCTCTCTGAGGTGCCTGAGGATGGAAGGCTTGACACACTTCCCTTAGTAGTATATCATGAAAAATCATCTACGTTGCTGGAGAAGATAGAACCAGCAAATGTGGGCACAGAAGAAAAACCAAAGATAATTCATTTAGTAGAATCATTAACACCTAAAGAGAGAATAGAGCATATATAATTTTACAAGGAAAGACAAGTTAATTTTGCATGGTCCTATGCAGATATGCCAGGACTTGATCCTGATCTAGTAATGCATCACTTGTCTTTGCCACCAGGGGAAAAACCCATTAAACAAAAGCTGAGAAAAATGCACCCACACATTGCTCTATTGGTAAAATTTGAATTACAAAAGTTGTTAGATGTGGGATTTATCAAACCTATTGACTATGTTGATTGGATTTCAAATTTAGTACCAATTTCAAAACTTGATGGGGGCATTCGAGTTTTCACATATTTTAGAGATTTAAACAAAGATTTTCCTAAGGATGACTTCCCACTTCCAAACATTGACATGATAGTGGAATTGATAGCAGGGCACAAAATGTTATCCCTCATGGATGGTTTCTCAGGCTACAATCAGATTAAAATTTCTCCTAAAGATCAAATTAAGACAACATTCACTTGTCCTTGGAGAACCTTCTGTTGGAATGTCATGCCTTTTGGGTTGAAGAACGTCAGAGCTACCTACCAATGTGCAATGACCACTCTCTTCCATGACATGATGCATAACTATTTGGAAGACTATGTAGATGATTTTTTGGGAAAATTCTACACCAGAGCTGGACATCTATAGATCATGAATAAATTTTTTACAGGATTAGAAGAATACAAGGTCCGATTTAATTCAAAGAAATGTTCATTTGGGGTAACCTCTGGAAAACTCCTTGGATACATTGTCTCATATAAAGGAATTGAAGTTGATCCTGCAAAAATAAAGGCTATACTTGAAATGCCTCTGCCTAAGAATATTAATCAGTTGAGATCATTACAAGGAAAAATTTAGTCTATCCATCATTTTATAGCATAACTTGTAGATAAATGTCAACCCTTTCAGCATATATTACACAAGAATGTTTCATTTAGATGGGACGACAAGTGTGAACAAAATTTTCAAAAATCAAAGAATATCTGATGACACCACCAGTTAGTATCTCCTAGAGATGAAAAGCCTTTACTTCTATATATATCCACAACCACCACAACACTGGGGGTACTTTTGGCACAACATGACTCTGAAGGAAAGGAACGTGCAATCTATTACATCAGTTGTACTCTAGTGGGATACGAGCTCAATTATAGTCCTATTGAAAGAGAATGCCTTGCTTTAGTTTTTGCATCACAAAAGCTAAGACATTACATGCTTACACACTAGACAAAGCTCATTACAAAAATTGATCCTCTTAATTACCTCTTGAACAAAGCAACACTCACATGACAATTAGCTAAATGGGTGATGATTCTTAGCGTGTTTGATATTGAGTACATAGAAAGAAAAGAAATCAAAGGACAAACTATTGTAGATCAACTCACTGATTCTCATGTGATAGATGATCATCCTCTTATTATAGAGTTTCCTAATGAATCAATCTTCAACATGGAATCTACACATCTGTGGACTTTATATTTTGTTGGCTCCTTCACACAAGGTGGTTCTGGCACTAGAATTCTCTTTGTCACTCTGCAAGGGGATTGTATACCTAAATCTTATAAGATACAGTTCACATGTACCAACAATATTGCAAAATATGAAGCATTACTTTCTAGGCTCCGTATAGCTATGCAATGGAAGATCCTTGAGTTGCATGTTCTTGGTAACTCTTAGCTAGTGATCAAACAAGTTAATGATGACTATAAAAAAAAAGATGAAAAATTGATGCCATACAAAAGAATGGTGGATGACTTCAAGGCCTATTTCACATCAATCTCTTTTGAGAAGATTCCCTGAGATAAAAATAGAGTTGTTGATGCAATGGCAACAATTGGTTCACTTGTAGAAATGCCAAGTAATGCCACTTACTGTGAGTTCCTGGTAGAACCTCTTTTGGAACCTACTTACAATATACCACAATTTGAAATGATTTGTCTTATTGTTGCTCCTAATTCCCAATGGTATGGGGATATTTATACCTATCTTCGAGATAACACCTTGCCATCAAACCTATACAATAAATCCTATAAAACCTTTATCTGTCAAGCTTCTCGCTAAGTGATCTTAGTCAATACCCTTTACCGCTGAGGTCTCAATGCCACTTTACTCAGATGTCTTGAGCATGATGAGGTCAAAACTGCTTAACAAGAAGTACATGAAGGTATATGTGAGGAACATTCTAGTGGTCCTACCTTAGCTAAGAAACTCTTGCATATGGGTTATTATTGGCCTACAATGGAAAAGGATGCTTATCAGTTTGTTAAACAATGCAAGCAGTGTCAAAAACATGCAGACTTGATACATGCTCCTACATAGGATTTGTAGTCTCTTGCTACACCATGTCCCTTTTATCAGTGGGGACTCGATCTCATGGGAAAGATCCATCCACCTTCATCTAATGGTCATAATTTCATTCTTGTTGCCACCGACTATTTCATGAAATGGATTGAATTTGTTCCTCTCACTCATATCACTAGAAAACAAATAGCCACCTTCATACTGAACTACATCATCTATCATTATAGCATTCATCTATCCATCATCACAAATAATGGTCGTCTGTTCAAAAATCAAGATGACTGCGAACTCTATGAGAAATTCCATATACAACATCATTTTTCCACACCTTATCCTCAAGGTAACAACCAAGCTGAGGCTTCTAACAAAACCATTCTCAAAATTCTTAAAAAGACGGTCAGTGAAGCTGGTTGAGATTGGCATATTCAATTGAATCTTGCATTGAGGGCTTATTGCATGAGTGTCTGCACTCCCACAGGTGCTACCCCATATTCCCTTGTCTATGGCTCTGAAGCCATCTTTCCCATCGAGGTTGACTTTCCCTCTTTGTGCTTCTCTTTGTGCAATCAAACCAGTGATGAAGAATACCGAGTTTCCTGTCTGTAGGAGTTGGAACTATTGGATGAACAAAGACAAAGTACTTTCAATCATCTTAGAGCATATGAGCAAAAGATGTGTTGAAGTTATAATAAAATAGTGAAACCACATACATTTGAGGTTGGGGATCTTGTTCTTCGTGAAAATCCTCCCACTCAACAAGACAAAGAAAAAAAGGGTAAATTTGAGCCTAACTAGTTGGGTCCATACATTATCATTGTTGTGTATGGATCTGGGGCATACTAGTCATCTACTCCAGAAGGTGAATTTCTTAGTGATCCCATAAATAGTATGCACATTCGCAAGTTTTATACCTAAATACTTTAGAGGGTACAATCTTTTCAAAGTCCTGAAAAAATACAAAAAAAATGGAAATAATTCTTGAAAAAAAAAAGAAAAAAAGAAGAAGAAATCCATTCATTCAATGGTGAAAACCACTTTGGTGGTGCCTTTCAAAGCAAGTACCATGGTGAAAACCGAGAAATCGGCGCCATGTGTAGAGGCTTCGCTCCTCTTTCCTTCAAAGCTCTACTTGATCTTTTCATTCCATTTTCATTCATCCTCCACTTCATAATGACCTTTTCACACTCACCATGGTTTGTGAATTGTTCAACATTCCCCTTTCTTGCTCACTTTTCCATGCATACTAGGTTGGTCTTATCCCTCACTGGGGCATCTCCTTAACCTTAGCTATGGGTTAAGATACTGAGCATCTTGCGGTCAGAGAAATTAACCTCTTTGTCTGTTTGCTTGTCTATTTCTGTCATAAAATGTCTTGAAAAAACCAAAAAAAAAAATCTTAAAATGTTCTGAAAAAATCAAAAAAATCATAAAATGTCCTAAAGAAATCCAAAAAAATCAAATATTCCAAAAATCCCAAAAAAAAATTGTGACACTTTCATATCACCACACAGCTATGAACTTCAACAAAATCAAAACATGCAAGTGTTGACAATCAAGCAAACATTATAACATATATATCAACCCATATTACAAATCCAACCAAACACATAAACTGTAACAAGAATCAGTTCTACATTGAAGTAGGACCCCTGTTGTTTGTTGATCTTTGCTTATTTTATGATTTTATCTTTGGTGACATGTCTTTTAGTTTCTTCAAGATGTCTTCGACTAGAGAGGCGAGGATGGGGCATGTTCACTTTTTTGTTGTTTGTGGATTGTTTCTTATTCATAGGACGACTCATCTTAAGACATGGTTTTCTAAAACCATCGAGGAACTATGAGTCTAATGTAGATGAGAGCATTCCTTGTCTAATAGTATCTTCCATGCAATAAGTATTTAGGTCATCTAAGGTTCTTATACCTAGATGCATATACTTCATTACTAAATAAAAATGCAAACAATATTTAGATCGTCTAGATGTTCATGTTATCTAGATGCTTATACTAATTTGTGACATAATAAGCTCGATGATGATAAAAGCACTTAAAAGGAACAAGAGGCTTCATCACCTTCATTCTCTTCCATCTTACATTTCATTTTCTTCATCTTTCTTGTCATAGAGAAATCAATCAATTGCTTAACTCACTAATATATGTCTCTTGAATCAAATTTCAAATCAATCAACCTCTTCTTGAAATTTCATGCCCCCTTAATCAATCAGTCAATCCATCATTGCAACACCTTGTCTTGCGTAAGCATCATTCTAAATCAACTTAATCATCTCAATCAACCTCATTAGCTCATCAACTTGGCTATACTGATCATTTCCATCAATTGTTCAGTTATGCCCATCAATTATGCATTTTCATCAAAATGTACATCACTGCTTTATCACTTGCACAATATCAGGTATCTAATCATTTTCTAGACATATATAGAGAGATTAATCTTCTCACAATCTGTTCGATCAATCTCTCGAGGGGGCATATCATTCTTATCATAATCCTTACCAGGATATCTTTGGGGCATGTATCAGTTGTTCAATCTTTTTCTTTGAACAACACAACAAGTTACATTGTCTCAAAGAGGAGAAAAATGTAGACTCTCAAATTTTTCCTCACAATCGTAACGATATTCATCTATTGATTAAATAGATATTATTATTTACTTAATCAATTCATTCATTACTTTCTTCTATTCATGCATTTCATCAAATCATTAAACCGTCTCATGCTTGTTCATCATCCATTTACATAAATAATTTCACTTTGACTATTTCCATGATTATTCAGTTGCATTAATCATCAAAATGCATCCATATTTCATTAAATAATTTAAAATTCATAAATCAAATTCCATGAAATTAGCTTAAAATTGCACATTAAATTCATAAATCAAATTCCATGAAATTAGCTTAAAATTGCACATTAAATTCATAAATCAATTTCCATGGAATTAGCTCAAAATTTCACAATTTGAGCTTCCAAACACGAATCATGGCATAAATCACTCCACTCATTTCTCATTTCTCATTTTCACACTATGCATTCATCTATAAAAACCTCCTCCTTTTCACTTTTTGGGGATACACATTTTTATTTAAAAATTCAATTTTAATCTCTTTTCCACTCATCATAGCTTCTTGTTGCACTTGTGCTCATAAAAATCTGAGAGCATCAAATGCATAAATCAAGAATCATGGTGAAATAGGAAAACAATGGAGCTGATTTTCCTTTGAATGCATTTATTTTAGTTTTGCATAGTTGAGTTTGCATTTTGCATTTGTATTCATTTGGAAAGGCTTTATTGATGATATGCTGAAATTTTGATTTGAATTTATAGATTAAATCATTTAGCTTCTTCAATTTTCAGCATAAACAAAAGCATATATGTGTAAGGATACCTTTATTTCAGGCCATAAAAGATGTTCCCATATATGGCAAAGCAATTAAGGAAGAATGCCTCAAGAAGCTAGGCAGGAAGAAGAAAGACCCCACTATAGTTCATGTGGTGGGACAACTGGCTGACATCATGCTTGGGAAAGTGACTGTTCCCAAATATAATGACCCAAGTAGTCCTGTGGTAGGATTTGTTATAAACGATATCCAAATAAAGAGTGCTCTGATTGATTTGGGAGTAACAATAAATGTAATGACTAACAATATCCTGCAGAAACTAAACGTTGCAAGCATGAGACATACTCCTATTGTCCTACAACTTGCTGATAGTTCCAATGTTAAACCTGATGGTATAGTAGTGGATCTTGTGGTAACTCTAGACTCTTGGGAGTACCCAACATATTTTATGATTCTTTCTCCTAAAGCTACACTAGGCAAGTATCCCATTATTCTAAGAAGGTCATGGTTAGCAACAAGAAATGCCTATATTGGATGTCGAACAAGCAAGATGACCATTTCTGATGGAAAGAGCACCAAAAATCTTGTTCTCTACCCTCCTGCTCAGCCATCCCATGGTATGGATAACCCCATCTGGCCCTATGTTGGTGAAGAAGTCGAGGAAATCAATTCAGTGGCACAACTCGTGATGATAGGTAGGAGTCCTTTCTTGTAGATATAGGAAGAGGATGACATATTATCCAATACAATTCAGAATAGCTATGGGACACATGAAGAATTACCTGATTCTAAGTTTGGTTCTACTAGACCACTGCAGACACTTATGCCTGCTCCTATAGCTAAAGAAATTCTTACAATTTGAGCTCTGACCCTTTGACAAAATGACACACTGTGAGCTTTCTCGACACATCTCTAAAATTCATGTAGCAATAAGTATGTCTTATACATTGCTGCCACATGAGATCAAAATGCTAAAAATTAGTGAACTGCCTATGGTAGAGTTAACCACAGAAGTGCAAGTGTTAGAAGGGAGGTATTTGAACATTAATAACAAGCTTACTCAGGAGCAACAATTATCCCTGACTGGCTTGTTAAAGAAGCATAAATATGCATTTGCATGGGATTATCATGACATGAATAGATTGGACCCTAAGCTCTACACACATAGGATATATATTAGAGATGATTGCACACCAGTAAGGTAGCCACATAGAAGAATCAATCCCGCATTAAGGGAGATTGTCAAAGGAGAACTACAAAAGTTATTGGATGTAGGATTCATCTACCCTATTTCAGATAGCCAATGGGTCTCTCCTTTGGTGATTGTACCTAAGAAGGGACGAAAATGGAGAGTATTTATTGACTATAGGGAGCTCAACTCTGCCACTTAGAAGGATCATTTTTTCCTTCCATTTATAGATCAAGTACTAGATTCCCTTGCAGGAAAGCAATATTTCTCTTTTCTAGATGGATTAAGTGGCTCTAACCAGATACAAATTGCACTCAAGGATCAAGAGAATACCACCTTTACCTATCCATGGGAGACTTACGCCTACTGAGTACTTCCATTTTTCTTATGCAATGCACATGCAACTTTTCAGAGGGCAGTCATTAGCATATTTTCTGATATCTCACATGATTGCATGGAAATTTATATCGATGATTTTACTACCTATGGTGTTGATTTTAATGAAGCATTAGAAAATATTAGGAGAGTCTTATAGGGATGTGAAGACCATAATATGTCCTTAAAAAGTGAAATGTTCTTCATGATGATGCAAGAAGGTGTAGTCCTTGGCCACTACATCTCTCACAAAGGAATTCAAGTAGATCCTGCCAAGATTGAGGTGATCACCAATCTTCCTATACCTACAAAGAAAAAAGATGTTAGGAGTTTCTTGGGACATGCAGGATACTATATGCATTTCATCAAAGATTTTAACAAAATGGCAACACTATTGTACAATCTTCTCACTAAAGATGTTGAGTTCCAATGGAAAAAAGACCATGACAAGGCATTCTCTGATCTCAAAGAAGCTTTAACACATGATCCTCTACTCAAAGGTCCTAATTGGGAGCTTCCTTTTCACATTCATATAGATGCATCAGAATATGCTATAGGAGCAGTCTTGGGACAGAAAGAAGGAGCAATTGAGAATTCTATTTACTTTTTCAGCCAAAACCTACAAGGAGCTGAATTTAATTATACAGTGATAGAAAAGGAAATGTTGGTAGTCATCTATGCTCTTAAAAAATTTAGGCACTACACAATAGGCTATCATATCTTTGTGCACACAAACCATGCAGCCATTTGCACCTCATGAATAATCCCCTAATCTCAAGTAGGCTAGCAAGATGGTTGTTGTTGATGCAGGAGTTTGACATAACCATTGTTAATAAACTAGGGAAGGTCAATGTTGTAGCAGACTTTGTTTCTAGACTGACTACATCAGAAGATACTTAGTCATCGATGACTCTTTCCCTGATGAATATTTATTTTCCATCAGTGTGCATACACCCTAGTATGCTGACATAGCTAATTATCTGGTCACATGGAGAGTTCCTCCTTCATTTCTCTCTAAAAGAGAGAAGGGTGCTCATTGAGAAAGGTTTTCCTTTCTCATGGATTGCAGGATGTTTTTTCTACACTAGACCAACCCATGTCATGAGGAGATGTGTGAGGGAAGATGATACATGTGATATATTGCATCCATGTCACAATGAACTCTGTAGAGGGCATTTTACAGCCAAGAGGACAACAATGAAGATTCTAAACATATGATATTACTAGGCCACACTTCACAAGGATGTAGAGAAATATATAAGGTTCAAGTGTGATAGATGTCAGAGGATGGGTTGGCCAACCAAATTTGATGAGATGCCCCTTTACCCCTAGGTAGTAATCAATCCATTTGATAAATGGGGATTGTATTTTGTAGGACCCATTGACCATCCATCAAATGGTAAATCCTATATCTTTGTCTGCACTGATTATGTGACCAAGTGGGTTGAAATTAAAGCAATGAAGCATGCAAGAGATAATAAGGTTGCAAAATTTCTTTATGAGGAAATTTTCACTTGTTATGGAGTTCCAAGGGAGATAGTGACTGATCAAGGAGAAAAATTTACATGAACCCTTGTCACAACACTAGTTAATGAATATAATGTGAGGCACAAGAATTCTACTCCTTATCATCCTCAGGCCAATGGCGAAGTTGAGGTGACCAATGGGGAAATTGAACCCATTATGACCAAAATAGTTGCTATCTATAGGAAAGATTGGGAAAATAGGCTACCAAAAGTTGTCTAGGCCTATCAGACCACCTGGAAAACAACCCCAGGCTTTAATCCTTTTGAATTACTATATGGGAAGACAACTATGATTCCCATTGAATTTGAGCATAAGACTCTTAGGACTGCATTAGACTTAGGGATGGATATCTCAGAGGCACAAAATGACAGAATTATGCAGCTGAATAATTTGGATGAGATGAGAAAGACATACTTGCATCACATAAAGGTAATGTAGAATTAGAGAATAAAGTGGCATGAAAAATTCATAAAGGACAAGAAATTCCAGCTAGGTGATTGGGCACTCCTTTATGACTCAAGGTATTAAGATAACATAGGAAAATTGTAGACTAGATGTTTGAGACCATACAAATTTGCAAAAGTCTTTCCCAATAGAGTTATACAACTCACCACCATTGAACCTGTCAGATTGAAACTTCTGGTCAACGGTCACTGTTTAAGGTTGTATCACAAGCCAGTGTCCAAGGAAGAGTTCATGCAACAATTTAAATAGCACCCAGCCTCAAAAATTCTTGCAGCAAAAGGAAGCCTGCTCAAACCTAGTGTCCCTCCTTCTGACTAATCTAAATACACATGCAATCACTTCATAAGAAAGACCTTCACTTTTGTGGGATTCCACTTCTTCATTAATCCACAGATATGCCCATCCATCTCCACCTTTGTCTCTCTTCCATTACTCCACCATAACTTCACTTCATTCTATCTCCACTTTCATTAATTTCTCAAATGACTTTGTAAACGGTGACCAGTACTTCCTCAATATTCTTTGCAACAGATATTCCAAGAATTCAGGCACGTGTGCATTAATTTGTTACATCTTAATTATCTTTAAGTACATTTATTTAATTCTTGTAAATTGATGTAGATGTTCTCCATAGCATGTAATTATCCCCTACCCTAAAAAATTGTCATTATCACCTCGCATGTGAGAAAACATGCTCAAATTTAGGTTGGGGGGGAGTGTGAATAACATGTCCACATGTCAATCCATGTTGGTACATATCAACAAATTTGAACTGAGCCAATTTGAATGATAAATTGATGTGATGACTTACATGTGTAAGATGCCAGTAAACTACCACCATTTCTTTTGATAATACCCGTCATTAATGAACCTTTATTGAATAGTCATAATTTGAAATGTTACCCAACGAAAGTAATTCATTAAGCTACATGACATTGCTATTTAGTATGACAGAAAGAAGAATTGCAGGAAGAAGTTGGGGTTTTTTTATAAAGAAATTGCAAAAAAGGAAATTTAGCAGAGTGCTTGTTGATTGAGGGTAGCTAAATGATGGGAGGAAAAATAATTTGAAGTGAACCCATGGTTCATAACTTGGTTATGTAGGATGCAACTTTTTTGGCAGAATTTAAAAATTGTTGATGGTTAGACTATTTCTGAAAGCTCGACAGTTATAATGAAGATATTGTGCAAGAATTTGCATATAAATTTTCAAAAGGAAAGGCCATGGTAAAAGGATTGGTGGTAATAGATACTAAAGAGAGGATTGCAGAAGTGATAGGATTTCCCGCCAATGGTGAAAATTACCCTACTACCAGAGATGCGAGGTAAGCTAGGGCTGAATTTACTGAACTTGGTGAAACTCCATTGGATGTGGACAAGAAAGGTGTGAAGATAACCTCTCTGCTTGAGCCGTGGAAGCAAGTAGCTATCCAGATTGTGAAGTACATTACTTGTGAAGGTTGCTAGTCAAGCCTACATTTTGTGCACTTAAAAATCCTCAATCATAAGAGTCATGGGAGAAGAATGAACGTGCCAAATGTGTTATATCATCTTCTTTCAATCATGGAGACTGAAACACAAAAAGGTAGGGATAATTCTATCTCCCACCATTATCTGATCAAATTATTAGTAGAGAAATCTCTACATGATGTGTCTAATATGACATGGGAGGAATTTTTAAATATTGATCAATACAGACAAGACCATTTTTCCACCTAGGGTTTTTCCTCAATCTCATAGGGTTAATAGGAGAGTGATTATTGTTGAAGCCACTTCTAGAGCCTCAACTTCTAGTGTAATCCCTAGTGTAAACCCTCCTGCAACTGAGAAAACTATAGAGATTAGTTCTTCTGAGATATAACATTCAGAAAAAGATAGTTCCCCTTCATACTCTAATGATGATGTCCCTGTTGAAACCCTAATTCAAACTAAAGAACAAAAGAAAGAGGCATAAATGAGGAAGGAAAAAGATAAAAAGCAAACGACAGGAAAAGAACTGCCAAACTCTATGAAACTGAAGGCTAACACTGTTCTTCTTGTAGCTAAAGAAAAACATGAAAGCCATCCTAGAAAATAGAGACTAGTTGAGCCAGTCATTGGTGTTCCTCTGAAGAGAAGCCTAGGCCTTGAGGAACTTCATGAGAGGACACAAAATCCCCAATGTTGTAGGTGAACATTGAGGAAAATGACATTTTTGAGGAACAGGAAAATATAAGGTTGGTAGAGCTTGCTGCCATCACAGAACAAGTTTAGAGTCAAGAGTATGATGAGAATTAGGAGATCCTATAGAAAGAGCAAGAGTTCTTGTAGCAAGAGCAAGAACCCCTTTAGCCAGAACTGGGTGAACAATAAGAATCCTTGTAGTAGGTGCCATATGAAGAGCAAGAATCAATGCCAAGAATTTTTTTGGTAGGAATACATAGACCCTTTGATTTTTCATGGAACATGGTAGCCATGAACCTATGGAATGAGATGCAAAGGAGAGAAGAAGAATGGAAAAAGGAAAAACATAGACTAAAGGATGAGATTAAAAAGAAAGATGTAGAGATTAAAGAAAAGAATATGGAAATCATTGCCTTAAAGGAAAAGGTGGACAATGTAGTAGCCTTAGTGCCTTAGATGTTAGAGTGCAACACTCCTCCAAAAGTATATTCTCTATATTTCAGGGAGAGTAATCTTTCTTTTAAATTGTAAAGGATCATTTCAGGTTTGAATCCTTCCATTGAGACTCCTCTTGAATTTTCCCAGGCTTATCAGATTGTTCCTCCTGAAGTGAAAAATTTGTTGTGTGAACTTTATTTGCATAATTATGTTGTGTCCCATGATCATGATTGGAATCCATTGTTGTATGTTGGGGATTTAAAATTAAAGGCATTTATTTCCTATATACAAAATGAAATTAGTTGGGGACAATAGTTTAGGACTTATAGGTAAATAGAATCCAACACTCCCTTTCCCATTAGGGCTGAATCTAGAAACCTTGGAGACATTTTGTGGGAATGGCACATATTTATTTACCGACCAAGCTATAGTAGAAGGATCTTTCCTGTGAGAGAAGCAACTTACAAAGAATATGAGGTGGTAGAAACTATAGGGAAATCCGTAATGGGATATTTGTCATAGAGGTGGAACAGTCTAACTGATGAGTTCAAACAAGCTGAACCTCACTCTCTATAGACCTATGTTGCAGCATGCAAAAGAGTTGATAGATATATACAGCTTGGAAGGATGAAGGGGCAATTTTGGATTCCATTAACTTTTCAGCCACCTACCCTATTATGGCTTGTGCCAAATTTTAGGTATTATCAGTATGATATAGTTGTAGAAAGGAAAAGATGGAATAGGTTGGACAACAAGCAAGGGTTCTATTGGGACCCCAAATCATACACCACAAGAACTAATGTGGGGAGGCTGGCAGTTGCAGATTTTAAGATATTGACTATGCAAAGGAATAACTTTTCCTCTCCTAGAGGACCAACAAAACATTAGGTTTGGGGGAGTGATGAGTCAAATTTATGGCTCAATTTTGATAGAGTTTACTATCCATTTTTTGTTGTTGTCATAGACTTTGATACTTGGATGTTGACATTTTCATATTATTTCCTCAAAACCATAGACATTGGATATAAGCTTATCTTTGTAACTTTTAAATGACATTGACATGCTATGTGAACTATCTATGTTAATATTACATACAAATTAATGAATGCTACTTTAAGATAGTTATAGCTATGCAATTGTTGTGCATGCTAATGTTGTCATCCAAATATAATAGAGTGTACATAATTGAGGAAGTTTTTTCTAGCTGGATGTTCGACATAAGAGTCCAAAAGGTGATCATTCGAAGGTCAATGGAGGGAAATTCCTAGTTCAAATTGAAGATTGTAACTAGCTTGTAAATGGTCATAATAGTTTGTTGAGCGAATATAGGATATATTGTTATGCTAGATTTGGGTTAAGGAAAACTAGCTTGACCATATTCCATGCATGAATAACCTCCTTTCCACTTTCTATGCTTTCCATAAAGTAATTTCCTCCTAATTTGTTGGAGTTGACCACCTTGTAGGTAGTTAGTTAGTAGTTTTTCCTTCTATAAATAAGACTTGGATGCTCCTTCTCATAAGGTTGATTGATCTGATGTTGTACTTGAATTCTTATTTTTTCAGTAATGTAGTTATGTTTCTCTATTGTAATCATGCTTTCCAATGAATAACATGAAGTTATAAGTTCATTGCATCTAATTTTTTATTAAGGGATACTCATCCAGGGGCCCCACTTGGTGAGCATTTCATCCTTTAGCTTACTTATTACTTTTTTGTCCAGAAAATACTTATGAATATGAAAAATATCTATTCTTGCAGCCACTAGAATTCCATTTTGTAACTGTTCATGCATCCAATGCAGACAAAGTACTTTCCTGTCTGTTTGCTCAAATTTTCCTTTTTGTCATGCACTTCATCTTAGTATAGTTTTTGGTTGATGTTGAACACTTATGTGACTTCTTTCTAAGCAATTTACTTTCATCATTGTGTCTTTCTTAGCTATAGGATGAATATGGCTACTATGGATTCCTAGTGCACATATTGTTTTGAAATTTTCAAGTTTTCATCCCTAGGTTGATAATTAAATGATCCTTCCTGATGATTGAGATAGCTATTCAGATCAGATGTCCAATCTCTAAATCATAACTTTAAGGGCTTAGTTGTTAAGTCATTGTAGGAGGCCAAGATTTTTGGCATCGTTTTTGGGGATGATGTCAAACTAGGGAGTTCTTTGGATTCATTGATAGTTTCTTTCATGTTGTAGTATTTCTGAAAGTTTATTCTTAGTATACCCCTCATTTAGGAAGTAATGACCCCCCTATTCTTTCACCAATTCTTTGTGTGAGTTGCTTGATACTTAGTTGATACCGCATGCATAGAGGAGGGAGAAGAGATGCTTATAGGAGATTCTATCCTAATGATCCTGATCCATTTCACCTAGAAGAGCTTCCAAATCTGGTAGGAGATGAAGAACAAGAAGAACCACACCCTTTTGTTGATGCATTTCCCAATTTGACTAGTTTTGAAACTTCCTCTAAAGCTAAAAGTCTGATTGAGAACCCATTTGCTTTAGAACTCCATCAGGTAGGCATGGGTGATGCAAATGTAAATAGACCTAACCAACTAGCCTTTCCATTCCCCATTACTCATCAAAATGATGTTGACAACCTCAAAAATATCCCTGCTTCAATCCTTCCTATGTTCTATGGACTTGTCATAGAAGACCCTAATATTTTTTTGTTTTAGTTCGATATCCTCTATAAAAGCTATGACTATACCATTGATGCTCATAGGCTTAAGATATTTACTAACACCTTGAAAGAGGCTACATTAAGATGGTTGATGAGCTTAGGAAAAAATACTATGGAGAGTTGGGATGACATGAACACAAAGTGCTTTGAGAAGTACAAGGAATATTGTAGGGGCAGTGACATGAGAGGAGATGATATCATTAGGATGCAACAAAAGGAAGATGAGAGTATGGAGGATTTCATTTCAAGGTTTCTATTTTTCTTGAATAAATATCCACATCATACACTCAATGAAGAGTCCCAAACATTGTTCTTCTTGAGAAGGACTAATAACAACAACATTGAGGCTTTAGACCTGATGGGAGGAGGAGATATCACCCAAGCTCCTTGGGAAGATATTAAGAAGCTATGTCAAAACTATTCTAGGGCAGCTTCAAAGAGAGGGAGAGCTTACCAATCCTCTATGGGTAATTCATCTACTAGTGGAGTTTCAAGGATGGATATTACTCACTTGATGGCATACTTCAAGCAAGACATTATAAACAATCTGGCTACTCAGCTGGATACACTTTAAGCAAAGAAGAAACAATAGTAGGCATAGGCAATGTTGGCAGAATATTGCCCTCATTGCAGACAAAAGAAGTGTTGCACATGTAAAATGGTAGCTAACATTGACACTAAGCATATCCCACCTGAGTTCAAGGAAATCCAGGGTGATGATGATCAAGTCTACTACATTGTACAAAGGAGACTATTGGCTCCAAGACAAGCTATGCCACAAGATCCATTATCCTTTACTGGGCCTTATTTTAATTCTTATCCATCTGGTAACCAATGAAAACCCTCACATCCATCCAACTATGGAGGATTGCCACCACAAACTTGGAATAACCTTCCAAATACTTGGCCAAATCACCATAACTCTCCACCCCAATGGCAACAACCTCAGGGGAATTGGAAGTAGTTTCAAGGAAATTAGTAGCCACCTCCAAGAAATTGGTAGCAAACATCTCAATGGAGGGGAGGACAAAAAAGGCCAAACCAGACAACCAGTTACACATAGCCACCTTCTCAGCCCCAACAACTTGATATAATGCCTCCTCCTAGTAGCTAAAGCTCAAACACACCTAGACCTACTCAACTACTAGCTCAGCCCACACCTAACCCAAATAACAAGCCACAATAGTAGCCAGTCTATTTTGCTGATTCAAATCAATTCCCTGCATATGTTGTGAGTGTAAGTGACATCCACTTGTATTCAAGACCCACTTTAATAGCTCCTTCCACTCCTATCATCACCAAGCTTCTTGTGGAAGAAGAGGAGCATCTAAATGTCCCCATTTAGCCAAGTGTACCTAAAAATCATGAACCAATTCTAGTCTAGCAGACTAAACAAGAATCACCATTTCCTTAGAGGTTGGAAATTGTTAAACAAAAGGATGAGAATGAGGAAACAACCATTGAAATTCTAGATCATTTGAAGCATATATGTGTCAAGATACCATTATTTTAGGCGATAAAAGATGTTCCCATATATGGGAAAGCAATTAAGGAAGCATGCCTCAAGAAGCCAGGCATGAAGAAGAAAGACCCCACTACAGTTCATGTGATGGGAAAGCTAGCTGACATCATGCTTGGGAAAGTGACTGTTCCCAAATACAATGACGTAGGTAGTCCTGTGGTAGGAGTTGTTATAAATGAGATCCAAATAAAGAATTCTCTGATTGATTTGTGAGCAACAATAAATGTGATGACTAAGGATATCTTGCAACTACTAAACATTGCAAGCATGAGACCTACTCCTACTATCCTGCAGCTCACTGATAGTTCGAATGTTAAACTTGATGGTATACTAGAGGGTCTTGTGGTAACTCTAGACTCTTGGGTATACCCAACAGATTTCATGGTTCTTTCTCCTAAAGCTACACTAGGTGGGTATCCCATTATTCTAGGAAGGCCATGGTTAGCAACAATAGATGCCTATATTGGATTCCAAATAGGAGACATGACCATTTCTAATAGAAAGTGCAGCACAAATATTGTTCTCTACCCTCTTGCTCATCCATCCCATGATATGGATAACCCCATCTGGCCTCATGTTGGTGAAGAAGCCAAGGAAATTAATTCAGTGGCACAACTCATGATGATAGGTAGGAGTCCTTTCCTATATATATAGGAAGAGGATTACATATTATCCAATATAATTCAGAACAACTATGAGACACATGAGGAATTACCTGATTCTGAGTTTGGTTCTGCTAGACCACTGCAGAAACTTTTGCCTACTCTTGCAGCTGAACTTACTGCAGCAATAGGTATGTCTCATACATTTCTGCCACATGAGCTCAAAATGCCAAGCATTAGTGAAATGGATATGGTAGAGTTAACCATACAAGTGCAAGTGTTAGAAGGGAGGTATTTGAACATTAATAGCAAGCTTACTCAGGAGCAACAATTCTCCCTTACCAACTTGTTAAAGAAGCACAAATATGCATTTGCATGGGATTATCATGACATGAAGGGATTGTACCCTAAGCTATGCACACATAGGATATATATCAAAGATGATTTCACACCAGTAAGGAAGCCACAAAGAAGAATCAATCCTAGATTAAGGGAGATTGTCAAAGAAGAACTATAGAAGTTATTGGATGTAGGATTCGTCTACCCTATTTCAGACAGCCAATGGTTTCTCCTTTGGTGATTGTACCTAAGAAGGGAGGAAAATGGTGATTCTATATTGACTAAAGGGAACTCAACTTTGCCACTAATAAGGATCATTTTCCCCTTCCTTTTATAGATCGCAATAGATTCCCTTGCACACAAGCAATATTTATCTTTTCTAGATGGATTTAGTGGCTATAAACAGATACAAATTTCACATGAGGATCAAGAGAAGACAACCTTTACCTATCCATGGGGGACTTATGCCTACTTAGTACTTCCATTAGGCTTATTCAATGCACCTGCAACTTTTCTGAGGGTAGTCATTAGCATATTTTATGATATCTCAAATGATTCCATAGAAATTTATATGGATAATTTTACTACCTATGGTGTTTATTTTAATGAAGCATTGGAAAATCTCAATAGAGTATTATAGAGATGTGAAGACCATAATATTTCCTTAAACAATGAAAAGTGCTTCATGATGATGCAGGAAGGTTTAATCCTTTGCCACTACATCTCTCTTAAAGGAATTCAAGTGGATCCTGCCAAGATTGAGGTGATCACCAATCTACCTATACCTACAAAGCAAATGTATGTTAGGAGTATCTTGGGACATGCAGGCTACTATAAGTGTTTCATCAAAGATTTTAGCAAAATGGCATCACCATTGTACAATATTCTCACTAAAGATGTTGAGTTCCAATGGACAGAAGACTATGACAAGGAATTCTCTAATCTCAAAGCAGCTTTAACTCATGCTTTGATAGAAAGGAGGAGTTGAGAATGCTATTTACTTTGTGATAAAAAACCTACAAGGAGCTAAATTTAATTATACAGTGACATACAAGGAAATTTTGGTAGTGATCTATGCCTTTAATAGATTCAAGCACTGCATAACAAACTATCATATCTTTGTGCACACATACCATGTAGCCACTAGGTACTTCATGAATAAGCCCCTGATCTCTAAACTAGGTGTTGGTTTGTTTTCCATAGACCATGCAGGCCATGTTGATAAACTAGGTGTTGGTGTGTTTTCTAGTACACCTAAGGAATCTCTAAGGAGTAGCCAATTCCTATGTTCAAGATGCTCACAGTGAATGACCAACTGACAAGATTCAATCAACGACTACAATCTCCTACACTTCAGGTTTTGTGGGACCTAGGAGGGTGTTTATTTTAGTGTCTCATTTGACTACCTCAACAAATGACATAGAAAATCATAGATCAGTTCCTCTAAAGGGTAAATAACACAATTCACTCAAAGGTTGGTTGACATTTAAGCAAATCTCCATTAATTTACTAGGAACATGGAAGATATCTCACATACATGCTTCATTGTAGATAAATTTTGAAAAATTTGTATTCTAACCCTAAATCAACAATCCATTACTTCATTATCACTCAAAATGTAAATACCAGGACAAATAGACTAGTGCCTTCATCGATTGGGCAATAGAGTCATACATTTTATGACCTATCATGTAGAAATTCTTTAAAGCTGATAATTATGGACTATTTCCATAAGGACTTACATTATGGAAACTATCTACATATAATTCATCACTTCTTATCAAATTCTCAGTAAATCACTACAAATCCAAGACCCCACTTAGAAATTTAATTGATTCATTGAATCAAAGAAAAAATGAAGGCATGCATTCAAATGAAACATTTGAAGATGAACCAAATATGCTTGATATTATATTCAAAATTTGCAGAGTGGTTTATAGAGAAGAGCATATGAACTATATGAAATTTATTTTCAATATCAGTAATTTCTACTTACCTATTTAAGATTTTCATATGTAAAGTTCAAAACAAAAGACAATTTTACCACCCTATTTTATAGTATTCCTCTATTATCTACCCTTTACGTATTAGACTTGAAGACTCAAAAATTTTGAACTCCCTACAAATGAGCCATAAATTCCCTTTTATAAAACAAGCAATCCAACAAGCTTCAGGTTCGAAATGTAGTTAGATTACAAAAATGTCATTTCATTTCGCATTTCAGTTGCATTTCCAAAATTCCCCATATGATAATTCCATTGAGATGGGGAAAGCAAAGATTGCCACAACTGTCATGAGAAAGAAGCAAATTTCTGCCAAAATTCTTTGACCGTCATGTAAGCAGCAAGACCAACGTGCAAACTGCCACGACGGAACATAGTCAACATCCAATGCCCAAAAATTGCCACACACACAGAGAGAGAAAATTACAACCACATAAATAATTTATCAACAAAAAAGTTTCATTAACCACAACCTTCTCACAACCCAGAAACCCTCTTACCAGCAACACAGAAACCAAGGTACACAACCACTTTGTGTTGTAGCAAGGGTTGGGGATGAAACCTCAAATTCAACTTCACCTTTGTCCTTTTTCAACACGGTGCCATCCTGCCCACTGGAGTCCTGATAGCCAAAGGGGGGCTAGGTAACGCCTCCACCTCAGGGGATAGAGCTCAGCCTAAGGTCGTGAGGTATCACAGGTAACTAGAGTCCATCTCCATTTTGCAATTGGACAAGTTGTTAGTATAATCAATAGGAGAGTTCTACTAACCAAATGAGCCATGACCATACCTAATTTTCCTTTGCACTTTGTCAGCTGGCCCAATAACTTCCTTCACCTTTGTTCCCATTACTTTCGAGCTCGCAGCTTGGGCTTTCAGTTGTCATCCGCATCTAGTAATCATGGGTGAAGATTCCTCTCCATGAACGCTCTTGTGAGGACTCTGTGTGAGCTTTGGGTCTATTTCGTGAGATTCCTATAAATTGAGTCTAGCAGACCTCCATGCTGGGATAGATGGGGTGCCAATCTTACTCATTCTAGTACAAGAATGTATACACTCAAACTTTGGCTCTCTACACAAACTGGGAGACTTAACAACTTAATTGCTATGGTGAAAATAACAACTCATCACTTCTATTTATTGAAGAATGTGATGATACCAATCATCAATGCTTAATGAAAATCACACACACAAACTAGGAAATTCATTGGCATGTGTATTGTCACTATTTAATTCCCAAGTGCATGGAAATTTTCAGATCACACTTCATGATTGCCAACAATTAAATCTCCACATGCACAGAGAACAATTTGATCGCATCCACAAAGAGTATATCATTAATTCCCACTAGTTGTAGAATGAAAACATTTATCATGTGCCATGTTATGAACTTTGAATATCATTCATTAATCTCATGAAGAGATGGAAAATCAAACGGCTCCATCTAGGTTGGCAAGGTTTAAAATAAAATGGTGCTTCACTGATGTGTCTCGAGCCAATGGTGTTAACCCAACTCAGATGAAAAAATCTTCGTCAGCGGGCTCCATCGATTTCTCCAATTGAGTGGATTCATCCACATGTCGAGATCTTGTTAATCTCATGGATTTTAATGAGAGTTCACTTTCTCCTCGCAAACCAACAGGGAATAGTGGAGATTATCCTTGACATTTGATCTCGGTCGTCTATTTAGAACCATGAGCCATAATCTTGATAGTGGAGATTGGGCCCCACATATGTATGAAGACATGCATCTTCATCTCACTATTCTTGCAGCTTTTAACTTGTCAGAATTTATCACCTGTGAGCTGGTGGGGTACGATCAGGATCTCTTCCCACTGCCTCGAGTCTCAAAACCTATGTACATGGAAATGTTAGAATTTAATAAATGGCCTTGGTTAGGCCAAAGGTGATATGACCCTCACAGGCTAATGACTTAAGCTTAGATCACCAGGGAAATTTAAGACCCAACTTTAGGAAATAGCTAAGGTCGATGGGATGAATCGGTGACCGATACTCTTAACCAAAGGGACCGGAAAATGAATGTGCACTGTGGCTTAAGTAATGACTTAACAAACTGATGACTAGAAAAGTAGGTCAATGAAGCATTAGAAGACTTGAATGCTTTCAAAGGAAAAACCCTACTCACACATGGGGAAAAGGGTTTTGAGTGCCAACAAGGTCTATGGGATGCTTAAAATTTGGCAAATTTTTGAAGCTTCGTCAGTGGCTCATGCTTTCGGACATATACCCCTAGTGGGTAGAATGAGAATCCGAATCTTAGGTTAAAGTAGACCAGGGTAGAAGACCAAAACCTAGGAGCTTACCTCGACAAGGAAAGAAAACACACCAGACCAACCTATGTACACTATTTACAAAATATACATTGCAATTCATTTCCATAAGGTGGAGGCCCCAGGCCCCCAAAATTTATGGACAATTCTTTCCTCTATCAAATACTTTGGCATGTTTTATTGGTAATGGGTCCATATTGACATTGTGCAATTCAAAGCCACTAGCACCATCACAATCAACACATCCCATGACATTTGATGTAACAATGCCATATTTATCTATCCCCATCATAGGTTCATCAAACTGGAACGAGAAGATGAAACCCTCATACTCCACACTATCATGAAGTGTAAAAACACTTTCCATTTTCTCATCAAACTTGAAAGCCTCATAGACACTCTGGCTCACACTTGGCTAGTCTATTAAAGGATCAGGGAAATGGAAAAAATGATCAAGCATATCTTTAATTTTTTTGTCACAAGTGTTGCCTTTATGAGATGAAAAAAGTTTCATGATTAGGGGTATGTGCAGGATCATCATGGAAAAAATAGGCCCTTAAGTGGCAAAAAATTCAGAAAAATTAGAGTTAGGCAACTTGACGTAAAAATTTGAATAAGTTATTTATATTATTTCAAAAATATGTAAGAATAGAATCTGTAGGAAATTGAATGTAGTTTCTAAACTACTAGGTTTGTTTAAAAAAAAAATCTATTTGGTGAAAATTTGAAATTTCATGTTGGTGTGAATAATTGTCTTATACCTAGCTTATTCATTCACTAGGTAATTAGGGGACATATTCACATGGTTAAGTTTACTTAGGATAAAAGATTCTTTCTAGAAGCTTAGTTGGCTTATCTAGAACTTATCTTATCTAGCAAGGATGCATCATTTCCTAGGTGATTAGGTTGTTGGTTGTCTCATGTCATAGGATCATGACATTTGTCAACGTCATATTCATTCATATCTCTCAACCTTGCCCATATAAGCAAGGCATCTCTTGTACATTTGTATTCAAGCTTAAGCTAATATGAAGCAATTCAGCCATTAATCAATCTTGCATTGTGAAGCAAGCATTCTTGCCATTCTCTCTCTTGTGGAAGTGGTTTTGGTCGCAACTGATCTTGGGGGTGTTGAGGAGTCACCATTAACTCCTACATGGTATCAGAGCTCTCCAGGTGTTGCAGATTCCTTCCCAGATTTGAGGGTGATATTTTGGCTTGAATATTTTTGTTGGGTGCAGATTGGGGTTTCAATAGCCTCACGGTTGAGTTCAGAAGGCTCCGCAGAAGAATTTTGACTATAAATTCGCCTATATTGGGTAAAGTTGTTTTTGAGGCAATTTTTTTTTTTGCTGGAACAACCTTCTCAGCGGTATGATCTTTCTTATTTTTCGTAAAAAAATATTTTGTTGAATATTTTCTGCGATATATTATTCATAAATTTGGGGAAAAATTTTCTATATTGGGCAAAATATAATTGTAAGGTTTTGGGAAAAATTATAGTTTGGGGTTTTTTTTAAAATATTTGTGGACCTATATTAATCGGTCATTGCCAGAGAATATACTCTTCCTTGAATATTACACAAGGCATATTCTGCAACATCATTTTGATTTGGCATCATTGTCAAATCTACCGCTGACCCATATTCTAGATCCGGGTACTTCACCGTCCATCAGATCTTGTAGTCCTCTGAGGTACAAAGCCTTCAAATTGGCCCTATCAAAGTCAAGGGGTGTCGGCATATTGATTTCATCTGCATCGACTAAAGGCAGTGTCTAATGTCAATTTTCGGTCTGTGATTACTACCTCCGGTTAGATCAACTGCAATCGGCTGTCATTGTGAGAGCCTGCCCTGGTCATCGGATCCGTATCCTCCATTGTGGTTTCCACATTTCCCAGTCAGATCTAATCATCAGTTGGTACTATTCTACGGCCCTCATCCACTCACATCGACGCTCCAACATTGATTGTTTGCATTTCTGTGGAATGGTCACATTGGCATCCCTCTATCATAAAACCAGTGGTTATCTCATTTATATCGGGCCATCTCCTTCCGCGGGTACGAATCCTTGGTTTCCGCATTGTCTTATCCTGCATTCAATCATACATTGGCTAGTCAATGGTACTCATGCCTTCAATGTCTGCTTATGGTACAAAGTTTTTTTAATCACAATTTATAAGCTTTGTTTTGGCAGTATTGTTTTGAATATTGTACAAGAAGGCCGATATTTGTTATTTGGTCTTTTAATGTACTTGGCTGACCATGTATTAAGCCCAACCATGTAATTTTCCTTAAAACTTGCTATTACGCCCGAGGTCATATTGGTGACTGTGTTTTAGCCCTTGGTGCCGAAAATTTGCACCATTTTAGCCTTGTAATTGCCCCAAGTGCCTATTTATAGGCCTTTTTTTCATTTTATCATAACTTTTGCATACGTAGACCATTTTCCAGAAACGAGATATCGTCAGAAAGCTGGAAGAGTCAACTTTTCAGTGGTGCAGATATTTTGTAGAGATTTTGTAGTTTTGTGCCATATTTTCTAGGTTGAAGATAGATCTCTATTTTTGGCTTTTGAAGCTCATATATTTGTAAATGGATGACTTAATTACTTTGGAGAAAGGGAACTATAGGCAATGGAGTAATTTAATACTCACTCATCTTGGTGAGGGGAATCTATTGTCCTATTTGTTTGATAAAGTTCCTTGTCCTAGCACAGCTGATGAGTATTGCATTTGGAAAGGCTTCAGGGCTGCTATCTTTAGAGTTATTTTTGAAAATGTAGATGATGAATTTTTGGAGACACTTATTCACTTCCAATGTCCTCATGCTCTTTGGAATCACATTAGAGAGGTGCATGAAGATCATGATTCTTCTCCATCTCTTGAAGGTCCTCTTTCCAACTCACATGTGCTTCTTCATTCTTTAGAGTTGATAACCCATGCTTGTGATCCTTTGGAGGAGATTGCAGATGCTTCAGAGGTTCCTGATTCTTCATCTTATGTTGTTGAATCATTGAGTACTACCAGTGATTCAATGCAACATGTATCTGATAGTCTTCCTGATTGGGATTCTTATTTGACAAACATTGCTTCTTTGTTTGTGGAGTCTCACATTTCAGACTTGGAGGACCAATTTGAGGGTTTATCTCTCTTATTTGATGATAGTCATGGATCAACTATTGTCACTTCATGTTTGTCTTTGGAGCTTGTTCAAGATTAGTTTCCATTGGTTCCTGGTTTGTCACAGTTTGTTGTGATTGGGCATGTACCTGATTGGATTGTGGCATCATCTTCATCATCCAAGAACATGGCAACACATGAGTAGATTTTAGAGACACAATCTTCCTACATTTGGATTCCTCTTCCTACCACTTCCTATCCAGAATGGGAATCATTCCTACATTTGTACTTGGTGTATCTTCTTCCTAAGGGGAGAAACATTGTTTGTAGGCATTGGATTTTGTTTTTTCTTCAGACTTTAACCATGTTTGTAGGTGATCATACATTATGGGGGGATATCTTATCTCTCTACTTCCCTCTTATGGGGGGGTCATTTATTGTATATACATGATGCATGTTGTCCTTGGTGGGTATCATTGAGTCCTCCATACATCATGTTGTCTTGTTTTATTTCTCTCTTTTGGAGAGGAGTTTTGTCCCACTGGGTTTTCTCCTTTTCTCCTCTTGTGAGAGATTGCATATTTTCATTTGCATTGTAAATGGGTACCTAACATGGCCTAGTAGCTGGGACCCATGGTCATAATCTTTGCATAGTGCGCATAATAATCTTCTCCCTAAGTTGCACTTAAGGGGGGGTGTTGGTGTGAATAATTATCTTGTACCTAGCTTATTCATTCACTAGGTAGTTAGGGGACATATTCACATGGTTAAGTTTACTTAGGATAAAAGATTCTTTCTAGAAGCTTAGTTGGCTTATCTAGAACTTATCTTATCTAGCTAGGATGCATCATTTCCTAGGTGATTAGGTTGTTGGTTGTCTCATGTCATAGGATCATGACATTTGTCAACATCATATTCATTCATATCTCTCAACCTTGCCCATATAAGCAAGGCATCTCTTGTACATTTGTATTCAAGTTTAAGCTAATATGAAGCAATTCGACCATTAATCAATCTTGCATTGTGAAGCAAGCATTCTTGCCATTCTCTCTCTTGTGGAAGTGGTTTTGGTCGCAACTGATCTTGGGGGTGTTGAGGAGTCACCATTAACTCCTACATTTCAATGAAGTGGTACTTAAATTTCAAGGAAAAAATAAGAAGTAGGTGTCTATCTAACCACCCTAACCATAATAAAATGATAATATTTTTGTAGATGATTTTAGATATAAGTAGAGGACTCATGCCCTGATGTGATGCATATTTTTTTGTAATTTTTTTCCAAGTAAATAATTAATTATGAATTGTTTATTACAACTTTTTAAAAAATATAAAAACTCGTCTGTCTGACCACTTTAACTTGGTCAAAACTTCATGAAATTCAACTTTTCTTTTTTTAATCCTATAGTATACAAAGCATAGAATGTGACACATTTTTTGGATTCAAAAAATGTGATACTGTTTGAAAGCTATAGATGTTTTCCAATCAACCTATCAATCAAGACTTTAGTCGTAATCTGAATAGAAAATAAATAATAATTACTTATTAAATTCAAATTAAAGCATGATTTTTATCAGTGGAAAGTTAAGAATCTCCTTTAAAAACCCTTTTTTTTCATCAATTTTGGGTAAAAAGATAGTCGTTAGCCACATACCCATCATATTGCCACTTTTTGGCCCATAATGATCCTGCACATACCCTTAGGTCCATCAGATAAAGAGTATCTACAAAGAACTCCACTGTAGCTTCATACTGACTTGTATCATTCCCTTGGTTACCTATTCCTTTATACTACTCCACACATGGATGAAATAGTATTGCAATTTTTACATACTCTATATAATCATCAAATAATTCCTTTTTTTCAACATAAAACAATGTTGCCTCGGTATCCATGCAGTCATCATGTGGAACATGAATAACTAACATTTCAATTACCTCTTCAAGTACACAACCTATCACCATAGGAAATTCCATACAATCAGCTACATCCTTTTGGACATCCATGCTTCATCCAAAGATGACATCATAGTCTTGAACTTCTTTATCATGTGAGCTATTGTCACATTTAGATTCCAACAAATCTGAGGCATTCTCTTGATACTTATCAAGCATAATATGTTGAATTACATGTTGGGAAGCTAATTCACCAGTGTTTGTGACTCCATATCCTCCATTTAAGTAGGAGACCATCAAGTCAGGGGTGACATTTTCAAAGGAAAAGATGCCAATCTTAACATCACCTTGATCTTTTTTTGTACCCTCCATAGCACATCCACTCGTAGTACTTGATAAATACTCATCAAGGGTATCTTCAAAAAGAGGATTACTTCTACACCAATAGGTATTATCATTTATAGCCTTACTGCCCAATGTAGATTCATCAAATAAAGTATTTTTCCATACCTTCATGATAATTGGATGCATCTCATCTTCCTTAGTGTTAGAATTTCAACAATTCTAATAATTAGTACACTCAAATTCAGTGTAATCACTTGAAGAACAAATAGACATTCTCAACATACTCCTCATCATTTCCACTCACAATAATTGACCCACATTTAGAAAACTCTTCACATGAAGAGAATTGCTCACTTCCTAGGAAACATACACCTTCAAGGCTATTAACATATCCCCTACTAGAAGCAAGGGATTCCATCTCCACTTCATAAGAAGAATCATATTCAATAGAAGACTGTCCAAACTTGATCTCATCACTTTGATTCCTCATTTGTGCCATCTCATTGAAACCAAGTGGATTCCCCTCACTGGTTGGTGTATGATGAGCACTGGCTGAATTAGTTTGTGAGGTTTCATCGTGTACTTCTTGTATTTCCTCATAGCTTATGACATCCCAAGGAAGATATTAGGCATTACCTTCTTGTTCTCTTACTCTATCTCTTCTTCCTCATCAGTGCTACATGCAGTTGCTTCTATGTTGCTTGTAAAATGACAACATTCAACAATTAGTTGCCCATACTCTAATGCTTCTCTTTGATCTATCAACCTTAGCCTTTGATTCTCCTCACTATTGTAGTTATTTCCCATTTTCTTGGAAATAGCTAGGGGCATATGACCATGCCCAATTTCTTCCATAGTGTTTATCCAATCTACCACTTGATCAAGGCTATGAGGCTTCTGATTCTTAGACCACTGGCTTGATCCTAATATGTAAGCTTCACAAAACAAATTGACACACATTAAATCACTAGGCCTAAAAATCTTGGGTATCTCCATCAAAACATCCAAGAATCTTGAGAACAAGTCATATGGTGACTCATTCACATGTATCTTCATTTCATACAAGTTTCTAATAGAAAAAATCAAGTCAGCCTTCCCCATCCTAGGTTGGTGTAAGGTTGATGCTTGCTCATATTCTGCACCTAGTGGGAGTAATGCAAATGCAACATTTGTGGGATCCTTTTCTTGGAAAACCCTTTTACCTCTTGATTTGCTTGGTTCAATAGCTTAAATGCTATTAGAACTATTACTAGCAATCATAGGTCCCCTCATAATTGAGTATTTCAAATTATTCTCAATGTTTATTTCCTCTTGGTAGGCTTGTTGTAAGGTGGCAGGCTCTTTATCTCTTAACAAAAAGATCATCTTACTATCAAATGCTCCCAAATATACAACCAAACACTTTGCATCATTTGGTATCATGTGCTCAAGGATTTCTCTTATGACTTTGGAAAATCCAAGGTTGAAAGAAGGAGACCAATTCCCCTTTATCCTTAGAAATCTCCATGAAATTATTTCTTGCAACACTTGGGTTTATCTTTTCACCAAACTAGTCCATGAAGGCTTCCTTAAGTTCACCCCAACAATGTATAGAGGAAATAGGCAGAAAAGAGAACTAGTCTCTTGCATCTCCTTTTAGGGATTGAACAAATAACTTCATAACCAGATCTTTAGGGTCTATTTCATAATCACCCATCACATCAGCAAATGCTTGCATTTGCCTACTTGCTGACTCTGACTTTTCACTACTGAATCTTGGTAATTTTTCCCTAACCTTGGGTGGCACCACATTTGGGTAAACAAAAATATGGTCACAGCTAATAGCCTTGTACCTATAAGTACTAAAATTTCCTTGGTGAGACAATGACTATTCACCATGCATGCTCTTTTTCATATTTATACCAAATAAGGCGATTCAACAACTTGTGCCTAATTCTTGAAAAGGAATTTAAAATATACCTAAAAATTATACAATATTACCCAATTCCCTTTGTGAAATATGATCCTAAGCCTCAACATGTGTATTTCTCACAAATGCTACCTAATATCTAACAATTTAACATGCTCATTCCATCATGATGCAAGAATTTAACTTATACGCAAAAGTATGCTATAATATTACTATCATTCCCTCATCTAGTGCTAATTCACTCATTATGAAATCATTTACATCTCAAGTATGGGAAAATTCATCTTGATTTATCAATAATACAATCCTATTTCTTTATATTCTATGAAAATACCTGGTAATTTGTGGTGAGTCACTATCCTTTGCCTTTAAATTGCAAATCCGGTCAATTGATGTAATGTTTAATAGGTTCTTTGAGTCAAAGTCACCACCTCCTTCCAGAGGACTGAACTTCAAGTGAGATGGAGTTTCTTTACAAGTATTACACATTTTTGGCTATCTTCCACAATAGAGTCACATTTGGATCCTTCAATCTTTGTTGCACTCTAATTATTTACCAGATTCAAGAATTTGTCATTATCCAATCGAGATGTTCGGGTTCACTTTACCCTTTGAATTGGAATTTTGTATCTACAATTGGAGAAGGAGAGTCCCCAGCAGAGTCACCATTATGTTGGTGTTTTTTCCAGTACACCTAAGGAATCTCTAAGGAGTAGCCAATTACTATGTTCAAGACCTCACAGTGAATGGCCAACTAACAAGATTCAGTTGAAGACTGCAATCTCCTACACTTTAGGTTCTGTGGGACCTAGGAGGGTGTTCCTTTTAGTGTCCCATTTGAACACCTCATTAATTGACATAGAAAATCATGGATCAGTTCCTATAAAGGGTAAATAACATAATTCACTCAAAGGTTTGATGATCTTTAAGCAAATCTCCATCAATTTACCAGGAACGGGGAAGATATCTCACATAGATGCTTCATTGCAGATAAATTTTAAAGATTTTTATTCTAACCCTGAATCAACAATCAAATACTTCATTATCACTCAAAATGTAAATACCAGGATAAATAGACTAGTGCCTTCATCGATTGGGTAATAGATTCATACATATTAGGACCTATCATGCAAAAATTCTTTAAAGCTAATAATTATGGACTATTTCCATAATGACTTACATTATGGAAACTCTCTGCATATAATTCATCACTTCTTATCAAATTCTTAGTAAATCACTACAAATCCATGACCCTAGTTAGACATTTAATTGATTGATTGAATCAAAGAAAAAAAAAAAGGCATGCATTCAAATGAAACATTTGAAGATGAACCAAATATACTTGATATTATATTCAAAATTTGCAGAGTCGTTTGTAGAGAAGAGCATATTAACTATATGAAATTTATTTTCGATATCAGTAATTTCTACATAACTATTTAAGATTTTCATTTGTAAAGTTCAAAACCCAAGACAATTTTTACCAACCTATTTTCTGGTATTCCTTTATTATCTACCCTTTATGTATCAGACTTGAAGACTCAAAAATTTTGAACTCCCTAAATGAGCCCTGAATTCCCTTTTATAGAACAAGGGAGCCAACAAGCTTCAGGCTCGAAATGTAGTTACATTACAAAAATGTCATTTCATTTTGCATTTCAGCTGCATTTCCAAAATTCCACACATTATAATTTTGTTGAGACGGGGAAAGAAAAAATTGCCACAAGCATCATGAGGAAGAAGCAAAGTGCTACCAAAATTCTTCGACTTCCATGTAAGTAGCAAGAGTAATGCCCAAACCACCATGATGACACACAGTTAACATCTAACGCCCAAAAATTACCATGCACGCAGAGAGAGAAAATGACAACCACAAAAATCATTTATCAACACAAAAATTTCATTAAACACCACCTTCTCACAAACCAGAATCCCTCTTACCAGTAACATGCACACCACGGTACACACAGCCACTTCGTGTTGTAGCAAAGGTTGGGGATGAAGCCTCAACTTCACCTTCATGTTTGTACTATTTCAACATGACACTATGCCACCCACTTGGAGTCCTAATAGCCAAAGGGGGGATAGAGCTTAGCCTAAGGTCGTGAGGTACCGGCGGTAACTAGAGTTCATCTCCATTTCGCTATCGGATGGGCTATCAGTAACATCAATAGAAGAGTTCTTCCTACCAAATGAGCCATGACCGTACCTAATTTTCCTCTGCACTCTGTCGGATGGAACAACAACTTCCTTCACTCTCGTGCACATTACTTTTGAGCTTGCAACCTAGGCTTTCAGTCAGCGGCTACATCTGGTAATCATGGGTGAAGATTCCTTGCCATGGATGCTCTTGTGAGCACTCTATGTGAGCTCAGAGTCTATTCCATGAGATTCTTGCAAATTGAGTCTAGTAGACCTCTATGTTGGGATAGACGAGGTGCCATCCTTACTCTTTCTAGTACAAGAAAATATACACTCAAACTTCAGCTCTCTGCACAAACTAGAAGACTTAATGACTTAATTGCTATGGTGAAAATAACAACTCATCACTTCTATTTATTAATGAATGTGATGATACCAATCATCAGTGCTTAATGAAAAACACACGCGCAAACTGGGAAATTTGTTGGCATGCATATTGTCACCATTTAATTCCCAAGTGCATGGAAATCTACAAATCGCACTTCATGATTGCTAGCAAGTAAATCTCCACAAGCACAAAGATCAATTTGATCACATTTGCAGAGAGTATATCATTAATGCCCACTGGTTGCAGAATGAAAATGGCTATCACCTATCATGTTATCAACTTTGAATATTGGTCATTAATCTCACGATGAGATGGCAAATCAAACGGCTCCATTTAGGTTGGCAAGGTTTGAAATCCAACAGTGCTTCACTGATGTGTCCCTCGCCAATGGTGTTAACCCACCTTGGGTGACAACTTCTCCATCAGTGGGCTCCATCCATCTCTCCAACTAGGTGGATTGATCCATGTGTCGAGATATCCCTGATCTCGTGGCTTTTAACGAGCATTGACTTTCTCCTCGAGAGCCAATGGGGAATGATGGAGATTATCCCTGACATTTGATCTTGGCTGTCAGTTTAGAACCACAAGCCATAAGCTTGATAGTGGGGACTAGGCCCCATATCCATATGAAGACGTCTTCATCTTGTTGTTCTTGTAGCTTTTAACCTGCTAACATTTATCACTCGCGAGGTGGTGGGGTACGGTTAGTATCTCTTCCCATTGCCTCAAATTTGAAAACCTACGTACATGGTAAGGTTAGCATTTAATAAATGGCCTTGGTTAGGCTGATGGTGATATGACCCTCGCAGGCTAATGACTTAAGCTTAGATCTTAGGGGAAAATTAAGACCCAACTTTAGGAAATAGCTAAGATCAATGGGACGACTAGGTGACTGACGCTCTTAACCAAAGGGGTCGGTAAACGAACGTGCATTGTGGATTAAGTAATGACTTAACAAACTGGCGATTGGAAAAGCAGGTCAATGAAGCATTAGAAGACTTGACTAATTCCAAAGGAAAAACCCTACTCACACATGGGGAAAAGGGTTTTGAGTGCCAATAGGGTCTATGGGCTACTTAAAAATTGGAAATTTTTTGAAGCTCCATCACTAGGGAAGGCTAATGTTGTAGCAAACTTTCTTTCTAGACTGACTCCATCAAAAGATACTAAGTAATTGATGAATTTGTCCTTGATGAATATTTATTTTCCATTAGTGTGCATACACCCTAGTATGCTGACATATCTAATTATCTAGTCATAGGGAGAGCTCCTCCTCATTTCTCTCCAAAAGAGAGAAGCATGCTCATTGAGAAAACTATTCCTTTATCATGGATTGCAGGATATTTGTTCTACACTGGACTAGACCATGTCATGAGGGGATGTGTGAGGGCCGATGAGACATATGATATATTGCATGCATGTCACAATGAAGCCTATGGAGAACATTTTGCAGCCAAGAGGACAACAATGAAGATTTTGAACACAAGATATTACTGGCCCACACTCAGCAAGGATGTAGGGAAATATACAAGGATGTGTGATAAATGCCAGAGGATGGGTCAGCAACCAAATATGATGTGATTCCCCTATACCCCCAAGTAGTAATCACTCCATTTGATAAATGGGGATTGGATTTTGTAGGACCCATTGACCCTCCATCAAATGGAAAATCCTATATCTTGGTCTAAATTGATTATGTGACCAAGTGGGTTGAAGTTAAAGCAATGAAGCGTGTAAGAGATAATAAGGTTGCATAATTTCTTTATGAGGAAATTTTCACTCGTTATGGAGTTCCAAGGGAGATAGTGACTGATTAGGGGACACAATTTACTTTAACCCTCTTCACAACACTATTTAATGAATATAATGTGAGGCACAAAAAGCCTACTCCTTATCACCCTCAGGCTAATGGCCAAGTTGAGGTGACCAACATGGAAATTGAAGCCATTTTGACCAAAATAGTGGCTATCCATTGGAAGGATTGGGAAAATAGGCTTCCAGAAGTTGTTTGGGCCTATTGGATCACCTGGAAAATAACCATAGGCTTCACTCCTTTTGAATTACTATATGGGAAGATAGCTATGATTCCCATTGAATTTAAGCATAAGACTCATATGACTGCACTAGACTTAGGAATGGATATCTCCGAGGCACAAAAGGACAAAATTATGTAGCTGAATAATTTGGATGAGATGAGAAAGATAGCCTTGCATCACATAGAGGTAGTGTAGAATCAGAGAATAAAGTGGCATAAAAATTCATAAAGGACAAGAAATTCCAGCCAGGTGACTAGGCACTCCTTTATGACTCATGGTATCAAGATAACATAGTGAAATTGTAGACTAGGTGGTTGGGACCATATAAAGTTGCAGAAGTGTTTCCCAATGGAGCTCTAAAACTCACCACCATTGACCCTGCCAGATTCAAACTTCTAGTCAATGGTCACCGTTTAAGGTTGTATCACAAGCCAAAATCTAAGGAAGAGTTCATGCAAAAAATTAACCAGCACCCAACTTCTGAAATTCTTGCAGCCTAAGGAAGCAAACCTAGTGTCCCTCCTTCTGACTGATCTAAATAGACATGCAATCGCTTCATAATAAATACCTCCACTTTGTGGGAGTCCACTTCTTCATTAATCCACAAATTTTCCCATCCATCTCCACCTTTCTCTCTCTTCCATCACTCTGCCATAACTTCACTTCATTCTACTTCACTTCATTCCATCTCCACTTTCATTAATTGCTCAAATGTCTTCTTAAAAGGTGACCAATACTTCCTCAATATTCTTTGCAATAGATATTCCAATAATTCAGGTACGTGTGAATCAATTTGTTACATATTAATTATCTTTTAGTACATTTATTTAGTTCTTGTACATTAATGTAGATGTTCTACATAGCATGTAATTATCCCCTACCCTTTCAAATCACCATTACCACCTCACATGTGAGGACACATGCTCAAATTTAGGTTTAGGGGGAGTTTGAATAACATGTCCACGTGTCATTCCATGTTGGTCCATATCAACAAATTTGAACTAAGCCAATTTTAATGATAAATTGAAGTGACAACTTATATGTGTAAGATGTCACTGAACCACTGCTATTTCTTTCAATAATACCCCTCATTAATGAACCTTTACTGAATAGTCATAATTTCAAATGTTACCCAATGAAAGTAATTTAGTAAGCTACATGACATTGCCATTCAATATGACAAAAAGAAGAATTGTAGGAAGAAGAAGTTGGTATTTCTTTGAAAGAAATTGCAAAAAAGGAAATTTAGTAGAGTGCTTGTTTATTGAGGGAAGCTGAACGATGGGAGGACAACTAATTCGAAGTGAATCGATGGTTCGGGTATGTGTAGGATCATGATGGGCCAAAAAGTGGCAATATGGTTGGGTATGTGGCTGACGACATTTTTTTTACCCAAAATTGATGAAACAAAAAGGGTTTTTAAAGGAGATTCTCATATTTCCACCAATATAAATTATACTTTAATTTGAATTTAATCAGTGATTATTATTCATTTTCTATTCAAATTACGACTAAAGTCCTAATTGATAGACTGATTGAAAAAAATCTATAGCTTTCAAACGATATCACATTTTTTGAATCCAAAACATGTGCCACATTCTATGCTTCACATACTATGTGATTAAAAAAAGAAAAATTGAATTTCATGAATTTTTGACCAAGTTAAGGTGGTCGACATATGAGTTTTTATGTTTTTCAAAGTTGTAATAAAAATTCATAATTAATTATTTACTTGGAAAAAATTACAAAAAATATGCATCACATCGAGACATGAGTCCTCTACTTATATCTAAAATCTTATAAAAAATATTATCATTTTATTATGGTTAGGGTGGTATTCCTAAAATTTAAGTACTCTGCATTGAAATTTCAAATTTTCACCAAATAGATTTTTTTAAACAAACCTAGTAGTTTAGAAACTACATTCAATTTTCTGCAGATTCTATTCTTACATATTTTTAAAATAATATAGATAACTTATTCAAATTTTTACGTCAAGTTGCCTAACTCTGATTTTTTTGATTTTTTGCCACTTAAGGGCCTATTTTTTCCATGATGATCTTGCACATACCCATTCATAATGTGGTAATGCATGATGCACCTTCTTTGCAAGAATTTAAAAATTACTGATGGTTAAACTATTTCTTAAAGATTGACAGTTATAATGAATACATTGCGTAGGAATTTGCATACAGATTTTCTAAAGGAAAGACCATGGTAAAAGGATTGGTGGTAATAGCTAGTGAAGAGAGGATTGCAGAAGTGATAGGGTTTCCTATCGATGGTGAACATTACCTTGCTACTAGAGATGCAAGGTAAGCTAGGGCTAAGTTTACTGAACCTGGTTACCCTCTATTGGATGTGGACAAGCATGGTACGAAGAGAACCTCTCTACCTGAGCCTTGGAAGCAAGTAGTTGTCCACATTGTGAAGTACATTACTTGTGAAGGTGGCCAGTTGAACCTACATTCTGTTCTCTTCAAACTCCTGAATCATATGAGGCATGGGAGAAGAATGAACATGCCAAATGTGTTATATCATCTTCTTTCAATCATGGTGAATGAAACCCAAAAAGGTAGGGATAATTCTATCTCCTGCCATTGTTTGATCAAGTTATTAGTAGAGAAATATCTACATGATGTGTATGATATGACTTGCGAGGAATTTTTAAATATTGATCAATTTAGACCAGAGCATTTGTGACCTAGGGTTTTTCCTCAACCTCGTTGGGTTAGTAGGAGAGTAAGTATTGTTGAAACCACTCCTGGAGCCTCAACTTCTAGTGCAAGCCCTAGTGTAAACCCTCCTACAACTGAGCAAACTATATAGATTAGTTCTTCTGAGACATAACATTAAGACAAAGATAATTCAACTTTAGACTCTGACGATGATATCCCTCTTGAAACCCTAGTTTGAACTAGGGAAAAAAAGAAAGAGGTAGAAATGAGGAAGGGAAAGGCTAAAAAGAAAATGGTAGGAAAAGAAGTGCCAAGCTGTAAGAAATTGAAGGATGACACTATTCTTCTTGCAACCGAAGGAAAACATGAAATCCCTCCTATAAAATCAAGACTAGTTGGGCCAGTTGCTGGTGTGAGTTCAATGAGAAGCCCTAGGCCTTAAGGAACATCACAAGAGGACATAGAAGCCTTAATGGGGTAGATGAGCATTAAGGAAAAGGACATTTTTGAGGAATAGGAAAATATAAGGTTGGCAGAGCTTGCTGCCATCATAGAACAGGTTGAGAGTCAAGAGTATGATGAATATCAGGAGATCCTATTGCAAGAGAAAGAGTTCCTATAGCAAGAGAAAGAACCCCCATAACCAGAATTGGGTGAACAATTAGAATCCCTATAGTAGGTGTCATATGAAGAGCAAGAATTAGTGCTAGGAAAATTTTTGGTAGGAATACATAGATGTTGGTATGTGGTGACTGATTATTCTATACTCTATAGCCCATGGTATACTGTACACCCTAGCATGTATCCTTGCTGGGGTCCGAAAAATTTTCTTCCTACTTTTTTGCGTCATTACTGAAAAAGGGAAAAATCAATGAAAAAAAGAAAAATTTGATTTTGTAGAACCCAAAATCTTGAAGCTTCTAAGCTTGATAAAAAGGGGTTTGGATGGGTGTTACATGATAATTATGAAAAACATGATTATTCTCAAGATTGTAATAGGTTTTTGCACTGGATAATAAAATCATTGGATGACTGCAGTTTGGTGGATGTAGCCAGGATTGGGTGAACCACGTTAAATTCTCTGTGTTATAATTTATTCTATGTGTGTTTTAGTTTCTCTGTTTATTAATTAAATCTACATTTAATTGTTAGATATCTACCATTTATAACCCTAACAAGTGGTATCAGAGTGGGTTGTGTTTTGATTATCATCTTTAGGAAGGTCTCACAGTTGAGTGGGAGTAATGGCAGACGAGGGTAAGAAGGTTGAAAAGTTTAATGGGCAGAACTATCAGTTATGGAAGATGCAGATGGAGGAATACCTCTATCAAAAGGATTTATGGTGGCCATTGGAAGGGAAAACCAAGAAACCCCAAGCAATGTTTGATGAGGACTGGGAGATTTTGGATAGAAAGGCTCTTAGCAGTATTCATTTATGCCTGGCACAATTGGTGGCATTCAATATTACAAAAGAAAAGACAACTCAAGAGTTGATGGAAACCCTGGCGAAGTTATATGAAAATCCTTCCGCTTTGAATAAGGTATTTCTTATGAAGCGCTTATTTAATATGAAAATGGTAGAAGGTGGTTCACTTACTGATCATTTAAATGAGTGTAATACGGTCACTAGTCAATTAGCTCCTGAAAAAGTAAACTTTGATAAAGAAGTTAGGGCTCTTTTGATTATGTGTTCTTTGCTTGAAAGCTGGAATAGCTTGGTAATGGTTGTTAACAATTCTATTTCTGGTTCGAATACATTGAAATTTGATGATGTTGTTGGTGTTATTTTGAGTGAGGAAATTTATAGGAAAAGCTCAGGTGGAACATCCACATCAAGCAGTGTTTTGAATGCAGAAAGCAGGGGAAGAACAAAGGAGAGAGGAAAAGTTTTTGGAAATCATGGGAAGTCATGAGGAAAATCAAAGGATAGAAGGTCCCAATCTAGAGACAAGAGGGATTGTTGGTACTGTGGTAAGCCAGGTCATTTAAAGAAAGATTTTTGGTCTCCGAAAAATAAAGGAGACAAAAAAGAAGGAAGTAAAGAGGCAAATGTGGTAAGTAATAAATCTGATGAGGATGCTTTGATTCTTTCCCTTGATAATGCTGACGATTCTTGGGTGTTAGATTCAGGGGCTTCATTTCATGCTACCCCCCATAGAAGTTATTTTCTTGATTATGTCCAAGGGGATTTTGGTTTAGTTTATTTAGGAGATAACGAACCCTGTCAAATTGTTGGAAAGGGAAGAATCAAGATTAGGTTGCAGAATGGGAATCATTGGCTACTACATGAGGTAAGGCATGTTCCAAAGTTAAGCAAAAATTTAATTTCAGCAGGGTGACTAGATGATGAAGGTTGTGTTGTTACATTTAGTGATAAAAATTGGAAGGTCACAAAGCGTGCCTTAGTGGTAGAAAAAGGTGTGAAAGTAGGAACCTTATATCTTTGTATAGGTCATACTGTTCCTTCTACTTTAATTGTTATGAAAAAAGGTCAATGTTCAAGAATAGTTGCTGCAATTCAGCGAATAGAAGATCATACAGTTGTTGTGGACTCTGAATCAACACTGTGGCATAATAGACTTGGGAATATGAGTGCAAAAGGTATGAAATTACTTCATTCAAATAATTTTTTACTAGGTCTAAAATGTGTTAATATGGATTTATGTGAAAGTTGTGTGTATGGAAAACAAAAGAGAGTAAGTTTTCTCAAGGATGGGAAGCCAAAGAAACATGCGAAATTAGAGCTTGTGCATACAGATGTATGGGGACCAGCTTAGGTATCTTCTCTTGGTGGCTCTTTGTATTATGTTACATTCATTGATGATACAACTAGGAAGGTATGGATTTATTTCCTTAGGCATAAATCTGATGTATTTGAAAATTTTAAAAAATGGAGAAGCTTGGTTGAGAATGAGATGGGTAAAATGATAAAATGTCTCAGATCTGATAATGGTGGTCAGTATTGCAGCAAAGAGTTTGAAGATTATTGTTCCTCTAATGGTATCCATAGGAAAAAAATGGTTCCAAGGAGTCCACAAGAAAATGAAGTGGCTGAGAACATGAATAGAACAATAATGGAGTGTGCATAGACTATGAGATTGCATGTTGGGATGCCTTTAAAAATGTGGGAAGAGACTATAAACACTGTTGTTTATTTAATTAATAGAGGTCCCTCTAATCCTTTGGGTTGTGGTATTCCATAGGAAGCATGGAAAGGTAAGAAGGTGAGTTATTCTTTTCTCAAAACCTTCGGTTGTGAAGCATTTGCACATGTAGATTCTGAAAATAGAACCAAGCTTGATGCAAAATCAAAGAAATGCATATTTGTTGGATATGGTATTGATGAATTTGGTTATAGGCTTTTGTATTTTGAAATTAAAAAAATTGTGAGAAGTAGGGATATCATATTCAATAAGAAAGTTTTGTACAAGGATTTGTTGATGTAGCATGAGAAGAAAGAAAATGACTATGCAGTGTTGGATGATATTCCAAACAATGATGTTTCAGTGGTTCCTCATGTCGAGCAGCAATAACAACAACAAATACCACAAAATCCTATTAGACGATCTTCAAGGAGAAGTAGACCTCTAGAAAGATTCTCTCCCTCTTTGTATACTATTTTGTTAACTGATACTGGTGAACCAAAATATTATGATGAATCTATGCAGGTGGATACCAAGGTTCAGTGGGAGCATGGAATGTAAGAAGAAATTGACTCCTTGCTGAAAAATCAGACTTGGGAATTATGCAAGTTGCCTACAGGTAAAAAGGCTTTACCAAACAAATGGGTTTATAGACTGAACGAGGAGGATGGAGGTAAGAAGAGATTTAAATCCAGATTAGTTGTAAAGGGATTTGCATAGAAAAAGGGTATTGATTTTGATGACATTTTTTATCCAGTTGTTAAAATGACTTCTATTCGTATTTGTTTAAGTATTGTGGCTACTGAAGATTTGCATTTAGAACAACTTGATGTTAAAAAAACCTTTCTCCATGGTGATTTGGAAGAGGAAATATATATGGAACAACCACAAGGATTTTAGGTCAAAGGTAAGGAGAAACTAGTGTGCAGATTGAATAAAAGTTTATATGGCTTGAAGCAAGCACCTCGGTAATAGTACTTGAAATTTTATAGTTTTATGGATGAGCAAGGCTACAATAGGTGTAATTCTAACCATTGCGTTTATTTTAATAGGTTGGATAATGACAACTACATTATTTTGTGTTTATATGTTGATGACATGCTTGTAGCAGGGTCGAACATGGATCACATAAGTGAGCTAAAACAACAGTTAGCAAAATCTTTTGTTATGAAGGATTTGTGGGCAACAAAACAAATCCTTGGTATGAAAATTTGTAGAGGTAGGAAAAACATAAAAAATTTTATCTCAGGCTAATTATGTTGAAAAGGTGTTGCAAAGATTTCATATGGAGAATGTAAAAGCTGTCAACACACTTTTTCCTAGTCATGCTAAATTGACTAAGGATATGTGTCCAAAGACACAAGAGGAGGAAGAAAAAATATCTAAGGTGCCATATGCTTCAACTATAGGTAGTTTAATGTACGCCATGGTATGCACGAGACCAGATATTACGCATGTTGTAGGAGTTGTTAGCAGGTATTTGAGTCATCCCAGAGTTGAGCATTGGAATGACGTAAAATGGATTCTCAAGTACTTGAGAGGTACATCCAATAAATTTTTATGTTTTGGGGGCTCTAACATTGATTTAAAAGGCTATGTTGACTCAGATTTGGTAGGGTTACCAGATGGAGTACCATAGGTTATGTATTTATAGTTGGTGGGACAATAGTGAGTTGGATTTCTCGATTACAAAAGGTGGTTGCTTTATCCATGACAGAGGCAGAATATGTTGTTGCAACAAAGGTAAAAAACTAGATGATATGGCTGCACTTTTTCATGGATGAGTTGGGAAAACAATAGGCTGGAAATTACTTGTTTATAGATAGTCAGAGTGCTATACATCTTGCAAATAATTATGCCTTGCATTCTAAAACAAAACACATATAGTTGAGATATCATTTCATTCGGTCAGTGTTGAAGGATGGATAGGTTAAGTTGGACCAGATACAGACAGATTTCAATCTAGCGGATATGTTTACAAAGGCGGTGACAAGGGAGAAGTTGAGCTCCTCTTCAGCTTCAGTTGGCCTTCAAGGTTGAATTCAAGTATAACATAGCAGCAGGATCCAAGGTACCTATTTCCAATGGGCGCTATAATTGCAATAGTGTCATCCAGGATCAATCTCCAAGTGGGAGATTGTGTTGGTGTGGAGCCTAATCAGTTTCCAAGTGGGACATTGTTGGTATGTGGCGACTGATCATGCTATACTATACACCCCGACATGTATCAATCCTACTTTTTTGCGTCATTGCTAAAAAGGGAAAAATCAACGAAAACAAGAAAAATCCAATTTTGTAGAACCCAAAATCTAGAAGCTTCTAAGCTTGATAAAAAGGGGTTCAGATGGGTGTTACATCATAATAAAAAATGTGATTATTTGCAAGATTGTAATAGGTTTTTTCACTAGATAATAAAATCATTGGATGGTTGCGGTTTGGTGGATGTAGCCTAGATTGGGTGAACCACGTTAAATTCTCTGTGTTATAATTTATTCTATGTGTGTTTTAGTTTCTCTGTTTATTAATTAAATCTACATTTAATTGTTAGATATCTTCCATTTCTAACCCTAACAATAGAACCTCTGATTTTTCAGGGAACATGGTAGCCATGAACCTATGGAATGAGATGCAAAGGAGGGAAGAAGAATGGAAAAAGGAGAAATGCAGACTAAAGGAGGAGATTAAAAAGAAAGATGCAAAGATTGAAGAAAAGAATAAGGAAATTCCTACCTTAAAGGAAAAGGTGGACAATGCAGTAGCCTTAGTGCCTCAGATGTTAGAGTGCATGACTCCTCCAAGAGTCTATGCTCTATATTTGATGGAGAGGAATCTTTCTTTTAAACTATCAAGGATCATTTTAGTTTTGAATCCTTCCATTGAGACTCCTCTTGAATTTTTCTAGGCTTATCAGATTTCTCCTTTTGAAGTGATTTTTTTTTGGTGTGAACTCTATTTGCATAATTATGTTGTGTCCCATGATCATGATTGGAATCCACTATTGCATGTTGGGGATCTCCAATTAAGGGCATTTATGTCCTGGATACAAAATGAAATTAGTTGGGGATAGCAGTTCAAGACTTATAGGAAAATAGAATCTAACACTCCCTTGCCCATCATGGTTGAATCTAGAAACCCTGGAGACATTTTTTGGGAATGACACATATTTCTTTACCTACCAAACTATAGCGAAAGGATCCTTCCTTTGAGAGAAGAAACTTACAAAGAATATGAGAAGGTAGTAGAAAGTACAGGGAAATCTATAATGAGATATTTGTCATATAGGTGGAATAATCTGACTGATGAGTTAAAACAAGTTGAACCTCACTTGCTATAGAACTATGTTGCAACATGCAAAAGCGTTGATAGATATATACAAATTGGAAGGATGAAGCGGCAATTTTGGCTTCCATTAAATTTTCAACCACCTACCCTATTATGGCCTATGCCAAATTTTAGGTATTATCAGTATGATATAGCTACAGAAAGGAAAAGATGGTCAGGTTGGACAAAAAGCAAGGGTTCTATTGGGACCCCAAATTCATACACTACAAGAACTAATGTGGGGCATATAGTAGTTGTAGATTTCATGATATTGACTAAGCAAAGGAATAACTCTTCCTCTGTTGGAGTACAAGAAAAACCTTAGGTTGGGGGGGTGATGAGTCCAATTTATGGCTCAATTTGGATAGAGTTTATTATCCATTTGTTGTTGTTGTCATAGAATTTGATACTTGGATGTTTACATTTTCATGTTATTTCATCAAAACCATAGACATTGGGTATAAGCTTATCTTTGTAACTTTTGACATGTTATGTGAACTATCTATGTTAATTTTACATGTAGATTAATGAATGCTACTTTAAGATAGTTATAGATATGCAATTGAACATTATGCATGCTAATGTTGTCATGTAGATATAATTAGAGCCTACAAAATTGAGGAAGATTTTGCTAGCTAGTCATTTGATATAAGAGTCAAAAAGGTGATCATTCAAAGGTCAATGAATGGAAGACTCTTAATGGAGGGAAATTCCTAGTTCAAATTGAAGATTTTAACTTCCTTGTAAATGGTTATAATAGTTTGTTGAGCGAATATAGGAGTTATTGTTATACTAGATCTATGTTAAGGCAAACCAGCTTGAGCATATTCCACGCATTCATAACCTCCTTTCCACTTTCTATGCTTTCCATAAAGTGGCATCTTCCTAATTTTTTGGAGTTGACCACCTTGCTAGGTAGTTAGTTAGTAGTTTTTCCTTCTATAAGTAAGACTCAGATGCTCCTTCTTAGAAGGTTGATTGATCTGATGTTGTACCTGCATTCTTAGTTTTTTAGTAATACAATTATGTTGCTCTATTGTAATCATGCTTTCTAATGAATAAAATGAAGTTAGAAGTTCATTGCATCTGAGTTTGTCTTAAGGGATACTCATCCAAGGGGGCCCACTTGGTGAGCATTCCATCCTTTAGGTTAGTTATTACTTTTATATCCAGCAAATAGTTACGAATTTGGAAACTGTTTGTTCATGTACCCACTAGAATTTCATTCTGTGACTGTTCCTACAACCAAAGCAGACAGAGCAGTTTCCTATCTGTTTGCTCATATTTTCCTTTATATCATGCACTTTAGCTTAGTATAGTTGTTGGTTGATGTTCAATACTTATGTTACTTCTTTCTAAGCAATTTACTTTTAGCATTGTGTCTTTCTTAGCTGTAGGATGAATATGTCTACTATGTATTCCTAGTGCACATACTGTGCTGACCCATTTCAAGTGTATGTCATTGGGTTGATAATTAAATGAACCTTGATGATTATTGAGATAGCATTTCAGATCAGATGTCCAATCTATGAATCACAAATTTAAGGGATTAGTTGTTAATTCATTGTAGGAGGCCAACAATAATCACTTTTGATTCCACTACTTTCTTAGTGTCTAAAATGTTGTCATGATAAAAGAAAGAGTGTGCATGTTGAATTGTTTTGATTCTTCAATTGGACCCTTCCAAATAGGAAGGTGTGTGGGGGACCACTTGACTCCAAGGTTGGTGGTAAAATAGCCAGATGATGCTTTCCCTAGATATTGAGTAGCAAGCCAAGTTTTGGAGATAGTAAGAATTAGATGCAATTCTCTTACCCTATTCTCTCATAATTCTTTATTTAGTTTAATTTATTAAATGCTAAGAAGATTTGTATTGTGTATTTCATATTGATACATTATCAGTTAAAATGTAAAGATGCAACTTCCTCTATATGATTACAAAAATGTAATGCCATAGCATGATGGTTTATGTTTAAAAAAAAACCATTCACTTCTCTTTTTTATGTTATAACATTTTGGTGAAAAATCTCAGTTAATATGTCCCTAAAGTTAGTTTTTACATTCTGAGGACTAAAGCTATAAGTTAGCAGGAGTTAGCTGTATAAAGTGGATGCATCTTGGTATTCACTAGGAATGAGTCTGTTGAGATTTTTTGAAATAGGTCTTGTGCCATAGAAAAATGCACCTTTTGCTTGACATGGGATTAATTCATGATAAAATGGACTTAATGAGGTCTTAATCTAGTGTTATGAGGCATTTTATGCATCCACACTAGGTCTTTGACCCTTTTAAATTGAGTGACATGCTTTAACGACATCTTGTAAAGGTGTTGTAAAGTCTTGTAAAGGACTTTCACACTTTTACAGACATAATGCACCCATTTCTCCCTAATTCAACATTATAAAGTGCATTTAATAAGATTATTACATTAATCTAGAAGGTTTATAACTTAAACCTAATGTTAAACTAGTGTTGTAATGTGTCTTATACATTCACATTGGTTCTTGTGCCTTCCTAGGCTATGTGGACCTCATTTTAGTGTTGTAAAGTGTATTTAATCACAATGACACATTGATTTATGTGTCACAAGCCCTATTTGACATTCAAATCATCACTAATAGTCCCATATTAACCCATATTGTGCATCTTGAGGATTAAATTTATCAAATACCCGATAAGGTTGCATTTTAGACCTTATTTCCTTATCTCCTGGCTTTCTAGTTGTCAACTTGGCCCCTCTAGGACCCATTCACCATGCATGATGAATCAGTCCCATCCAGGTGGGACCCGTTCACCATGTGTGGTGAATGAGTCCCATTTGGCTCAATTTTGGCCTTTGAGCAGGAAAAAAGTGAAATTTAAGTTTAATATTGCTTCATGTCATCCTGTGATGAGGTATTAACAAGTAAAATAGGTGAATTTCCTATAAAAAAACACTTGTCTAAACTCATTTTTATATCCATTAACTCAATTCACATTCATTCTTCATTATTCATCAACCAATCCTTCATCTCAAGTCAAGCAACTTAGGGTTTTATCATTGCAAGACATCAATAAAGCTCTTAAAGACTTTCAAGGGATGAATCTTTCTCCATTGCTGCAAAAATCCAAGATCAATATCATGGAAAGGTAATCTATTCCATTATTATATGTCTCATTCTATTATTTCATCATTTTGGTTTAATTACCTAAATGGCGTTTGACCAAGGCAAATCCCCATGCCCTAACATTCAACATCTCTCTCTCTCTCTTGTATTGTGTGTTTGTAGATTTAGGACTCTTGGAAGCTTGGAAATTACTGAAGATCAAGTTGCAAGGTTGCTAAAGTCTTCTCCTCATTCAACAAGTCAACATATCAACAAAAACTCATTTTCAGACCTATAAATTAGAGTTTTAGAAGCAAACACTTGTAGGAAGTCAAAGTGCAGATCGGAAGCTTCAGAATCCACCTTTGAAAATTTAGAAATTTAATAGTGGAATCATTCACCATGGGTGGCAAATGAGTCCCACTCTAGGGTCAATTTTGAGTTTTCTGCAATTTTGAGTACCCTTTTGTTAGAAATAGGTCTTGGCTCAGTTTGATAGAACTAGGATTGATTCGCCCAGAATGGAAAATGAGTCCCTTCAAGCCTGAAAAATAGCATCACCAACATTTCAAATGTAATTTCTATTCTTCATAAAGATTCCAGGTGCACACTTTGAGTTTGATTCATTTATGTTGCATTTTACTATTCATTCTTAGGTTATTTTTCATTACACAATGTGTTTTCAAACAAGTCATGTTTTGATTAGAGGTAAAAGACGGGTCTTGAAGGGGCCCAAAACCCTTTACAAAAAGGAACAACTGACACAAAAAGGAAACATGAAGAAACAACCATCAACCCAACGACAACAAACCACCAGCCAAAAAGCAGCCAAAAAATGACATGCAACACTACATATTGTTCAAAATTTCAATAGCTTCCATCTCACTAGCAGCAAGCTTCTGTCCCTTAACCCCAGTATTAGAAACCTACAAACTTAAGGCCCCAGCCTAATTTTTTAGTCTATTTCTAGTCCTAACCCTAGGCCCACCAGTTTTTACCTCAGAGCTCAAAACAAAACCTTTAGCAGAACCCTTAGCAGCAACATAATCCTCCCCAGTCCACTTACCCTCAACAACCATATCATCAGCAGACAAAATTTCCTTTCTCTTAATAGGGGGAAAAGCCTTCACAGAGTTCAACCTAGTCAGGACTTTAGGATCTTCCCCACTCTTGATAACCATGTTGCAAATTTTGTCAATTTTCTCAAGGGAGAACATTCTAACCTCCATACTCTGTTTCAGATTGACAGTTTCCTCCACCACAATATTAGCAATAGTATTGAGACCAGCCATTAAAGTATAAATTTGGCTTTGGATCATAGGATCCTCAGCCTTACAATCAATGCTTCTAATGCAAACATTAGTCCTATTAATCTCATTAAATAACCATTTAAAAAGTTTAAAAAGAACATTGGCACTATCATGGGCCGAACCCAAAACATCAGAAAGATCCTCCCTATCAAAGTTTTCAATGCAATTTCCCACAGCAACATCCTCTTCAAAGGAACTCTCATGGACCTTTTCCTTAGAGGTATCCTTACCTTTAGCAACAGTCACAGGAGACTTCATCCTATGAATGGAATCAACAATTTGCTCTGCAGCAGCCAACCTCTTGTAAATCCTCTGTGTCTGCTTTCTTAGCTCTTAGAGCTTGATCACCACCCACAACTCTATCCTTCTACTTAGGCAACCCAATGACATCACTCAGAACATCCTCACCATGGAAGCCACTAGCCATAGAGATATGGGCATTCTTCAAAACCCTTCTCTTCTGACTTCCCTCCTTAGGATCCTGCACAAGTCTAAACACAGGGGGGGAGAGGAAGCTTCACCGTAAAGCTAATTTTTGTCTTTGATCCCCTTAGAAGGAAAATTCACCTCCACATCATCACTACAAGTCATATAGCCCACTTCCTCAATCAATTTCCTTCTACCAGATTTACCCTGAACAGGGGATATGTGGCCCTCCTCCAAAGAGGCATACAAGTTAGGGACATAATCAACATCATCCCTCTCCAACTCAGAATCTTTATTTAACATCAGCCTCCTCTTCCTCAGTTTCTTAGAAGCCCTTTCCTCACCTAACTCAGTATCATAACCCTCCATAGCTTGAGCTTTTAGAGTAACCAGAATCTTTTGGACATCATGTGTTTTAACATGTTCATATATTAAAAGAATTAGCCCTGCATGCAAGACAAGGTTTTTGGGGTTCTTTCTATGCTTTTAATCCCACAATCCATCAACACCAGTAGATAATAGGGAAAAGACACCCATTTTTTGTGCCTAAAATGATTAAGCAACGAAAAATGGTAATTGTTAATGGTCATATACCTTCCTTCCAGGGTAACATACCTCATGATTTCTTTGACAACATCCTACTAGAGAGCCTTCAAGGAAATCCTAAGATGCCCTCCACTCTTTGTAGGCTTCAAGTCATCATTCTTATTCTTCTTGAAGAACAGAGACATCGCGACCAGTGACTCTTTTTTATTCCTGTACACCTTCATGCGGACTTCCTCAATCAATTTCCTTTTCCCAGATTTACCCTGAATAGGGGATATGTGGCCCTCCTCCAAAGAGGCATATGAGTTAAGGGCATAATCAAAATCATCCCTCTCCAACTCATAATATTTATTTAACATCAGCCCCCTCTTCCTCAGTTTCTTAGAAGCCCTTTCCTCACTTGACTCAGTATCATAACCCTCCATAGCTTTAGCTTTCAGAGTAACCAGAATCTTCTAGACATCATGTGTTTTAACATGTTCATATATTAAAACAATCAGCCCCGCATGCAAGACATGGTTTTTGGGGTTCTTTTTATGCTTTTAATCCCACAATCCATCGACACCAGTAGATAATAGGGAAAAGACACCCATATTTTGTGCCTAAAATGATTAAGCAATGGAAAATGGTAATTGTTAATGGTCGTATACCTTCCTTCCAGGGTAACATACCTCGTCATTTCTTCGACAACATCCTGCCAGAGAGCCTTCAAGGAAATTCTAAGATTCCCTCCACTCTTCCCAGGCTTCAAGTCATCATTCTCATTCTTCTTGAAGAACAGAGACATTGTGGCCAGTGACTCTTTTTTATTCCTGTACACCTTCATACCCTTAATCGGAAGGCCAGTAATCTTGGCTATAAACTCATCATCCACCTCAATTTCCTTGCCACCCAACTCCAGGGTTCTCCCTTTCCACCCTTTTCTCGACTAGAGCAGTAACCTGAGTATTATTTCCATGCAATTTCTCCATGAAGAGAGTTAGGCCATCCTTCTCTAAAATCACCCACACTTCCTTTCTCTACTTCATAGTGTCACAAGATTTAGGCTCAACACAGTTTCTATCCCCACCCATGATGATTGAAAATAGAGACCAAGAACTCAACAAGGAACTTAGAAGGAAGCAATAGACACCACATAGAATTGAAAAATCCCACAGAAGAATATGGAAGCTTATGTGGCTAACACCCACAATCCGTGCGAAGGAAACCACAAGACAAAGAAACCATAATGAATTCAAACTCCACGCCATATGATATCCTTTCCTCAAAATCATAACCATACCCTCCTTCCTAATGATATGCCACCATGTGAGCAAGGAAATGCACACATTGCAAAATAAATTAACTTTCATTGATAACAATAGCCGTGGCCTCATAAGGTAAGGGATCATTTAAATCCAAAACCTTACTATCTCTAACACCAAAGTTAGCAAAGAAATCAACTAACTTATTTCCCTCTCTCAAAATATGGGAAATATAAACATTATCAAAGGATTTAATAATTTCAATGGAATCCTTGATCAAGGCCTCAACTATCCAAGATGGAGGAGATAAATTCTTTAATTATTAATAATGTTTAGAGAATCACCTTCCAACCAAATATTTCTATACCCTCTTCTCTGAGTTTTCTTAGGTTTTTCATTCATATTTTATCAATTGTATAGCTTAGTGGCATTTAAATCATCTCATTTATCCTAATGAACATCATACATAACATAATTTGAATGAACCCTTTAGCATTTTTGGCCCCACCTCTCTCCTTTTAGGTGAAAAACATAGAAGATCTAGAGAAGTGCATTGGTGCTAAAAATCTATGGTTCATTTTGGTGAACCTGCTTGTCAAATGCTTTATTGACTAATTTGGAGTCCTTTCACCATCATAGATCTAGCTTGCATTAGGGTTTGCATGATTCATTTGCATGCTAGGTGTTAAATTTTGCATTCATAAAAAGTCCATTTAGGTTGCATTATTGGCATCTAAATTCATTTCCACTCTTTGAAATTCTGCATTTTCCAATTAGGTCTACATCATAGCACTCATAAACTATTAAAATCACTCAAAAAATTTCTGAAATTTCTGAAAAAACTCCATACTCGGACTCATTCACCACCCTGGGCGAATTAGTCCCTTTTGACCCCTGAAACTGCATTTTACAAAACTTAGAACTTTATTTTCAAGCTTCTATTTGGTGCCTTAACCTATATATATCCGTTAGTTGCATTTCTATAGAATGCATTTCACTAGATCTCACTTAAAATTGCTCATTTCATGCATATTTTAAGTTCACATTTACATCTCCCACATTTATTTTTTTAGATTATTGCATACTGTAATCAGCAATTTACTTTTTTTTACATCTAAAAATTACATTGCACTATATTTACTTTTACATAACATGTTCTTTAAATGTTCCTTTCATTTGATTAAACATGGATTTTATAAGCATAACACCCCCTCTGATGAGTTTGATTTTGATTTCAACTATGAAGAACATGGTGTAGAACAAAACATTACATTACCCATTGGTGTGAATGGAAATGTAGACAATCATAACAATCATACTTGTTCTTCTCTTGATACCTCTCCTATTAGTGATGAAGGTATCTTGGTGGAAGAAGTTACAAGCCTTGAGGGTCTTGATTGTCCATCTCCTTATTCCCCTTTGGATGATGTTAGATAGCAAGAACATGAGATCATAGAAACATTCCTAAACATCACCTTACCTAGTCTCCATGGTCATGAAAATCAAACTTGTCCATCTCCTAATATCCCCCCTCAATGTGAAGAGGATAGGTTGGTGTTAGAAGACATATTTAAGAATAATGACACCCTTGATTCTCCCTTCCCTAATTCTCCTCCCATTTGGGAAGATTTATTTGAAAATTATAATGGTTCTTCTCTTGATGCCTCTCCCACTTGTGATGAAGCTACCTTGCAAACCTCAAACTTGGATGAACATATTACAAGCTCTCCTAGTAGGGTAGATAATATGGAACAAGAGAATGAGACCTTAGACACAACCAACAATCAAATACAATCTTCCCCTAATCTCCCCACTATCAATAATCATTCACATTCAAGCATTAATAATTCACTTAGTTGTGATGAAGTTATTTTGGATGAACCAAACCTTAATTGTCATGAACATGTGGTTTGTTGTTCTCCTATGAACTCTCCTTCTAGGGAGGATATTATGACCCAAGAAAAATATAACATGCCCTTCAAATACAATTAAGAATCTCACTTGTTAAGGGATGTTAACATTATTCAACCTCAACTCATCCTTTATCCCCCTTCACATAAACCATCACCTAAACCTGTTTTTCCTCTCTACCCACCTTCACACAAATGACAATCTCAACATAAACCTCAATTCACCCTCTACCCACCTCAAACTAATGTGTCACAGAAACCGAGTTATAATACCATTTCTCATACATATAACACTCGCAATAATCTGCAACCACCATAACCAACCCCAATCTCTTTACCTTTACCTAATCCTCGTAGTTCCCCTCACTTCATCCCACATACAAAGGAGTATGATCTTGTTGAACAACTTAAGAAAATTCTTGCTAAGATCTCATTATGGGACCTTATTCAAGCCTCCCCTCACTATCACAACATGATCCAACCTGCCTTACAAAAAGTTCTTGTCCCTCCTAATGCACAACCAACTAACATCGCAGCCATAATCCCAGGAATAAATTCTGACATTGTTTTTTGCCAAAGTGAGCTTCCTCCTTTGGAAGTGCAAAAAATAAATGAAGCTTTTATGATTATTGCTCAATACGAATGAACATGGATTAAGAGAACTCTTATATATACTGGTTTAGCTCTTAACATATGTGGAGTAAACCTTCTTGATATACTTGGTATCGATAGATCAAACATCCAATCTGATTCTTTATCCATTAGGGGATTTGACAATGTAAGCAAAAAACTACTTGGTGTGGTCACTATACCTCTTATAGTTGGATTGGCCACATTAGATACACGAATCCATTTTATTCCTAATGATCTTTCATATAACCTTCTTCTAGGGAGACCGTGGATTCATGCAATGAATTGTGTTCCTTCCACTCTTCTTCGTAAAATGAAATATATCCACAACAACAAAGTGTACACACTCAACGCTGATGATGAGCCTTATAGTGTCTTACAACTTGAGCAAACCAAAGAGAACCCCTTGAACACATTAACACCAACCACACAAGTGGAACCCATGAAACAAAATGACAAATAAAAACACATTGACAAAGTCATGATGCTATTAGAAGATGATTGGGGTTCCTTGGATTTTGAACATAACTTCATGGGAGAGTACAAGATCATACACAAAGATTCACATAGGGAAAATGAAAAATCAAATGACCCTTCAAAAGCATCTACCTCAACCATTTTAGTCAAAAAAGAAAACTACACAATCACCTTTAATAGCGCTTATGACCAACCACCACCCAATCCAATAGCAATGAAAAAGATTTATGGAAAAGGTTATGAGATTATGAAACAACTTGGCTATAGTGGAAAAGGATGTGGTGCTAACAAACAAGTTATGCACAACCCTATCAACCCTCTCACACAACAAACAACTCATGGTGTTGATTATTTCCATTTGATCGAGATTGCCAAACCTTTACTCAACATCAACAACTTCACACAACACACTCCTAAATCATCTTTAACAACTAGTGGTCTTACAAATCATCCTTTACAAAATATGACACAAACAACTACACCTTTGCTTAATGTCAATTTCATCTCACAAAATGATCATGATTTGAATTTGCTATATTTTATATCCTCCTATGGAGAAAAAAAAATCTCGCAATCTCAAGAGTCTTGCATAAGTATGACATCTAATACTAAGCAAGATGTATCTTTGACACCTATAACAAGACCACCTTCTACCATTGATCAAGAGGATATCTTGTCAAGACTCCTCCAAGATCACTTGATCACCCTTCCTCCTAGAACTCGAAAGAAATATTATGAAAATACTTCATTTTGTGCCTATCATATAGTTGATGGTCACTCCATTAATGAATGTCAGGATTTGAGTCATAAAATCTGACATTTTGAGGATTTTGGTCTGTTTCCTTCTATGGAGGCACCTAATATTGATTTTCACTCTCGCTTACATTTCATCAATAATTTTGGCTCGACATTGTCCTACACTAAGTGGGGGCAAGGGGTTCGCTAGCTCCTTGTCCTTTTATGTCACTTGTGGTCACCTTCTTTGGCTAGTCGTTAAATTTTCATGAATACATAAGAGAAAGCTTGGGATGTGGATGACATGCCTTAAGTTGGCTCGCATATGACATATTTCCCCTTTTTCATGACATAGCTTATTAGAAACATCTGACTTGGCATAGGGCTTTCCGAGTAAGCTTTAATGTCCTCTCCTTCTACTTTAAAGCAATTTCTCATAGTACTAGTGTTCGCAACTACTTTAAAGTGGGGGCATACATCACCACTCAAATTTCATTATGCAATTTTCTTTTTCTTGTGATTCCCTCTCTTGGAAGCATTAGGTACAATGTTGCCCAGGATGAGACCTTGAACTTTTCCTCTCTTGGAAACAAGATGAGATTGTTTGCACTTATCCTCTCTTAGAGACATTGCACATGATGTTCCCTAAGATGAGACATTACAGAAATTAAGAAAAATCCCTTTGAACAATCCTTACACTATTTTTCATTAACAATGTCTATGAGTGTCAAGCATACAAAGTTTTTCTTACGTCATAGAGCTCAAAAATCATTTTCCCTTGTGGTGCCTTGTTAAAGTTATCAGGAGGTATAACTTTGATATGGTTGAGTGGGAAGCCCATCCAATGGTACGACTTTCCCCATAGCTACCTATGTGTTTTTGAGTGCATACCAACTAGTGTATGTATTTCACCTTTTGGGATTTCTCACCCCACGGAAAACCAGAAGTTCTGTGGCCCCAAAGTGAGTATACTTTTGGTATTTTTCACCCTACAGACAACTAGAAGTTCCATGGCCCTAGAGTGAGTATGTTGTGGACTTCTCACCCCATAGAAAACCTAATTTTTTGTGGCCCCAAAGTGAGTACATCTTTTCCACCCAATTTTTCTTTCCTTTAGTTCTTGCCATTGCATTATTTTGTATCTTGATGGTTTCACTTAGGATCTTGGATCCTAGGAGCTTGTACAAACTCCTTTGATCTTTGTCATTCTTTGTCATCTACATTTGTACACTCAGATCTCTCTTGAATGTCTACTTTAGTGTGAGTTTGAAGCAAGTTCATCTTCTCACTAAAGTGGGGGATAAATGTGTCATAGAAAAAAGTACCCTTTACTTGACATGGTATTAATTCATGATAAAATGGAATTAATGAGGTCTTAATCTAGTGTTGTGAGGAATTTTATGCATCCACACAAGGTCTTGGATCCTTGTAAATTGAGTAACATGCTTTTAACGACATCTTGTAAAGGTGTTGTAAAGTCTTGTAAAGGAATTTCACACTTTTCTAGACTTAATAAACCCATTTATTCCTAATTCAACATTATAAAATGTATTTAATAACATTATTACATAAATCTAGAAGGCTTATAACTTAAACCTAATGTTAAACTAGTGTTGTAATGTGTCTTGCACATTCACATTGGTTCTTATGCCTTCCTAGGCTATATGGACCTCATTTTAGTGTTGTAAAGTGTATTTAATCACACTTTCACATTGATTTATGTGTCATAAGCCCTATTTTACATTAACATCATCACTAATAGTCCCATATTAACCCATATTGTGCATCTTGAGGCTTAAATTGATCAAATGCTTGACAAGGTTTCATTTTAGACCTTATTTCCTTATCTCTCGGCTTTCTAGCTATCAAATTGGCCCATGTGGGACCCATTCACCATGCATGGTGAATTAGTCCCATCTATGTGGGACCCATTCACCATGTGTGGTGAATGAGTCCCATTTGGCTCAAATTTGGCCTTTGAGCGAGAAAAAAGTGAAACTTGAGTTTAATATTGCTTCATGTCGGCTTGTGATGAGGTATTAATGGGTAAAATAGGTGAATTTCCTATAAAAGAACCTCTCTAAAATTATTTTTACATCCATTAACTCAATTTACATCCATTCTTCATTATTCATCCACTAATCTTTCATCTCAAGTCAAGTAACTTAGGGTTTTATCATTGCAAGACATCAAGGAAGCTCATAAAGACTTTCAAGGCTTGAATCTTCCTCCATTGCTATAGAAATCCAAGATCAACATCATTGAAAGGTAATCTATTCCATTATTGCATGTTTCATTCTATTCTTTCATCATTTTGGTTTAATTACCTAAACGGGGTTTGACTAAGGCAAACCCCCATGCCCTAACATTCAACATCTCTCTCTTATCTTGTGTGTTCATAGATTTAGGACTCTTGGAAGCTTGGAAATTATTGAATATCAATTTTCAAGGTTGCTAAAGTCTTCTCCTCATTCAACAAGTCAAAATATCAACAAAAACTCATTTTTAGACCTATAAGTCAAAGTTTCAGAAGTAGACACCTATAGGAAGTTAAAGTGCAGATCGAAAGCTTCAGAATCCACCTTTGAAAATATAGAAATTAAAAAGTAGACTCATTCACCATGGTTGGAAAATGAGTCCCACTTTAGGGTCAATTCTGAGTTTTCTACATTTTTGAATACCATTTTTTTAGAAACAGGTCCAGGCTCAGTTTGGCAGAACTAGGACTAATTCGCCCATAATGGCAAATGAGTCCCTCCAATCTTGAAAAACAACATAAGAAGCATTTAAAATGTAATTTCTAATATTCATCAAGATTCTAGGGCACACTTTTAGTTTGATTCATTTTTGTTGCAGTTTACTATTCATTCTTAGGTTATTTTGCAATACACAATGTGTTTTCAAACAAGCCATGTTTCTTTTTTTTTTCATTCATAGTTGATCAATTTTATAGCTTATTTTCATCTAAATAATCTCATTTACCCTAAACAAGATTATGCATAACATAATTTGAATGAACCCTTTAGCATTTTTGGCCCTACCTCTCCCCTCTTAGATGAAAAACCCTAGAAGAGCTAGAGAAGTGCATTGGTGCCAAAAATCTATAGTTCAAGTATCTACCCCAACTCTTCTTTGATCAAAATCTCACTAATTTCTATAATATGAAACAAGGAGATTCTATAGTGAATGACTACTAGGAGAAGTTCACTCGTCTCTTGAGGTACGTACCAATGTACTAAAGAGGAGTGATTCCATATCAAAAAGTTCAAATGGGTTTGAATAACCAAATAGGTGGTGAGGTATATGTACACATTCTAGCTACTATGAACTTAGTGTATGAAAAGGAAATAAAGCAAGAGAAAAAGCGTAAAGCCATCTCGAACTACCATGAGAGGAATCGAAAGAAGTTTGGTGTGCCTCAATTTATTCAAGCTGCAAAGAATTCTAATGAGGGGAAATAATTTCTAAGGAAAGGGAATAAGGGGCCTTGCAATAATTTTAATGAGCTAAGAAGGGATCACCAAGGAAACAACTTCAATAATGACAACAATAGTAACTATAAAAAGGATGAAAGGAGTTTCGGTAATTCTAAAAAGCTTTCAAAAAGAGGGGACCATTGAGAGGATGCTTTACATGTAATTCACTTCCTCCTCAATGGGTTGCATTTCAATGGAGGATCCATACCGCATTGGATAATCGGAAAGTATATTACCAAATCACTCTAGTGGATACTCTAGGTACTTTGCTTGGTATACATATTTCCATTCTTATTAATACTAGAGCCATAGAAAATTTTGTTTCACCTAGAATAGCTAATAAAATTTCTAGAAAGGTTGGTATTATGGAAAAGTCTTGGGTTGTAGAGTATGCAAACTAGATAAGAGCAATAGTGGATCAATGTTTATTTGAGGAAAGGGTTGAACTTTGGAGTTTCTCTATGGAAGTAAACTTGAATGTAGCTCCTTTAGGTTCTTATGATGCCATCTTAAGAATGAATTGACTATGGAAGCATAGAGAAAAATATATTGTCATACTAAAAAAGTAGTGTGTTTAGACAATCTAGGTAACTAGGTGACATTGTAAGTAACACCTAGAGAAATCAAGTTATCCCAGGTTTTTTCTGTGTAGATGCATAGGGTGAAGAAGAAACGTTGTCAACTCTTCGTAGTTAAAATGGATAAACTTGAGGAATGTAAAGAGTTCATTTTGTTGGCAAGAGACACTCCACAAGTAATTTATTTTTGTCATTGATGGAAACCCTAGTCATTGATTCAATCCGCATGTAAACATTTGTTCATACCAGAAGTCAAATAAAAGTTTTGTAATCAACTGTCAAACTAGAATAGAGCATCCGACATAATTGTGTTCATCGATTCATATGCAATTTTCTATTATCATTTTGAGTTTTGGATCTCAGGGAAGGTCATTCAATGTATAATCTATGTTATCCTTGAATCTTAGAGCCTCGTATTGATCTGTGTGCAAGTTTGAAGATCTGGTTGATTGATTTTCTATTTAACATTGCAAGAAGGCTAGCTAAGTGAATGCAACATGTTACAAATATTCGAACAGTAATTTTTTAAATGTTTTTTGTGTTCGAGCATGTTGATTTGGGTCCTCACTATGTTGTGGCCAACTTTGGTTGGTGTGCATTAAAAATTATTTGTGCATTGAGCCGATAGTTTTTAAATATTTTCTATTTTGTTGAAGCCGAAATGTAACGATTAAATCCTTAGTAACGGATATATATATATAAGTGATTTTTTTATATCATTTTGATGTGTATACGAAGTGTGTTAATGTTTGTGCGAGAGTCAAAAGGATTTTAGAGCGATTATGCATAGTTTCACTTGCACAACGAATGATTTGTGATGAAAATTAAAGCCGGCAAAGTAGAAGAGTAGAATCAGACAAAAGGTCAAGAAAGTGACTAATGTGCTTACCTAAAACTATTCTTAGGAATTTGTAGATGCTATTTCATAGTTCACCACTCCAGTTGTCTTTTGACATTGATTATAAGGCAGTGAGCCTTCCTATTTTTGATAAGTAAGCTCTAGGTAGTGTGCCTGAATGTGAGTGCATTCCCATTTTGTAAACATATTTTTGAGTATACTCAGATCATATTGTGGATTGACCTCCACCGTGGTTTTTCCCCTAATAGGGTTTCCACAAAAAAATCCTCATGTTATGGTGTTGTGGTTGCTTGTTTTATGTTCATGCATCTTTCTTTTGGTGGAATGTTATAAGTGCTTTAAATATCAGATTAATAAAGTTAAAACTTGTAGAACACTGATTCACCCCCCCTCTGTGTTCCTTGATTCGAACAACTAGTATCAGAGCCTAGTTCCTCAGAAGAAGTTTAATAGCTTGGGGAAGATCTTGGAAAGTGTTTCAATGGATTCTGAAAGTCTTCAACAACAAATTTTGGTGACCCTAGATGATCTTGATCAATCCAAATCTGAAGTCCAGCAATTATAGGCCAGCCTCATGAATGTTGAGAAATTCATTCAATCATTGAAAGATAAAATCAATGAGTCAAGGGAAAAGAGAAAGGAACTCTGTGACCAGCTTAAGCAAAAATAATGTAAGAACATGGAGGGTGAACACTTGAGTCAATCCTTGAAGGAAAAGATAGAGGAATGTGAAAATATTACCAGAGATAATGTTGTCCTAAAGCATGAGATGGAATATATTGTGATGAGGATGACCAAGGAGATTGAAGATAGAAAGAAGAATGAAGAGAAGCTTACTTAGCCCTTGAAAGAAAAATCTAAAGAATACACCTAAATTACTAATGGTTTCAATCAGTTGGAGCTTGAATTGGAGCAATTCATAAATAATGAAGAAGAGCTTGAAAAGCAGATTGTTGATCTCAGAGATGAACTTGCTACTGCAAATGAATTCAAGGAGAAGTTCAAGATTAGCTCAGGAAAGCTTGATGAAATGATTAAAAGTCAGATGACTGAAGGTGACAAGCGAGGCCTTGTATATGAGAAAGGAGAAAGATATAGATATGAACAAAGGAGATTTAGGCAAGGAAATCAAATGAACAAAGCTGGAGGGTATCTGGTAAGACAACCTAATGCTCAAAGGTTCAATGGTTACTATTTTGTTTGCAATAAATTTGGTCATATGACTACTCAATGTAGAAGCAGAATGAATCCAAGTGGTCCATCATTCTCAGGTCAATGATTTAATTGTAATAAGTACGGTCATAAGTCAAATCAATGCAGAAATATGATGAACAACATGTATAGATATGTCAAATGTTATACATGCAATAGATTTGGCCATATTGCTAACCAGTGCAAATCAAGAGAAAATCAATGGAACAAATGGTTTAGAAAAAGAAATGTGGTTTTCTACAATTGCAATAAATCTAGTTGCATTGCTAAATTTTATAGAAGCAGAAAGGGTCTGGTAAATCAAAAGAAAAACATGCAAAAGGATGAAAAGGGAAAAGGAAAAGTTACTGCAGATGAGATCAGGAAGCAAATGAAGAAGATATAGGTGAAGAAGAGTCCTTTTGTTGCAAGAAATGATTCCATACTAGAACCAGGATCTGGTAATTCCTCTGGGAATTAGTTTTAGGACTCTGGCCTAGGGGGAGTTCTCAAGAAAATATTTTTAACCCCTTCCCAATGGTTGGTACTAGGATATGGATGAGTGCATTGATTGCATTGCTGATCTATAGATTCCGGTGAAATAGTTGGGGAGAGTATTTATGTAGAGTTGAAGTTCCACAGAAGAGTTATCCTTCACAGAGTATGGAAACACGGTATCCAGATGAGTTAGGGAAAAAACATTTATTGCGACAAACAGTTAGGTGTATGAATGATAAAAGGTCATTTGTATTCTTCATTTGTCACTTTGTATTTTGAGAAGAAGAAGTTTGTAGAGCTCTGAAGCAAACTTTGGTGAAACTTGGTGAAGACTCAAGAGTGAAGGAAATTTGGCGATCAAACCCTAATCCAGGGAAAAAGGTATTTATCGGGAAAACTTGTGAGCTTCTAAATTTGTGAAAATGGCTACTCCATTGGTAGTTGATATCAAGGATAGATCCTGTCCTAAATTCAAGTGGCATCCTTTCAAAGCTATTGAGATAGAGCCCTTAGATGCATTTTCATTCATTTTGTATGTCATCTTGTATATTAAAGACATTAGGGAATACATTCATGCAAATATTAAGGAGTTAGGGAGCTCGCAGTTGTTGAATTTGTATACAAATCATATAGTTGGAGAAGATTTTAGGGTAAAACCCGAATTCAAAACCTTAGAGGAGAAGAAATTCATGTAGATTGTAAAATTTCTAATGTTTGAAGAAAACGAGTGGGTCGGGTATATCTTGAGCTGAGTTCATCCTAAATTTATGTGGTTGAGTCAACCTTTTAAGATTACAAAAGAAGCCATAAGTGCTATTAATGGTTTAAATTCCTCTAGTGGGTTGCTGATCTTGAAGTCCGTAAAGAATCAGACAGTTACTAATGCAACTGGTTCAGTGTTTGATAAAAGAGCTAAATTACAATTGATGATATTATTGAAGTGGATGCTATATTTTCTTCTATGGTGATTGGTTACAAAATCTATCATTCTAGTTGGGATAATTTTGTATCTGATACAACTATCTATGCAACATATTAGATGGTGAAGGAGAATGCAGAGTATGATCTATGTGAGTTACTTTGGAGTCAAATTATTGAGAATCTTGGTAAGATCAAGAAAGAAAAGAATAATTCCTTTAAGTATGGTAATATGTTGTTCTGTCTATTCTTCTACTTTATGAATGAAGTTATGGGATTTGGAAAAGTACAATGGCAAGCTAATAAACTAGTCGTTATTCAAATTAGAGATATCTTGCAAAGAGTTGGTGATAGTAAGACAAGGAAAACTTTTATTTGGGGATATTTCAAGATTTTTCATAGTGAGATGCAAGGAAGAGAAATAATTCCTAAGTCTATTGTGGAGAAGTACAAGGAAACTATCCACTTTATGGTTGACATTGATCAATGCTTGATGGAAGTTGTAGATCCTAGAATAGTTTGGATTATGCCAATGGGCTATGAAGTTGAGGAGAACATCTTCGAACTATATGCACAACATTTGTTGAGTAAACCTTGGGATCCAACAGAAGAGAGGTTTGGATCCTATGAAGAAAAATATATGCAAGTTCATGAGTAGTTGAAGAAACCTATGATAGTTTGGAAGGTAAGGAAAGAAGTTGAAGCCTTTGCAAAGAGCATGGGTATATCTACAAAATTTGTGAGAGAAGCTAGAAGAAAGAGAGAACAAGCTAAAGAAGACTCTAATAGAAGTGAATTTGCTAGTTCGACAACATCCTTTTCCTGATCTAGATCAACAAGGAGCTCTACACCCTTATCCGGTTCTACAGCAAGCCCTAAGAAATATCAAGTGAAGACATCTAGTAGAAAAGGAAAGATGAAAAAGGATAAAATCAAAATGGTTTATGTTGTAGTTGAGGAAAATGAGGAAACAAAATTTGATAAAGAAGTGAGAAATTAAGCATCAGGGCACAAAGGCAACAACAGTCTCTAAGGACAAGCCCTCTGGTGAAGAAGAAAAAGAAAAGAAGAAGATAAAAAATGAAAAACCAGGAATGTTTGTAAAGGAAGTTGAGAGAGGCATAATCAAGGATGGTAATCTTAAGCCACTATGTGAATGGTATGATACCTTTGATAGTGTTGGTCAAAGAATTCTTGAAGAAGCAACAATAAATTATTTGAATGCTTTCAATTTGACTGTCATTGAGATCATGTCTGAGTTGCCTATGGGACTATAAATTATTTGAGTTGCTTTCAATTTGGATGCATCAAAATTTTTGGAGAGAATCATGCCTTCTCATGTTAAGGATCCATCTAGTTCTCCCTCTGGTGAGCTGAAGAAGCTTATTAATTTTGTAAGTAATCATTTTGAGTCCCTTGAGAAGTCAGTTGAGGACTTGAGGTACAAAAGGAATTTGATGATAAAAGGTTTAATAGGGTAAAGTGCATGATTGCTAAAGAAAAATCATTATTAGCTAACTGTGTGAAGAATATTCAAAGTGCACTATCTAAAGGAAGAAAGATCTATAAGTTATGTTTATCTTTTTCTAAATTTACTGAGGACAATGAGAAAAAGATTAAGGATCATGAGAAATAGTTAGCTAATATTTTTGAACCCTTTGATCCTTTAACTATTTCTATTGGAAAGAAGGAAGGTCAGGCTATACCCCTACTTGACAAGATAAAGAGTTTGAAGCATGATAATGATAGAATTATGGAAAGATCATGTGAGCTTAGAGGCCTAATTGGTCTGAAGATGGAAACAATGTTGAGTGCATTGAAGGAAGCACAAGAAGTTTTGGCAGTCAGTGATCTGGAAAACCTTGAATCAATAGATATGCAATCCTATCTATTATGTGGTCACATGACTATTTTGGAGAGTCTCAAAAAGAGTTGGGACACTAGTTTGAGCCTATTGAAGACCAATTTTGTAGATATATTCAAGTTTGTGTAAGTTGTACAAACAAGTTTATACATATGTAGTTTGAAGTTTTTGTTTTATTTTTGGTATGCGGATTCTTTTGTTTGCCATTGATGTCAAAGGGGGAGAATGGGACAGTAAAAAATTCTTGAATCATTTTAGGGGGAGTTGTTTTTTTGGAGTTTTGAATGTTGGTAGTGTAATTCATGTTGGTACCGATCTGACATAGTCATTTTTCACTAATTGTTGCCATCATTGCCAAAGGGGGAGATTTTTGGCAAGAGACACTGCAAAAGTCATCTGGTGTTTCCATTTATTGCAACCCTAGTCAATTATTTGATCTACATGTCAGTATTTGTTCATATCAAAATTTAGATCAAAGTTTTGTAATCAACTATGAAACTAGAACAAAGCATCCGATAGAATTGTGTTCATCAATTCATATGCAATTTTCTATTATCATTTTGAGTTTTCGATCTCAAGGAAGGTTGTTCAATGTATGATCTATGTTATCCTTGAATCTTAGAGCCTCGTATTAATCTGTGTGCAAGTTAGAAGATCTGGTTGATTGATTTTATTTTTAACAATGCAAGAAGGCCGACTAAATGAATGTAGTGTGTTGCGAATATTCGAGGAGTAATTATTTAATTTTTTTTGTGTTCAAGGATGTTGATTTGGGTCCTCACTATGTGGTAGCTGACTGTGGTTGGTGCACATTAAAAATTATTTGTGGATTGAGCTGACAGTTTGTAAATATTTTTTGTTTTGTTGAAGTTGACATGTAGCGATTAAATCCTTAGTAGTGGATATATGTAAGTGATTGTTTATATCATTTTGATGTGTATACAAAGCTTTTTAATGTGTGTGTGAGAGTTAGAAGGATTGTAGAGTGATTATGCACAGTTTCACTTGTGCAACAAAGGATTTATGATGCGAATTCAAGTAGATAGAGAAGAAGAGAAGAATTAGACAAAAGGTCAAGAAAGCAATTAATGTGCTTACCCAGTACTATTCTCAGACATTTTTAGATGTTATTTCATAGTTCACCACTCCATTTGTCTTTTGAAATTGATCGTAAGGCAGTGGGCCTTTCTGTTTCTGAGCAGTGAGCTCTAGGTAGTGTGCCTTAATGCAAGTGCATTCCCATTTTGTAAACATCTTTTTGAGTATACTCAGATCATATTGTGGATTGAACTCCACCATGGTTTTTCCCCTAATAGGGTTTCCACGAAAAAAAAACCTTGTGTTATGGTGTTGTGGTTTCTTTTTTTATGTTCATTTATCTTTCTTTTGGTTGAATGTTGTAAGTGCTTTAAAGATCAGATTAATAAGTTTAAAAATTGTAGAACACTGATTCACCCCCCCTCTTAGTGTTCCTTGATTCCAACACATTTCTCAAGATGAAGTTGTATATTATGGACCATAGAACCCCCAAGATATTGAAGAAGGTGAAGTGGTGGAATTTTGAGAGACGGATATGGAGAAATATCCCATCTTACAAAAATTTATGGATGTATTTCTAGAACTACCCAGATTTCCTCCCAAGAGAGTGTTTGATTTATCCATTGACATAGTACTAGGGTCAGAACCTATATATAAAGTTCCTTATAGGATGAACACAACCAAATTAATGGAGTTTAAACCACAATTGGAGGAGTTCTTTCCTAAAGGATTGATAAGACCCAATGTTTCACCCTAGCGAGCGCTAGTGATCCTTGTGAAGAAGAAGGATGGTACACTATGCTTGTGTATTGATCATTGAATGCTTAACAAAGATACATAAAGAATAAGTACCTATTGCCATGTATCAATGATATTTTCAATCAAATGTGAGGAGTGATAGTGTTTTTGAAGATTCATCTATGATCGGGTAATCATCAACTAAGGATCAAAGATGAAGATAGTTTCAAAAACTACTTTCAAGACTAGATACAGTCATTACGAGTTCACAGTCCTACCCTTTGGACTTACGAATGCTCCTGTATCATTTATGAACGTAATGAACAATGTATTTAGGGACTGCCTAGATACGTTTGTATTAGTTTTCTTGGACAATATCTTAATCTATTCTAAGAATGAAGAGGAGCATTATAAACATTTAGAGATTGTTCTCCAATAGTTAAGAGAGCACAAGCTATATGGAAAACTCTCTAAGTGTACCTTCATTTAGAAGGAAGTGCATTACATGGGTCACATAATTTTAGTTGATGGGATTGTAGTTGATCCAACTAAAATAAAAGTGTTTCTTGAGTGGCCAATATCCAAGAATATACCAAAGGTTAGAAGTTTTATGGGTTTGTCTAGATACTACTAGAAGTTTGTTGTAAATTTTTCTAGGATAGATTTTCCTATTACTTCATTGTAGAGGAAAGGGAAGAAGTTTGAGTGGTTAGAAAAATGTAAAGAAAAAGTTGACCTACTCAAATAGAAGTTGACTAACACATCGATATTCAAGGTACTTGATCCATAGGGTGACTTTATTGTCATTACAGATACATCAGGTGAGGGTTTAGGAGAATTTTTGATGCAAGAAGGGTGAGTCATAGGTTATAAGTCAAGGAAGCTAAATCCCTATGAAAAAAAATATGCATCACATGATTTTAAGATAGCAATAGTTGTGCATGCATTGCAGATGTGAAGACACTATTGATTGGGAAAGCCTTTTGAACTGAAGACAAATCATCATGGTCTAAATTATTTATTTTCCCAACCTAATCTAAATTTGCATGAAAAGGGAGGTGGTTGGAGATAATATCTGATTATGAATTCAACATCAACTACATCAAGGGAAAAAATAATCATTTTGTCGATTCCCTAAGTCGTAGGAGGCATAGCCTCAATGGTATCAATTCAGATTGACTTTAAGGGCTAGGTGTTGCAAAAATCCAAGGGTGTCAAATTTTATGAACAATTCAAGAAAGCACTCTTGAATAATCCACAAGATGTAATGTACAAAGGATTTTCACTATGAACCTAATGAATTACTAAGGTTTAAGGGGAGATTTTATGCACCTAATTTAGAGGAGTTAAGGAACCTGGTGCGGAAATAAGTTCAGAATGCACAATATTTAGGAAATTTTGGTGTGACTAAGATGTTGGTTGATGTTAAGCCATTGTATTTCTAGAAGGGAATTAAGGCGGGTGCTGCAAGATTTGTTGCAAGATGATTAGAGTGTCAAAGGGTAAAATTAGAACATCATCACCTTGCAGCTCTTTTGTATCCTCGTGATCTTCTGGAGAGTAAGTGGAAAGTCATTAGCTTGGAATTTGTGCAAGGTCTTCCTATGTCAAGAAATAAGCACAATGCCATTTTACTAGTGGTGGATACGCTTACCAAGGTGGCACATTTTATTATGGGAAATTTAACTAATGGACCTACTATTATAGCTTTAAAATTTATATAGGAGGTTTTTAGGTTGTATGGGAATCCTAATAAGATTATCTCAGATAGGGATGCTTGTGTGGCATCTAGGTTTTGGCAAACAAGTTTCTCTTCTCACTTGGGACTCAGTTGAACATAAGTTTAGTGTATCATCCAAAAATGGATGGACAAACTGAAAGGGTGAATCAAGTGCTTAAATATCTACTAAGGATGCATTGCATGGATCATCAATACAAGTAGGAGGATTATCTACCGCTAGTTGAATTTTCATATAAAAATTCTTCACTTTGGAATCAAGATGCCTCTATTTGAAGAATTGTATGGTAGAAAATGTCAAACTCCTATAATCTAGGATAAGCTAGAGGATAGGATAAGCCATGGGCCAGAGATGTTATCATAAATAGGGGAGCAGGCTGGAATTATTAAGCAGAGGCTAGTAGAAGCTAATCATAGGTAGAAAAGCTATGAAAATTCTAAGTACCTAAAAATTTTGTAGTAGGAGAAAAGGTGTTGTTGAGAGTTAAACCTCATAAGAGTTCCATCAAGTTTGGAAATTCATCCAAACTAGCTCTACACTACATAGGTCCTTTCAAGGTTATTGATGAAGTAAACCTTGTTGCATTTCAAATTTCCTTGCCACCAACTCTTGTGAGGATGCATAATGTATTTCATGTCTCATACCTTAAGAAGTATATACCAAGGGATAACCATGTAATTGATTGGGATGATTTATAGGTACATGACCCTAAAGTTGTAATAATCGAGCCTCTCAAGGTTCTCAAAACTTGTAAGATTCACTTACATAATAGAGAGCTTCTGCAATGCAAAGTCTAGTGGGACCAATATGTAGAAGATTCTGCCACTTGGGAAGACTATGCTAAGATAAAGCAGAAGTTTCCTTATGTCTTGCATTCTTTTGAGAATTCTTGAAAAATAATTTTGATATGTTTATATTTATAGATTATGTCTATGTCTAATGTAGACACCTAAAAATGGTCTCGAGAATCTAATTAATTAAATATGACTTATTTGATTGATTAATCTTAAATTCATCTACTTAGAAAATAAATAGAAATATTTATTTATATTAAGTTCACTATTAGTTCTTCTATTTTATCTTATTATTTCCCTCTTAATTAAATAAACAAAATTAAATACTTTTTTTTGTTTAATTATTATCATTATTATTTCTTCTATACTTTATCAATCAATTCTATCTTAAAATTAAATAATTTGTGTTATTTAATTATCTTATCATATTTTCCTCTTGATTAAATAAATATATCCTAAAATATTTAATTTAATTATCATATTCTTTCTATTTTAATTTAATAAACAACTTCTATAGTTTGTTTTATTAAATTATTTATCTTTCTTTTTGCTAATTTAAATAAGCCAAAAATATTTAAATAATGCATAAATCTAATCCCTTTATTCACTCACCAATAAAATTAGATTTTTCAAATCTAATTAAAGTAACTGGAATTCACAGGAAGATCCTCGAGGACAAACCTGCAGGAAATCCTCTCAATCTTCTGCCTCAAATCTTTCCTCTCATCTTGCCTGGTGTTTTCATGGGCAGGAACAATCCTCCATGATCAGCTCCACCTTCTCATCTCATACCATTCAAAATCTTTAGATTTAATCTCAGCCTCTGTTGTGTTACCCCTGTGCAAATGTGTTGCCAGAAATCTATATATACAGCCTTCTGAAGCATCAAAACGATCTGAGAAATCCCAATTTATGCAAACTTACTCTGTAGAAATTAGTACTCAAGCAACCAAGCAATCATTTAGCATTAGAATTTTAGTATCATCATAGCTTTATGGCATCAGTAGATTTCATATCATGACAACATCATAGTTTCTTTTTACTGTAGCTTTCATCCATCGTGATAGTTTACAGTAGCATCATATCATCTAGGAATCATTAGCAATCATCACATCATTTCATTTAGCATCCATTCCGTTCTCTAGATAGGCATTTTAAATAGTTATGGTGTTTACAAATCTGAGAGCTTCTATAATTTGATAAATCTTTAGAGATAGGAGACAATGAGACGCTTTCAAGCTTTTCTCTTTTTTAAATTAGTTTAATTGTTGATTAATCTTGATATAATGTTTCATTAAGAGGTGTATTTAATTGTATTTAGTTTACATTTTCCACAATTATATATAATACTTAATATCATTAGGGATGATGATTCATAAGGGGAGGGGATATGTTACACCCAGTTGTGTTACTACTTATTTACTTTTATCTAGTTGGGTGAAAATTCTTTAAACAAATGTATTTATTATTTACGTATTTTGGAAATATGATGAATAAATGTTTGATTCAAATTGATGTTTTATAATATTTATGATTGTGAAATATATGATGCAAATGAATGTATTGATATCAACTTACCACTATTACAGTACTAAGTTTGAAAAGAACAAGTTCAACCAGAGGAGAGAAGGAGGAAAGTATCACTCAGAGAAAGATGTGACTCACCTAGCACTTGGCAGACGTTTGGGGTTTCACACTCATTTCTAGTTTAGTTAGTTGGTTTTATGGACGTTTGGGAAATGGAGACTGCAGCACTATGGTTGCCCTTGAACCATGGAATCTTTGAATCCGGTTTTATACTCTCTTGCACTCTTAAGTAGGATGTTTTCACCCTAAAGGGAGAGGAATAAAACTCACTCAAGAATCAAGTAGCAGTTCACTCAGAGTCAGATATGTATGATGTTCTATAAAGGGAATGATGGATAGATCTTCAGTGAGCCATCTTCAGAAATGGTAGGCTACATTTTGGTGAAAACCCTAAATATATATGATGGCACGGCATGAACTGGCTTTTGAACAAATGCAAAAAAATAAATAAGAAGGACTTGCGTGCATTTTGGTGAAGGCCTGAAAAGATTTAGGGTGTGAATGACGAGATCTCAGAAAATCACGTTAGGACTCATTACATTTGGTACATCAGATGTACAGTAACTTCTAGAAATAATAGAGTTTTGCAGTACATTGGGATCAGGAGAAATGGAAACCAAAATGCTTTCTGTAGCCTTAAGGTGGGACTCATTCTGTTGGTAGGTGGACCAGATACCTCTCTAGAATTATCATGAAATCATGGACCAATTCTGTAGCATATCGAGGTTGTCTCGCGTACTAGAGGTTGATAGAGCCAAATCTGCTTGAAAAAGCCCGGCTAGATTGTCTCAAGCTTTGAGGAAATAGGTTGTAGTTGACTTGAAACACTTTGTTGACTTGTTGACCACCTTTCAACACCTAATTTCTTGATAAATCTACATACACAAGTTTGCAAACACACACACATGCAAAAGGGAAAATGGTTAAGGGTTAGGTTATAGAAAGGATTTCCTTGCCAAATCCCACTTTGGTAGAGTAAAACACAATGAAGAAATGGAATGAAATGAACAAGGAAGATGAATAAACAACATGAAAATGTCACCAAATCAATTAACCTTGTGCCCAAGAAGAAATCTAGAATCAATGGCTACCAAAATACTTAGTTGTTGGTGATTGGATAGTCTGAAAGTGCTTGAATGAATGAGTGAATTAGTGAAATTAATGAATGGGTCCTAAAATGGATGTTAAAACACTTATTTATACACATTTGTGCCTTAGTACCTGAAAATACCTCATCACAGCATGACATAAGGTGATTTTAAATAAAAACCTGAAAGAAAATTTGAAATATTTTGAATTTTCAGCTAAGAGGGACTCATTCACCACCCATGGAAAATGGGTCCCACCTTGGACTTGAAAGTGGGTGTCAAGAATTATCTTGTATTTAATGTTTTTTGTTAGGTTTACATTCAAAAAAACACATAATTAAGCCTTATAAGGGCATAAAGGGGTCGAATAAAGCATAAGAAAGGTGTAAATAGTGAAATTGAGCTTGGAAAAATGTGAAATCTTGCTTCAAGAATTTACAACACTTCAAAATAGGACTTGATAAGTGATGAAAATGTGATTTTTAGGTGAATTGTAATGAATAGAGTCTAGAAAAGTGTAGAAATGTTTTACAACACTTCATAACGCCTTCACAAGAAATCATAAAGGACCTAAGGTGAATGTTTAAGCCACACTGCAACATTAAATCAGAGAAAAATGGACCAAGAATTGTGAAGAAAGACCTAAAATACCATGAAAATGTCAAGGGGTCATTTTTCTATGGCACATTTCGCCCCCACTTTAATTCGAGGATGAACTTGCTTGAAACTCACACTAAAGTAGCCATGCATGTTGAGAAGGAGGTCCAAATGCACTTATGTTATCAAGATGGAATGAAAATAATCAAGAGGGATGATCAAGCACCTAGGATGAATATCTCATGGAAAAATAAACTTAAGATAAAGGAACACATGTGTTGGAATAAAAGAAGAAAAGGGGGAAATTGAATTTAGCTTCGATCATCTGTCCAACTAGTTGTGGATTAGATCTAGGCTATTTGTTAGAAAAAGAGAATGCATACTCACTCTAGGGTGAAAAAACTCATGGCGGTCCATCAGGTGAGAAAACCCAAAAAGGTAAGATACATGCGTAGTTGATATGCACTCACAAAAACAAAGGTGGCTATGGGGAAATTCATGCCATTGAATGGGCTTCCCACTCAACCATATTGATGTTATACCTCTTGATAACTTTAACATGGTTCCACAAGAGAAAATGTTAGTTTATGCTTCATGAGATAAGCAAAGCTTCATATGCTTGGAACTCATGACCAAAGAGAAAGGTACCACAAGCATGCAAGTTGCATTGTGCAAGGTGGAAAAAATGTAAGATTCAAAAGATGTTCAAAGGAGTCTTGTTAAGTTCATGTAAGGTCTATAACTTAGGGAACATTATGTCTAATGTCTCCAAGAGAGGACCAATAAAAGAATAGTATATTCACAACTTAGGGGATGCAGTGTGTCAAATCAAGCCACTAAGAGGAATGTAATATGCTAAGATAGATCACACTTATGAAGGACATCACACTAAATGTCATCCACAAAGTGATGAACACATTGTATGAAGTGACAAGGCTACACTAAGAACCAAAAATGTAAATGAAATGATGCCAATGTATGCCCCCCACTTTAAAGGAATTGCTACACATCATTTTTTGAGAAATTACTTTAAAGTAGCAAAGGAAAGAAAATGCAAAAAGAAAACAAGACATGAGAGACAACTCAAAAAGTCCTATGCAAATTCATATATTTCTAAGTTAGGCTACATCATGTAAATGAAAAAGAAATAAAAATAAAGGTAGGTTTCCCCCAAGAAAGGAACACACCAAACACATAAGGTATCTATGGATTTGGGGTCAGTAAGTTCGTTGCTACAATGTTTTTGTGAAAGATCTCGGAACTATCATCGTTCCCAAAAGCACATAGAATTGGAAGAATGACACAAAGAGAGCAAAAAATAAAAGAAAAATAAAGTTTGTTTTGGGTCAACATGGAAGAGACATTACAGTCTCAATGCTTTTGCATCATCCCCAAAAGGAAAACACAAAAAAAAAGTGAAATAAGGAAATAGAAAGACCTTTTGGGTCAACATGGAAGAGACATAGGGCGTCTCAATGCTTTGCATCATCTCAAAAAGGAAAAACACAAAAGAAAATATGAAAAAGGAAGAGAAGCTTCTGGGTCAACATGGAAGAGACATAGGGTGTCTCAACCCTTTGTGTCATACCCATAAAGGAAAAACACAAAAAAAAAGCAAAAAAGGCAATGCACGACATATAGAAGAATAGAGGTACAAAGAGAGAGATCATCAAACACACGTTGCGGGGGAACACAATAGACACATAAAATCATGTAGAGCTAGTAAAGAAAATGTAAGCCAACTTAAGTAGTATAAGAGAAAGGTAAATAACGCAATTAAGAGACAAGAACAAATGCATTACTAGGATAAGGATAAAAACTTCTTGCCCCCCACTAGATGTGAAGCAAGAATGAGCCAAGAAAGGTGATGGGAGGATCATGCAATAGTGATAATGAAAAATTCTACAACTATGGCATGATCTAAAAGGATTTTGTTTTAAAGGATGATGGAAAAGTAGTCAGTATCAGTGAAGTGATACTTGTTCAATATGTCATTCAATGTCTGACATTCTTCAGTTTGATGTCCAAGAACACAATGATATTTGTAGTATGGTATGTTAGAATCTTTAGGACAGATGAACAACCTATTCATAGGTGGTAAAAGTATAAGGCCTTTGTTTAAAAGGAGTTGAAGTCTCCTTTCACATTTAGGTGGAGGATGAGTAGGAAACTTGTGTTTTTTCAACTTGTAAGGCCATTTTCGTTTGCTAGATTCACCTTTCTCATGAATGGAAGCGGGAGGAGGACCCATGAGGATCCTAGCATCCTT
>VDFB02105785.1:75679431-75710916 GCA_007258455.2 Sequoia sempervirens
TAGAGTCCTCTAATGCTACACAGACCAATGAGGAAAGTGCCATTGATGACTTCATTGAAATTTATGACTATGATAGTGTGCCTCACCTTAAAACCGATCATAATATTTGTACCCTTGAATCCATTCAAAATCTTGACTTGAATCATGATTCTTTACCCTTGGTTCACCCTGAATTGATTGATTTCGATCAGAAGGGACCACCACAACTAGATGTATTTGAAAATGATGAGGCAATCATAAATTTTCTAGGAGCACGAGAAGACACACCCCTTGAGGATCATAAAGGATGATTCATCATAGAACTCAATAGTGCAGATTATTTTGTGGGGAGTACCAAGCCTTTCAGTCATAAAATTATTGAAAATATAAATAGGTCTTCTAGTGAAAACCGCTCTGCGACACTATTAGACCCAAAAAAAGTAAAAATAAAGGATGTACCCAAGGGTGAAAACCTCTCTGAGGTGCCTGAGGATGGAAGGCTTGACACACTTCCCTTAGTAGTATATCATGAAAAATCATCTACGTTGCTGGAGAAGATAGAACCAGCAAATGTGGGCACAGAAGAAAAACCAAAGATAATTCATTTAGTAGAATCATTAACACCTAAAGAGAGAATAGAGCATATATAATTTTACAAGGAAAGACAAGTTAATTTTGCATGGTCCTATGCAGATATGCCAGGACTTGATCCTGATCTAGTAATGCATCACTTGTCTTTGCCACCAGGGGAAAAACCCATTAAACAAAAGCTGAGAAAAATGCACCCACACATTGCTCTATTGGTAAAATTTGAATTACAAAAGTTGTTAGATGTGGGATTTATCAAACCTATTGACTATGTTGATTGGATTTCAAATTTAGTACCAATTTCAAAACTTGATGGGGGCATTCGAGTTTTCACATATTTTAGAGATTTAAACAAAGATTTTCCTAAGGATGACTTCCCACTTCCAAACATTGACATGATAGTGGAATTGATAGCAGGGCACAAAATGTTATCCCTCATGGATGGTTTCTCAGGCTACAATCAGATTAAAATTTCTCCTAAAGATCAAATTAAGACAACATTCACTTGTCCTTGGAGAACCTTCTGTTGGAATGTCATGCCTTTTGGGTTGAAGAACGTCAGAGCTACCTACCAATGTGCAATGACCACTCTCTTCCATGACATGATGCATAACTATTTGGAAGACTATGTAGATGATTTTTTGGGAAAATTCTACACCAGAGCTGGACATCTATAGATCATGAATAAATTTTTTACAGGATTAGAAGAATACAAGGTCCGATTTAATTCAAAGAAATGTTCATTTGGGGTAACCTCTGGAAAACTCCTTGGATACATTGTCTCATATAAAGGAATTGAAGTTGATCCTGCAAAAATAAAGGCTATACTTGAAATGCCTCTGCCTAAGAATATTAATCAGTTGAGATCATTACAAGGAAAAATTTAGTCTATCCATCATTTTATAGCATAACTTGTAGATAAATGTCAACCCTTTCAACATATGTTACACAAGAATGTTTCATTTAGATGGGACGACAAGTGTGAACAAAATTTTCAAAAATCAAAGAATATCTGATGACACCACCAGTTAGTACCTCCTAGAGATGAAAAGCCTTTACTTCTATATATATCCACAACCACCACAACACTGGGGGTACTTTTGGCACAACATGACTCTGAAGGAAAGGAACGTGCAATCTATTACATTAGTTGTACTCTAGTGGGATACGAGCTCAATTATAGTCCTATTGAAAGAGAATGCCTTGCTTTAGTTTTTGCATCACAAAAGCTAAGACATTACATGCTTACACACCAGACAAAGCTCATTACAAAAATTGATCCTCTTAATTACCTCTTGAACAAAGCAACACTCACATGACAATTAGCTAAATGGGTGATGATTCTTAGCGTGTTTGATATTGAGTACATAGAAAGAAAAGAAATCAAAGGACAAGCTATTGCAGATCAACTCACTGATTCTCATGTGATAGATGATCATCCTCTTATTACAGAGTTTCCTAATGAATCAATCTTCAACATGGAATCTACACATCTGTGGACTTTATATTTTGTTGGCTCCTTCACACAAGGTGGTTCTGGCACTAGAATTCTCTTTGTCACTCTGCAAGGGGATTGTATACCTAAATCTTATAAGATACAGTTCACATGTACCAACAATATTGCAAAATATGAAGCATTACTTTCTAGGCTCCGTATAGCTATGCAATGGAAGATCCTTGAGTTGCATGTTCTTGGTAACTCTTAGCTAGTGATCAAACAAGTTAATGATGACTATAAAAAAAAAGATGAAAAATTGATGCCATACAAAAGAATGGTGGATGACTTCAAGGCCTATTTCACATCAATCTCTTTTGAGCAGATTCCTCGAGATAACAATAGAGCTGCTGATGCAATGGCAACAATTGGTTCACTTGTAGAAATGACATGTAATGCCGCTTACTGTGAGTTCCTGGTAGAACCTCTTTTGGAACCTACTTACAATATACCACAATCTGAAATGATTTGTCTTATTGTTGCTCCTAATTCCCAATGGTATGGGGATATTTATACCTATCTTCGAGATAACACCTTGCCATCAAACCTATACAATAAATCCTATAAAACCTTTATCTGTCAAGCTTCTCGCTAAGTGATCTTAGTCAATACCCTTTACCGCTGAGGTCTCAATGGCACTTTACTCAGATGTCTTGAGCATGATGAGGTCAAAACTGCTTAACAAGAAGTACATGAAGGTATATGTGAGGAACATTCTAGTGGTCCTACCTTAGCTAAGAAACTCTTGCATATGGGTTATTATTGGCCTACAATGGAAAAGGATGCTTATCAGTTTGTTAAACAATGCAAGCAGTGTCAAAAACATGCAGACTTGATACATGCTCCTACATAGGATTTGTAGTCTCTTGCTACACCATGTCCCTTTTATCAGTGGGGACTCGATCTCATGGGAAAGATCCATCCACCTTCATCTAATGGTCATAATTTCATTCTCGTTGCCACCGACTATTTCATGAAATGGATTGAATTTGTTCCTCTCACTCATATCACTAGAAAACAAATAGCCACCTTCATACTGAACTACATCATCTATCATTATAGTTATAGCGTTCGTCTATCCATCATCACAGATAATGGTCGTCTATTCAAAAATCAAGATGACTGCGAACTCTGTGAGAAATTCCATATACAACATCATTTTTCCACACCTTATCCTCAAGGTAACAACCAGGCTGAGGCTTCTAATAAAACCATTCTCAAAATTCTTAAAAAGACGGTCAGTGAAGCTGGTTGAGATTGGCATATTCAATTGAATCTTACATTGTGGGCTTATTGCATGAGTGTCTGCACTCCCACAGGTGCTACCCCATATTCCCTTGTCTATGGCTCTGAAGCCATCTTTCCCATTGAGGTTGAGTTTCCCTCTTTGCGCTTCTCTTTGCGCAATCAAATCAGTGATGAAGAATACCGAGTTTCCTGTCTGTAGGAGTTGGAACTATTGGATGAACAAAGACAAACTACTTTCAATCATCTTAGAGCATATGAGCAAAAGATGTGTCGAAGTTATAATAAAATAGTGAAACCACATACATTTGAGGTTGGGGATCTTGTTCTTCATGAAAATCCTCCCACTCAACAAGACAAAGAAAAAAAGGGTAAATTTGAGCCTAACTAGTTGGGTCCATACGTTATCATTGTTGTGTATGGATCTGGGGCATACTAGTCATCTACTCCGGAAGGTGAATTTCTTAGTGATCCCATAAATAGTATGCACATTTGCAAGTTTTATACCTAAATGCTTTAGAGGGTACAATCTTTTCAAAGTCCTGAAAAAATACAAAAAAAATGGAAATAATTCCTGAAAAAAAAAAGAAAAAAAGAAGAAATCCATTCATTCAATGGTGAAAACCACTTTGGTGCCTTTCAAAGCAAGTACCATGGTGAAAACTGAGAAATTGGTGCCATGTGTAGAGGCTTCGCTCCTCTTTCCTTCAAAGCTCTACTTGATCTTTTCATTCCATTTTCATTCATCCTCCACTTCATAATGACCTTTTCACACTCACCATGGCTTGTGAATTGTTCAATTCCCCTTTCTTGCTCACTTTTCCATGCATACTAGGTTGGTCTTATCCCTCACTGGGGCATCTCCTTAACCTTAGCTATGGGTTAAGATACTGAGCATCTTGCGGTCAAAGAAATTAACCTCTTTGTCTGTTTGCTTGTCTATTTCTGTCATAAAATGTCTTGAAAAACCCAAAAAAAAAATCTTAAAATGTTCTAAAAAATCAAAAAAATCATAAAATGTCCTAAAGAAATCCAAAAAAATCAAATATTCCAAAAATCCCCAAAAAAAAATTGTGACACTTTCATATCACCACATAGCTATGAACTTCAACAAAATCAAAACATGCAAGTGTTGACAATCAAGCAAACATTATAACATATATATCAACCCATATTACAAATCCAACCAAACACATAAACTGTAACAAGAATCAGTTCCACATTGAAGTAGGACCCCTGTTTGTTTGTTGATCTTTGCTTATTTTATGATTTTATCTTTGGTGACATGTCTTTTAGTTTCTTCAGGATGTCTTCGACTAGAGAGGCGAGGATGGGGCATGTTCACTTGTTTGTTGTTTGTGGATTGTTTCTTATTCACAGGACGACTCATCTTAAGACATGGTTTTCTAAAACCATCGAGGAACTATGAGTCGGATGTAGATGACAGCATTCATTGTTTGATAGTGTCTTCCATGCAATAAGTATTTAGGTCATTTAAGGTTCTTATACCTAGATGCATATACTTCATTACTAAATAAAAATGCAAACAATATTCAGATAGTCTAGATGTTCATGTTATCTAGATGCTTATACTAATTTGTGACATAATAAGCTCGATGATGATAAAATCACTTAAAAGGAACAAGAGGCTTCATCACCTTCATTCTCTTCCATCTTACATTTCATTTTCTTCATCTTTCTTGTCGTAGAGGAATCAATCAATTGCTTAACTCACTAATATATGTCTCTTGAATCAAATTTCAAATCAATCAACCTCTTCCTGAAATTTCATGCCCCCTTAATCAATCAGTCAATCCATCATTGCAACACCTTGTCTTGCGTAAGCATCATTCTAAATCAACTTAATCATCTCAATCAGCCTCATTAGCTCATCAACTTGGCTATACTGATCATTTCCATCAATTGTTCAGTTATGCCCATCAATTGTGCATTTTCATCAAAATGTACATCACTGCTTTATCACTTGCACAATATCAGGTATCTAATCATTTTCTAGACATATATCGAGAGATTAATCTTCTCACAATCTGTTCGATCAATCTCTCAAGGGGGCATATCATTCTTATCATAATCCTTACTAGGATATCTTTGGGGCATGTATCAGTTGTTCAATCTTTTTCTTTGAACAACACAAGTTACATTGTCTCAAAGAGGGGAAAAATGCAGACTCTCAAATTTTTCCTCACAATCATAACGATGTTCATCTATTGATTAAATAGATATTATTATTTACTTAATCAATTCATTCATTACTTTCTTCTATTCATGCATTTCATCAAATCATTAAACCGTCTCATGCTTGTTCATCATCCATTTACATAAATAATTTCACTTTGACTATTTCCATGATTATTCAGTTGCATTAATCATCAAAATGCATCCATATTTCATTAAATAATTTAAAATTCATAAATCAAATTCCATGAAATTAGCTTAAAATTGCACATTAAATTCATAAATCAAATTCCATGAAATTAGCTTAAAATTGCACATTAAATTCATAAATCAATTTCCATGGAATTAGCTCAAAATTGCACAATTTGAGCTTCCAAACACGAATCATGGCATAAATCACTCCACTCATTTCTCATTTCTCATTTTCACATTATGCATTCATCTATAAAAACCTCCTCCTTCTCACTTTTTGGGGATACACATTTTTATTTAAAAATTCAATTTTAATCTCTCTTCCACTCATCATAGCTTCTTGTTGCACTTGTGCTCATAAAAATCTGAGAGCATCAAATGCATAAATCAAGAATCATGGTGAAATAGGAAAACAATGGAGCTGATTTTCCTTTGAATGCATTTATTTTAGTTTTGCATAGTTGAGTTTGCATTTTGCATTTGTATTCATTTGAAAAGGCTTTATTGATGATATGCTGAAATTTTAATTTGAATTTATAGATTAAATCATTTAGCTTCTTCAATTTTCAGCATAAACAAAAGCATATATGTGTAAGGATACCTTTATTTCAGGCCATAAAAGATGTTCCCATATATGGCAAAGCAATTAAGGAAGAATGCCTCAAGAAGCTAGGCAGGAAGAAGAAATACCCCACTATAGTTCATGTGGTGGGACAACTAGCTGACATCATGCTTGGGAAAGTGACTGTTCCCAAATATAATGACCCAAGTAGTCCTATGGTAGGAGTTGTTATAAATGATATCCAAATAAAGAGTGCTCTGATTGATTTGGGAGTAACAATAAATGTAATGACTAACAATATCCTGCAGAAACTAAACGTTGCAAGCATGAGACATACTCCTATTGTCCTACAACTTGCTGATAGTTCCAATGTTAAACCTGATGGTATAGTAGTGGATCTTGTGGTAACTCTAGACCCTTGGGAGTACCCAACATATTTTATGATTCTTTCTCCTAAAGCTACACTAGGCAAGTATCCCATTATTCTAAGAAGGTCATGGTTAGCAACAAGAAATTCCTATATTGGATGTCGAACAAGCAAGATGACCATTTCTGATGGAAAGAGCACCAAAAATCTTGTTCTCTACCCTCTTGCTCAGCCATCCCATGGTATGGATAACCCCATCTGGCCCTATGTTGGTGAAGAAGTCGAGGAAATCAATTCAGTGGCACAACTCATGATGATAGGTAGGAGTCCTTTCCTGTAGATATAGGAAGAGGATGACATATTATCCAATACAATTCAGAATAGCTATGGGACACATGAAGAATTACCTGATTCTAAGTTTGGTTCTACTAGACCACTTCAGACACTTATGCCTGCTCCTATAGCTAAAGAAATTCTTACAATTTGAGCTTTGACCCTTTGACAAAATAACACACTGTGAGCTTTCTCAACACATCTCTAAAATTCATGTAGCAATAAGTATGTCTTATACATTGCTGCCACATGAGATCAAAATGCTAAAAATTAGTGAACTGCCTATGGTAGAGTTATCCACAGAAGTGCAAGTGTTAGAAGGGAGGTATTTGAACATTAATAACAAGCTTACTCAGGAGCAACAATTATCCCTGACTGGCTTGTTAAAGAAGCATAAATATGCATTTGCATGGGATTACCATGACATGAATAGATTGGACCCTAAGCTCTACACACATAGGATATATATTAGAGATGATTGCACACCAGTAAGGTAGCCACATAGAAGAATCAATCCCGCATTAAGGGAGATTGTCAAAGGAGAACTACAAAAGTTATTGGATGTAGGATTCATCTACCCTATTTCAGATAGCCAATGGGTCTCTCCTTTGGTGATTGTACCTAAGAAGGGACGAAAATGGAGAGTATTTATTGACTATAGGGAGCTCAACTCTGCCACTTAGAAGGATCATTTTCGCCTTCCATTTATAGATCAAGTACTAGATTCCCTTGCAGGAAAGAAATATTTCTCTTTTCTAGATGGATTTAGTGGCTCTAACCAGATACAAATTGCACTCAAGGATCAAGAGAATACCACCTTTACCTATCCATGGGATACTTACGCCTACTAAGTACTTTCATTTTTCTTATGCAATGCACATGCAACTTTTCAGAGGGCAGTCATTAGCATATTTTCTGATATCTCACATGATTGCATGGAAATTTATATCGATGATTTTACTACCTATGGTGTTGATTTTAATGAAGCATTAGAAAATATTAGGAGAGTCTTATAGGGATGTGAAGACCATAATATGTCCTTAAAAAGTGAAATGTTCTTCATGATGATGCAAGAAGGTGTAGTCCTTGGCCACTACATCTCTCACAAAGGAATTCAAGTAGATCCTGCCAAGATTGAGGTGATCACCAATCTTCCTATACCTACAAAGAAAAAAGATGTTAGGAGTTTCTTGGGACATGCAGGATACTATATGAATTTCATCAAATATTTTAACAAAATGGCAACACTATTGTACAATCTTCTCACTAAAGATGTTGAGTTCCAATGGAAAAAAGACCATGACAAGGCATTCTCTGATCTCAAAGAAGCTTTAACACATGATCCTGTACTCAAAGGTCCTAATTGGGAGATTCCTTTTCACATTCATATAGATGCATCATAATATGCTATAGGAGCAGTCTTGGGATAGAAAGAAGGAGCAATTGAGAATTCTATTTACTTTTTCAGCCAAAACCTACAAGGAGCTGAATTTAATTATACAGTGATAGAAAAGGAAATGCTGGTAGTCATCTATGCTCTTAAAAAATTTAGGCACTACACAATAGGCTATCATATCTTTGTGCACACAAACCATGCAGCCATTTGCATCTCATGAATAATCCCCTAATCTCAAGTAGGCTAGCAAGATGGTTGTTGTTGATGCAGGAGTTTGACATAACCATTGTTAATAAACTAGGGAAGGTCAATGTTGTAGCAGACTTTGTTTCTAGACTGACTACATCAGAAGATACTTAGTCATCGATGAATCTTTCCCTGATGAATATTTATTTTCCATCAGTGTGCATACACCCTAGTATGCTGACATAGCTAATTATCTGGTCACATGGAGAGTTCCTCCTTCATTTCTCTCTAAAAGAGAGAAGGGTGCTCATTGAGAAAAGTTCTCCTTTCTCATGGATTGCAGGATGTTTTTTCTACACTAGACCAACCCATGTCATGAGGAGATGTGTGAGGGAATATGATACATGTGATATATTGCATCCATGTCACAATGAACTCTGTAGAGGGCATTTTACAACCAAGAGGACAACAATGAAGTTTCTAAACATATGATATTACTAGGCCACACTTCACAAGGATGTAGAGAAATATATAAGGTTCAAGTGTGATAGATGTTAGAGGATGGGTTGGCCAACCAAATTTGATGAGATGCCCCTTTAACCCTAGTTAGTAATCAATCCATTTGATAAATGGGGATTGTATTTTGTAGGACCCATTGACCGTCCATCAAATGGTAAATCCTATATCTTTATCTGCACTGATTATGTGACCAAGTGGGTTGAAATTAAAGCAATGAAGCATGCAAGAGATAATAAGGTTGCAAAATTTCTTTATGAGGAAATTTTCACTTGTTATGGAGTTCCAAGGGAGATAGTGACTGATCAAGGGGAAAAATTTACATGAACCCTTGTCACAACACTAGTTAATGAATATAATGTGAGGCACAAGAATTCTACTCCTTATCATCCTCAGGCCAATGGCGAAGTTGAGGTGACCAATGGGGAAATTGAACCCATTCTGACCAAAATAGTTGCTATCTATAGGAAAGATTGGGAAAATAGGCTACCAAAAGTTGTCTAGGCCTATCAGACCACCTGGAAAACAACCCTAGGATTTAATCCTTTTGAATTACTATATGGGAAGACAACTATGATTCCCATTGAATTTGAGCATAAGACTCTTAGGACTACATTAGACTTAGGGATGGATATCTCAGAGGCACAAAATTGCAGAATTATGCAGCTGAATAATTTGGATGAGATGAGAAAGACATACTTGCATCACATAGAGGTAGTGTAGAATTAGAGAATAAAGTGGCATGAAAAATTCATAAAGGACAAGAAATTCCAGCTAGGTGATTGGGCACTCCTTTATGACTCAAGGTATTAAGATAACATAGGAAAATTGTAGACTAGATGTTTGAGACCATACAAATTTGCAAAAGTCTTTCCCAATAGAGTTATACAACTCACCACCATTGAACCTGTCAGATTCAAACTTCTGGTCAACGGTCACTGTTTAAGGTTGTATCACAAGCCAATGTCCAAGGAAGAGTTCATGCAACAATTTAAATAGCACCCAGCCTCAAAACTTCTTGCAGCAAAAGGAAGCCTGCTCAGACCTAGTGTCCCTCCTTCTGACTAATCTAAATACACATGCAATCACTTCATAAGAAAGACCTCCACTTTTGTGGGATTCCACTTCTTCATTAATCCACAGATATGCCCATCCATCTCCACCTTTGTCTCTCTTCCATTACTCCACCATAACTTCACTTCATTCTATCTCCACTTTCATTAATTTCTCAAATGACTTTGTAAACGGTGACCAGTACTTCCTCAATATTATTTGCAACAGATATTCCAAGAATTCAGGCACGTCTGCATTAATTTGTTACATCTTAATTATCTTTAAGTACATTTATTTAATTCTTGTAAATTGATGTAGATTTTCTCCATAGCATGTAATTATCCCCTACCCTAAAAAATTGTCATTATCACCTCGCATGTGAGAAAACATGCTCAAATTTAGGTTGGGGGGGAGTGTGAATAACATGTCCACATGTCAATCCATGTTGGTACATATCAACAATATTGAACTAAGCCAATTTGAATAGTGTGACTTCTTTCTAAGCAATTTACTTTCATCATTGTGTCTTTCTTAGCTATAGGATGAATATGGCTACTATGGATTCCTAGTGCACATATTGTTTTGAAAATTTCAAGTCTTCATCCCTAGGTTGATAATTAAATGATCCTTCCTGATGATTGAGATAGCTATTCAGATTAGATGTCCAATTTCTGAATCATAACTTTAAGGGCTTAGTTGTTAAGTCATTGTAGGAGGCCAACATTTTTGGCATCGTTGTTGGGGATGATGTCAAACTAGGGAGTTCTTTGGATTCATTGATAGTTTCTTTCATGTTGTAGTATTTCTGAAAGTTTATTCTTAGTATACCCCTCATTTAGGAAGTAATGACCCCCCTATTCTTTCACCAATTCTTTGTGTGAGTTGCTTGATACTTAGTTGATACCGCATGCATAGAGGAGGGAGAAGAGATGCTTATAGGAGATTCTATCCTAATGATCCTAATCCATTTCAGCTAGAAGAGCTTCCAAATCTGGTAGGAGATGAAGAACAAGAAGAACCACACCCTTTTGTTGACGCATTTCCCAATTTGACTAGTTTTGAAACTTCCTCTGAAGCTAAAAATCTGATTGAAAACCCATTTGCTTTAGAACTCCATCAGGTAGGCATGGGTGATGCAAATGTAAATAGACCTAACCAACTAGCCTTTCCATTCCCCATTACTCATCAAAATGATGTTGACAACCTCAAAAATATCCCTGCTTCAATCCTTCCTATGTTCTATGGACTTGTCATAGAAGACCCTGATATTTTTTTGTTTTAGTTCGATATCCTCTATAAAAGCTATGACTATACCATTGATGCTCATAGGCTTAAGATATTTACTAACACCTTGAAAGAGGCTACATTAAGATGGTTGATGAGCTTAGTAAAAAATACTATGGAGAGTTGGGATGACATGAACACAAAGTGCTTTGAGAAGTACAAGGAATATTGTAGGGGCGGTGACATGAGAGGAGATGATATCATTAGGATGCAACAAAAGGAAGATGAGAGTATGGAGGATTTCATTTCAAGGTTTCTATTTTGCTTGAATAAATCTCCACATCATACACTCAATGAAGAGTCCCAAACGTTGTTCTTCTTGAGAAGGACTAATAACAACAACATTGAGGCTTTGGACCTGATGGGAGGAGGAGATATCACCCAAGCTCCTTGGGAAGATATTAAGAAGCTATGTCAAAACTATTCTAGGGCAGCTTCAAAGAGAGGGAGAGCTTACCAATCCTCTATGGGTAATTCATCTACTAGTGGAGTTTCAAGGATGGATATTACTCACTTGATGGCATACTTCAAGCAAGACATTATAAACAATCTGGCTACTCAGCTGGATACACTTTAAGCAAAGAAGAAACAATAGTAGGCATAGGCAATGTTGGCAGAATATTGCCCTCATTACAGACAAAAGAAGTGTTGCACATGTAAAATGGTAGCTAACATTGACAGTAAGCATATCCCACCTGAGTTCAAGGCAATCCAGGGTGATGATGATCAAGTCTACTACATTGTACAAAGGAGACTATTGGCTCCAAGACAAGCTATGCCACAAGATCCATTATCCTTTACTGGGCCTTATTTTAATTCTTATCCATCTGGTAACCAATGAAAACGCTCATATCCATCCAACTATGGAGGATTTCCACCACAAACTTGGAATAACCTTCCAAATACTTGGCCAAATCACCATAACTCTCCACCCCAATGGCAACAACCTTAGGGGAATTGGAAGTAGTTTCAAGCAAATTAGTAGCCACCTCCAAGAAATTGGTAGCAAACATCTCAATGGAGGGGAGGACAAAAAAGGCCAAACTAGACAACTAGTTACACATAGCCACCTTCTCAGCCCCAACAACTTGCTATAATGCCTCCTCCTAGTAGCTAAAGTTCAAACACACCTAGACCTACTCAGCTACTAGCTCAGCCCACACCTAACCCAAATAACAAGCCACAATAGTAGCCAGTCTATTTTGCTGATTCAAATCAATTCCCTGCATATGTTGTGAGTGTAAGTGACATCCACTTGTATTCAAGACCCACTTTAATAGCTCCTTCCACTCCTATAATCACCAAGCTTCTTGTGGAAGAAGAGGAGCATCTAAATTTCCCCATTTAGCCAAGTGTACCTAAAAATCATGAACCAATTCTAGTCTAGCAGACTAAACAAGAATCACCATTTCCTTAGAGGTTGGAAATTGTTAAACAAAAGGATGAGAAGGAGGAAACAATCATTGAAATTCTAGATCATTTTAAGCATATATGTGTCAAGATACCATTATTTTAGGCGATAAAAGATGTTCCCATATATGGGAAAGCAATTAAGGAAGCATGCCTCAAGAAGCCAGGCATGAAGAAGAAAGACCCCACTATAGTTCATGTGATGGGAGAGCTAGCTGACATCATGCTTGGGAAAGTGACTGTTCCCAAATACAATGATGTAGGTAGTCCTGTGGTAGGAGTTGTTATAAATGAGATCCAAATAAAGAATTCTCTGATTGATTTGCGAGCAACAATAAATGTGATGACTAAGGATATCTTGCAACTACTAAACATTGCAAGCATGAGACCTACTCCTACTATCCTACAGCTCACTAATAGTTCGAATGTTAAACTTGATGGTATACTAGAGGGTCTTGTGGTAACTCTAGACTCTTGGGTATACCCAACAGATTTCATGGTTCTTTCTCCTAAAGCTACACTAGGTGGGTATCCCATTATTCTAGGAAGGCCATGGTTAGCAACAATAGATGCATATATTGGATTCCAAAGAGGAGACATGACCATTTCTAATAGAAAGTGCAGCACAAATATTGTTCTCTACCCTCTTGCTCAGCCATCCCATGATATGGATAACCCCATCTGGCCTCATGTTGGTGAAGAAGCCAAGGAAATTAATTCAGTGGCACAACTCATGATGATAGGTAGGAGTCCTTTCCTATATATATAGGAAGAGGATTACATATTATCCAATATAATTCAGAACAACTATGAGACACATGAGGAATTACTTGATTCTGAGTTTGGTTCTGCTGGACCACTGCAAAAACTTTTGCCTACTCCTGCAGCTGAACTTACTGCAGCAATAGGTATGTCTCATACATTTCTGCCACATGAGCTCAAAATGCCAAGCATTAGTGAAATGGATATGGTAGAGTTAACCATACAAGTGCAAGTGTTAGAAGGGAGGTATTTGAACATTAATAGCAAGCTTACTCAGGGGCAACAATTCTCCCTTACCAACTTGTTAAATAAGCACAAATATGCATTTGCATGGGATTATCATGACATGAAGGGATTGTACCCTAAGCTATGCACACATAGGATATATATCAAAGATGATTTCACACCAGTAAGGAAGCCACAAAGAAGAATCAATCCTAGATTAAGGGAGATTGTTAAAGAAGAACTATAGAAGTTATTGGATGTAGGATTCGTCTACCCTATTTCAGACAGCCAATGGTTTCTCCTTTGGTGATTGTACCTAAGAAGGGAGGAAAATGGTGATTCTATATTGACTAAAGGGAACTCAACTTTGCCACTAATAAGGATCATTTTCCCCTTCCTTTTATAGATCGCAATAGATTCCCTTGCACACAAGCAATATTTCTCTTTTCTAGATCGATTTAGTGGCTATAAACAGATACAAATTTCACATGAGGATCAAGAGAAGACAACCTTTACCTATCCATGGGGGACTTATGCCTACTTAGTACTTCCATTAGGCTTATTCAATGCACCTGCAACTTTTCTGAGGGTAGTCATTAGCATATTTTATGATATCTCAAATGATTCCATAGAAATTTATATGGATAATTTTACTACCTATGGTGTTTATTTTAATGAAGCATTGGAAAATCTCAATAGAGTATTATAGAGATGTGAAGACCATAATATTTCCTTAAACAATGAAAAGTGCTTCATGATGATGCAGGAAGGTTTAATCCTTTGCCACTACATCTCTCTTAAAGGAATTCAAGTGGATCCTGCCAAGATTGAGGTGATCACCAATCTACCTATACCTACAAAGCAAATGTATGTTAGGAGTATCTTGGGACATGCAGGCTACTATAAGTGTTTCATCAAAGATTTTAGCAAAATGGCATCACCATTGTACAATATTCTCACTAAAGATGTTGAGTTCCAATGGACAGAAGACTATGACAAGGAATTCTCTAATCTCAAAGCAGCTTTAACTCATGCTTTGATAGAAAGGAGGAGTTGAGAATGCTATTTACTTTGTGATAAAAAACCTACAAGGAGCTAAATTTAATTATACAGTGACATACAAGGAAATTTTGGTAGTGATCTATGCCTTTAATAGATTCAAGCACTGCATAACAAACTATCATATCTTTGTGCACACATACCATGTAGCCACTAGGTACTTCATGAATAAGCCCCTGATCTCTAAACTAGATGTTGGTTTGTTTTCCATAGACCATGCAGGCCATGTTGATAAACTAGGTGTTGGTGTGTTTTCTAGTACACCTAAGGAATCTCTAAGGAGTAGCCAATTCCTATGTTCAAGATGCTCACAGTGAATGACCAACTGACAAGATTCAATCAACAACTACAATCTCCTACACTTCAGGTTTTGTGGGACCTAGGAGGGTGTTTATTTTAGTGTCTCATTTGACTACCTCAACAAATGACATAGAAAATCATAGATCAGTTCCTCTAAAGGGTAAATAACACAATTCACTCAAAGGTTGGTTGAAATTTAAGCAAATCTCCATTAATTTACTAGGAACATGGAAGATATCTCACATACATGCTTCATTGTAGATAAATTTTGAAAAATTTGTATTCTAACCCTAAATCAACAATCCATTACTTCATTATCACTCAAAATGTAAATACCAGGACAAATAGACTAGTGCCTTCATCGATTGGGCAATAGAGTCATACATTTTATGACCTATCATGTAGAAATTCTTTAAAGCTGATAATTATGGACTATTTCCATAAGGACTTACATTATGGAAACTATCTACATATAATTCATCACTTCTTATCAAATTCTCAGTAAATCACTACAAATCCAAGACCCCACTTAGAAATTTAATTGATTCATTGAATCAAAGAAAAAATGAAGGCATGCATTCAAATGAAACATTTGAAGATGAACCAAATATGCTTGATATTATATTCAAAATTTGCAGAGTGGTTTATAGAGAAGAGCATATGAACTATATGAAATTTATTTTCAATATCAGTAATTTCTACTTACCTATTTAAGATTTTCATATGTAAAGTTCAAAACAAAAGACAATTTTACCACCCTATTTTATAGTATTCCTCTATTATCTACCCTTTACGTATTAGACTTGAAGACTCAAAAATTTTGAACTCCCTACAAATGAGCCATAAATTCCCTTTTATAAAACAAGCAATCCAACAAGCTTCAGGTTCGAAATGTAGTTAGATTACAAAAATGTCATTTCATTTCGCATTTCAGTTGCATTTCCAAAATTCCCCATATGATAATTCCATTGAGATGGGGAAAGCAAAGATTGCCACAACTGTCATGAGAAAGAAGCAAATTTCTGCCAAAATTCTTTGACCGTCATGTAAGCAGCAAGACCAACGTGCAAACTACCACGACGGAACATAGTCAACATCCAATGCCCAAAAATTGCCACACACACAGAGAGAGAAAATTACAACCACATAAATAATTTATCAACAAAAAAGTTTCATTAACCACAACCTTCTCACAACCCAGAAACCCTCTTACCAGCAACACAGAAACCAAGGTACACAACCACTTTGTGTTGTAGCAAGGGTTGGGGATGAAACCTCAAATTCAACTTCACCTTTGTCCTTTTTCAACACGGTGCCATCCTGCCCACTGGAGTCCTGATAGCCAAAGGGGGGCTAGGTAACGCCTCCACCTCAGGGGATAGAGCTCAGCCTAAGGTCGTGAGGTATCACAGGTAACTAGAGTCCATCTCCATTTTGCAATTGGACAAGCTGTTAGTATAATCAATAGGAGAGTTCTACTAACCAAATGAGCCATGACCATACCTAATTTTCCTTTGCACTTTGTCAGCTGGCCCAATAACTTCCTTCACCTTTGTTCCCATTACTTTCGAGCTCGCAGCTTGGGCTTTCAGTTGTCAGCCGCATCTAGTAATCATGGGTGAAGATTCCTCTCCATGAACGCTCTTGTGAGGACTCTGTGTGAGCTTTGGGTCTATTCCGTGAGATTCCTATAAATTGAGTCTAGCAGACCTCCATGCTGGGATAGATGGGGTGCCAATCTTACTCATTCTAGTACAAGAATGTATACACTCAAACTTTGGCTCTCTACACAAACTGGGAGACTTAACAACTTAATTGCTATGGTGAAAATAACAACTCATCACTTCTATTTATTGAAGAATGTGATGATACCAATCATCAATGCTTAATGAAAATCACACACACAAACTAGGAAATTCATTGGCATGTGTATTGTCACTATTTAATTCCCAAGTGCATGGAAATTTTCAGATCACACTTCATGATTGCCAACAATTAAATCTCCACATGCACAGAGAACAATTTGATCGCATCCACAAAGAGTATATCATTAATTCCCACTAGTTGTAGAATGAAAACATTTATCATGTGCCATGTTATGAACTTTGAATATCATTCATTAATCTCATGAAGAGATGGAAAATCAAACGGCTCCATCTAGGTTGGCAAGGTTTAAAATAAAATGGTGCTTCACTGATGTGTCTCGAGCCAATGGTGTTAACCCAACTCAGATGAAAAAATCTTCGTCAGCGGGCTCCATCGATTTCTCCAATTGAGTGGATTCATCCACATGTCGAGATCTTGTTAATCTCATGGATTTTAATGAGAGTTCACTTTCTCCTCGCAAACCAACAGGGAATAGTGGAGATTATCCTTGACATTTGATCTCGGTCGTCTATTTAGAACCATGAGCCATAATCTTGATAGTGGAGATTGGGCCCCACATATGTATGAAGACATGCATCTTCATCTCACTATTCTTGCAGCTTTTAACTTGTCAGAATTTATCACCTGTGAGCTGGTGGGGTACGATCAGGATCTCTTCCCACTGCCTCGAGTCTCAAAACCTATGTACATGGAAATGTTAGAATTTAATAAATGGCCTTGGTTAGGCCAAAGGTGATATGACCCTCACAGGCTAATGACTTAAGCTTAGATCACCAGGGAAATTTAAGACCCAACTTTAGGAAATAGCTAAGGTCGATGGGATGAATCGGTGACCGATACTCTTAACCAAAGGGACCGGAAAATGAATGTGCACTGTGGCTTAAGTAATGACTTAACAAACTGATGACTAGAAAAGTAGGTCAATGAAGCATTAGAAGACTTGAATGCTTTCAAAGGAAAAACCCTACTCACACATGGGGAAAAGGGTTTTGAGTGCCAACAAGGTCTATGGGATGCTTAAAATTTGGCAAATTTTTGAAGCTTCGTCAGTGGCTCATGCTTTCGGACATATACCCCTAGTGGGTAGAATGAGAATCCGAATCTTAGGTTAAAGTAGACCAGGGTAGAAGACCAAAACCTAGGAGCTTACCTCGACAAGGAAAGAAAACACACCAGACCAACCTATGTACACTATTTACAAAATATACATTGCAATTCATTTCCATAAGGTGGAGGCCCCAGGCCCCCAAAATTTATGGACAATTCTTTCCTCTATCAAATACTTTGGCATGTTTTATTGGTAATGGGTCCAAATTGACATTGTGCAATTCAAATCCACTAGCACCATCACAATCAACACATCCCATGACATTTGATGTAACAATGCCATATTTATCTATCCCCATCATAGGTTCATCAAACTGGAACGAGAAGATGAAACCCTCATACTCCACACTATCATGAAGTGTAAAAACACTTTCCATTTTCTCATCAAACTTGAAAGCCTCATAGACACTCTGGCTCACACTTGGCTAGTCTATTAAAGGATCAGGGAAATGGAAAAAATGATCAAGCATATCTTTAATTTGTTTGTCACAAGTGTTGCCTTTATGAGATGAAAGAAGTTTCATGATTAGGGGTATGTGCAGGATCATCATGGAAAAAATAGGCCCTTAAGTGGCAAAAAATTCAGAAAAATTAGAGTTAGGCAACTTGACGTAAAAATTTGAATAAGTTATTTATATTATTTCAAAAATATGTAAGAATAGAATCTGTAGGAAATTGAATGTAGTTTCTAAACTACTAGGTTTGTTTAAAAAAAAAATCTATTTGGTGAAAATTTGAAATTTCATGTTGGTGTGAATAATTGTCTTATACCTAGCTTATTCATTCACTAGGTAATTAGGGGACATATTCACATGGTTAAGTTTACTTAGGATAAAAGATTCTTTCTAGAAGCTTATTTGGCTTATCTAGAACTTATCTTATCTAGCTAGGATGCATCATTTCCTAGGTGATTAGGTTGTTGGTTGTCTCATGTCATAGGATCATGACATTTGTCAACGTCATATTCATTCATATCTCTCAACCTTTCCCATATAAGCAAGGCATCTCTTGTACATTTGTATTCAAGCTTAAGCTAATATGAAGCAATTCAGCCATTAATCAATCTTGCATTGTGAAGCAAGCATTCTTGCCATTCTCTCTCTTGTAGAAGTGGTTTTGGTCGCAACTGATCTTGGGGGTGTTGAGTAGTCACCATTAACTCCTACATGGTATCAGAGCTCTCCAGATGTTGCAGATTCCTTCCCAGATTTGAGGGTGATATTTTGGCTTGACGATTTTTGTTGGGTGTAGATTGGGGTTTCAATAGCCTCACGGTTGAGTTCAGAAGGCTCTGCAGAAGAATTTTGACTGTAAATTCGCCTATATTGGGTAAAGTTGTTTTTGAGGAATTTTTTTTTTGCTGGAACAACCTTCTCAGCGGTATGATCTTTCTTATTTTTCATAAAAAATAATTTTGTTGAATATTTTCTGTGATATATTATTTATAAATTTGGGGAAAAATTTTCTATATTGGGAAAAATATAATTGTAAGGTTTTGGGAAAAATTATAGTTTGGGGTTTTTTTTAAAATATTTGTGGACCTGTATTAATCGGTCGTTGCCAGAGAATATACTCTACCTTGACTATTACACAAGGCATATTCTGCAACATCATTTTGATTTGGCATCATTGTCAAATCTACCACTGACCCATATTCTATATTCGGGTACTTCACCGTCCATTAGATCTTGTAGTCCTCTGAGGTACAAAGCCTTCAAATTGGCCCTATCAAAGTCAAGGGGTGTCGGCATATTGATTTCATCTGCATCGACTAAAGGCAGTGTCTAATGTCAATTTTCGGTCTGTGATTACTACCTCCGGTTAGATCAACTGCGATTGGTTGTCATTGTGAGAGCCTGCCCCGGTCATCGGATCCGTATCCTCCATTGTGGTTTCCACATTGCCCAATCAGATCTAATCATCGGTTGGTACTATTCTACGGCCCTCATCCACTCACATCGACGCTCCAACATTGATTGTTTGTAGGTCTGTGAAACGGTCACATTGGCATCCCTCTGTCATAAAACCAGTGGTTATCTCATTTATATCGGGCCATCTCCTTCCGCGGGTACGAATCCTTGGTTTCCACATTGTCTTATCCTGCATTCAATCATACATTGGCTAGTCAATGGTACTCATGCCTTCAATGTCTGCTTATGGTACAAAGTTTTTTAATCACAATTTATAAGCTTTGTTTTGGCAGTATTGTTTTGAATATTGTACAAGAAGGCTGATATTTGTTATTTGGTCTTTTAATGTACTTGGCCGACCATGTATTAAGACCAACCATGTAATTTTCCTTAAAACTTGCTATTACGCCCGAGGTCATATTGGTGACTGTGTTTTAGCCCTTGGTGCCGAAAATTTGCACCATTTTAGCCTTGTAATTGCCCCAAGTGCCTATTTATAGGCCTTTTTTTCATTTTATCATAACTTTTGCATACAGAGACCATTTTCCAAAAACAAGATATCGTCAGAAAGCTGGAAGAGTCAACTTTTCAGTGGTGCAGATATTTTGTAGAGATTTTGTAGTTTTGTGCCATATTTTCTAGGTTGAAGATAGATCTCTATTTTTGGCTTTTGAAGCTCATATATTTGTAAATGGATGACTTAATTACTTTGGAGAAAGGGAACTATAGGCAATGGAGTAATTTAATACTCACTCATCTTGGTGAGAGGAATCTATTGTCCTATTTGTTTGATAAAGTTCCTTGTCCTAGCACAGCTGATGAGTATTGCATTTGGAAAGGCTTCAGGGTTGCTATCTTTAGAGTTATTTTTGAAAATGTAGATGATGACTTTTTGGAGACACTTATTCACTTCCAATGTCCTCATGCTCTTTGGAATCACATTAGAGAGGTGCATGAAGATCATGATTCTTCTCCATCTCTTGAAGGTCCTCTTTCCAACTCACATGTGCTTCTTCATTCTTTAGAGTTGATAACCCATGCTTGTGATCCTTTGGAGGAGATTGCAGATGCTTCAGAGGTTCCTGATTCTTCATCTTATGTTGTTGAATCATTGAGTACTACCAGTGATTCATTGTAACATGTATCTGATAGTCTTCCTAATTAGGATTCTTATTTGACAAACATTGCTTCTTTGTTTGTGGAGTCTCACATTTCAGACTTGGAGGACCAATTTGAGGGTTTATCTCTCTTATTTGATGATAGTCATGGATCAACTATTGTCACTTCATGTTTGTCTTTGGAGCTTGTTCAAGATTAGTTTCCATTGGTTCCTGGTTTGTCACAGTTTGTTGTGATTGGGCATGTACCTGATTGGATTGTGGCATCATCTTCATCATCCAAGAACATGGCAACACATGAGCAGATTTTAGAGACACAATCTTCCTACATTTTGATTCCTCTTCCTACCACTTCCTATCCAGAATGGGAATCATTCCTACATTTTTACTTGGTGTATCTTCTTCCTAAGGGGAGAAACATTGTTTGTAGGCATTGGATTTTGTTTTTTCTTCAGACTTTAACCATGTTTGCAGGTGATCATACATTATGGGGGGATATCTTATCTCTCTACTTCCCTCTTATGGGGGGGTCATTTATTGTATATACATGATGCATGTTGTCCTTGGTGGGTATCATTGAGTCCTCCATACATCATGTTGTCTTGTTTTGTTTCTCTTTTGGAGAGGAGTTTTGTCCCACTGGGTTTTCTCCTTTTCTCCTCTTGTGAGAGATTGCATATTTTCATTTGCATTGTAAATGGGTACCTAACATGGCCTAGTAGCTAGGACCCATGGTCATAGTCTTTGCATAGTGCGCATAATAATCTTCTCCCTAAGTTGTACTTAAGGGGGGGTGTTGGTGTGAATAATTGTCTTGTACCTAGCTTATTCATTCACTAGGTAATTAGGGGTAATATTCACATGGTTAAGTTTACTTAGGATAAAAGATTCTTTCTAGAAGCTTAGTTGGCTTATCTAGAACTTATCTTATCTAGCTAGGATGCATCATTTCCTAGGTGATTAGGTTGTTGGTTGTCTCATGTCATAGGATCATGACATTTGTCAACATCATATTCATTCATATCTCTCAACCTTGCCCATATAAGCAAGGCATCTCTTGTACATTTGTATTCAAGCTTAAGCTAATATGAAGCAATTCAGCCATTAATCAATCTTGCATTGTGAAGCAAGCATTCTTTCCATTCTCTCTCTTGTGGAAGTGGTTTTGGTCGCAACTGATCTTGGGGGTGTTGAGGAGTCACCATTAACTCCTACATTTCAATGAAGTGGTACTTAAATTTCAGGGAAAAAATAAGAAGTAGGTGTTTATCTAACCACCCTAACCATAATAAAATGATAATATTTTTGTAGAAGATTTTAGATATAAGTAGAGGACTCATGCCCTGATGTGATGCATATTTTTTTGAAATTTTTTTCCAAGTAAATAATTAATTATGAATTGTTTATTACAACTTTTTAAAAAATATAAAAACTCGTCTGTCTGACCACTTTAACTTGGTCAAAACTTCATGAAATTCAACTTTTCTTTTTTTAATCCTATAGTATACAAAGCATAGAATGTGACACATTTTTTGGATTCAAAAAATGTGATACTGTTTGAAAGCTATAGATGTTTTCTAGTCAACCTATCAATCAAGACTTTAGTCGTAATCTGAACAGAAAATAAATAATAATTACTTATTAAATTGAAATTAAAACATGATTTTTATCGGTGGAAAGTTGAGAATCTCCTTTAAAAACCCTTTTTTTTCATCAATTTTGGGTAAAAAGATAGTCGTTAGCCACATACCCATCATATTGCCACTTTTTGGCCCATAATGATCCTGCACATACCCTTAGGTCCATCAGATAAAGAGTATCTACAAAGAACTCCACTGTAGCTTCATACTGACTTGTATCATTCCCCTAGTTACCTATTCCTTTATACTACTCCACACATGGATGAAATAGTGCTGCAATATTTGCATACTCTATATAATCATCAAATAATTCCTTTTTTTCAACATAAAACAATGTTGCCTCAGTATCCATGCAGTCATCATGTGGAACATGAATAACTAACATTTCAATTACCTCTTCAAGTACACAACCTATCACCATAGGAAATTCCATACAATCAGCTACATCCTTTTGGACATCCATGCTTCATCCAAAGATGACATCATAGTCTTGAACTTCTTTATCATGTGAGCTATTGTCACATTTAGATTCCAACAAATCTGAGGCATTCTCTTGATACTTATCAAGCATAATATGTTGAATTACATGTTGGGAAGCTAATTCACCAGTGTTTGTGACTCCATATCCTCCATTTAACTAGGAGACCATCAAGTCAGGGGTGACATTTTCAAAGGAAAATATGCCAATCTTAACATCACCTTGATCTTTTTTTGTACCCTCCATAGCACATCCACTGGTAGTACTTGATAAATACTCATCAAGGGTATCTTCAAAAAGAGGATTACTTCTACACCAATAGTTATTATCATTTATAGCCTTACTGCCCAATGTAGATTCATCAAATAAAGTATTTTTCCATACCTTCATGATAATTGGATGCATCTCATCTTCCTTAGCGTTAGAATTTCAACAATTCTAATAATTAGTACACTCAAATTCAGTGTAATCACTTGAAGAAAAAATATACATTCTCAACATACTCCTCATCATTTCCACTCACAATAATTGACCCACATTTAGAAAACTCTTCACATGAAGAGAATTGCTCACTTCCTAGGAAACATACACCTTCAAGGCTATTAACATATCCCCTACTAGAAGCAAGGGATTCCATCTCCACTTCATAAGAAGAATCATATTCAATAGAAGACTGTCCAAACTTGATCTCATCACTTTGATTCCTCATTTGTACCATCTCATTGAAACCAAGTGGATTCCCCTCAATGGTTGGTGTATGATGAGCACTGGCTGAATTAGTTTGTGAGGTTTCATCATTTACTTCTTGTATTTTCTCATAGCTTATGACATCCCAAGGAAGATATTAGGCATTACCTTCTTGTTCTCTTACTCTATCTCTTCTTCCTCATCAGTGCTACATGTAGTTTCTTCTATGTTGCTTGTAAAATGACAACATTCAACAATTAGTTGCCCATAATCTGATGCTTCTCTTTGATCTATCAACCTTAGCCTTTGATTCTCCTCACTATTGTAGTTATTTCCCATTTTATTGGAAATAGCTAGGGGCATATGACCATGCCCAATTTCTTCCACAGTGTTTATCCAATCTACCACTTGATCAAGGCTATGAGGCTTCTGATTCTTAGACCACTGGCTTGATCCTAATATGTAAGCTTCACAAAACAAATTGACACACATTAAATCACTAGGCCTAAAAATCTTGGGTATCTCCATCAAAACATCCAAGAATCTTGAGAACAAGTCATATGGTGACTCATTCACATGTATCTTCATTTCATACAAGTTTCTAATAGAAAAAATCAAGTCAGCCTTCCCCATCCTAGGTTGGTGTAAGGTTGATGCTTGCTCATATTCTGCACCTAGTGGGAGTAATGCAAATGCAACATTTGTGGGCTCCTTTTCTTGGAAAACCCTTTTACCTCTTGATTTGCTTGGTTCAATAGCTTAAATGCTATTAGAACTATTACTAGCAATCATAGGTCCCCTCATAATTGAGTATTTCAAATTATTCTCAATGTTTATTTCCTCTTGGTAGGCTTGTTGTAAGGTGGCAGGCTCTTTATCTCTTAACAAAAAGATCATCTTACTATCAAATGCTCCCAAATATACAACCAAACACTTTGCATCATTTGGTATCATGTGCTCAAGGATTTCTCTTATGAATTTGGAAAATCCAAGGTTGAAAGAAGGAGACCAACTCCCCTTTATCCTTAGAAATCTCCATGAAATTATTTCTTGAAACACTTGGGTTTATCTTTTCACCAAACTAGTCCATGAAGGCTTCCTTAAGTTCACCCCAACAATGTATAGAGGAAATAGGCAGAAAAGAGAACTAGTCTCTTGCATCTCCTTTTAGGGATTGAACAAATAACTTCATAACCAGATCTTTAGGGTCTATTTCATAATCACCCATCACATCAGCAAATGCTTGCATTTGCCTACTTGCTGACTCTGACTTTTCACTACTGAATCTTGGTAATTTTTCCCTAACCTTGGGTGGCACCACATTTGGGTAAACAAAAATATGGTCACAGCTAATAGCCTTGTACCTATAAGTACTAAAATTTCCTTGGTGAGACAATGACTATTCACCTTGCATGCTCTTTTCCATATTTATACCAGATAAGGCGATTCAACAACTTGTGCCTAATTCTTGAAAAGGAATTTAAAATATACCTAAAAATTATACAATATTACCCAATTCCCTTCATGAAATATGATCCTAAGCCTCAACATGTGTATTTCTCACAAATGCTACCTAATATCTAACAATTTAACATGCTCATTCCATCATGATGCAAGAATTTAACTTATACACAAAATTATGCTATAATATTACTATCATTCCCTCATCTAGTGCTAATTCACTCATTATGAAATCATTTACATCTCAAGTATGGGAAAATTCATCTTGATTTATCAATAATACAATCCTATTTCTTTATATTCTATGAAAATACCTGGTAGTTTGTGGTGAGTCACTATCCTTTGCCTTTAAATTGCAGATCCAGTCAATTGATGTAATGTTTAATAGGTTCTTTGAGTCAAAGTCACCACCTCCTTCCAGAGGACTGAACTTCAAGTGAGATGGAGTTTCTTTACAAGTATTACACATTTTTGGCTATCTTCCACAATAGAGTCACATTTGGATCCTTCAATCTTTGTTGCACTCTAATTATTTACCAAATTCAAGAATTTGTCATTATCCAATCGAGATGTTCGGGTTCACTTTACCCTTTGAATTGGAATTTTGTATCTACAATTGGAGAAGGAGAGTCCCTAGCAGAGTCACCATTTTGTTGGTGTTTTTTCCAGTACACCTAAGGAATCTCTAAGGAGTAGCCAATTACTATGTTCAAGACCTCACAGTGAATGGCCAACTAACAAGATTTAGTTGAAGACTGCAATCTCCTACACTTTAGGTTCTGCGGGACCTATGAGGGTGTTCCTTTTAGTGTCCCATTTGAACACCTCATTAATTGACATAGAAAATCATGGATCAGTTCCTATAAAGGGTAAATAACATAATTCACTCAAAGGTTTGATGATCTTTAAGCAAATCTCCATCAATTTACCAGGAACGGGGAAGATATCTCACATAGATGCTTCATTGCAGATAAATTTTAAAGATTTTTATTCTAACCTTGAATCGACAATCCAATACTTCATTATCACTCAAAATGTAAATACCAGGATAAATAGACTAGTGCCTTCATCGATTGGGCAATAGATTCATACATATTAGGACCTATCATGCAGAAATTCTTTAAAGCTAATAATTATGGACTATTTCCATAATGACTTACATTATGGAAACTCTTTGCATATAATTCATCACTTCTTATCAAATTCTTAGTAAATCACTACAAATCCATGACCCTAGTTAGACATTTAATTGATTGATTGAATCAAAGAAAAAAAAAAAGGCATGCATTCAAATGAAACATTTGAAGATGAACCAAATATACTTGATATTATATTCAAAATTTGCAGAGTCGTTTGTAGAGAAGAGCATATTAACTATATGAAATTTATTTTCGATATCAGTAATTTCTACATAACTATTTAAGATTTTCATTTGTAAAGTTCAAAACCCAAGACAATTTTTACCAACCTATTTTCTGGTATTCCTTTATTATCTACCCTTTATGTATCAGACTTGAAGACTCAAAAATTTTGAACTCCCTAAATGAGCCCTGAATTCCCTTTTATAGAACAAGGGAGCCAACAAGCTTCAGGCTCGAAATGTAGTTACATTACAAAAATGTCATTTCATTTTGCATTTCAGCTGCATTTCCGAAATTCCACACATTATAATTTTGTTGAGACGGGGAAAGAAAAAATTGCCACAAGCATCATGAGGAAGAAGCAAAGTGCTACCAAAATTCTTCGACTGCCATGTAAGTAGCAAGAGTAATGCCCAAACCGCCATGATGACACACAATTAACATCTAACGCCCAAAAATTACCATGCACGCAGAGAGAGAAAATGACAACCACAAAAATCATTTATCAACACAAAAATTTCATTAAACACCACCTTCTCACAAACCAGAAGCCCTCTTACTAGTAACATGCACACCATGGTACACACAGCCACTTCGTGTTGTAGCAAAGGTTGGGGATGAAGCCTCAACTTCAGCTTCATGTTTGTACTATTTCAACATGACACTATGCCACCCACTTGGAGTCCTAACAGCCAAAGGGGGGATAGATAACACCTTTTCCTCAGGGGATAGAGCTTAGCCTAAGGTCGTGAGGTACCGGCGGTAACTAGAGTTCATCTCCATTTCACTATCGGATGGGCTATCAATAACATCAATAGAAGAGTTCTTCCTACCAAATGAGCCATGACCGTACCTAATTTTCCTCTGCACTCTATCGGATGGAACAACAACTTCCTTCACTCTCATGCACATTACTTTTGAGCTTGCAACCTAGGCTTTCAGTCAGCGGCTACATCTAGTAATCATGGGTGAAGATTCCTTGCCATGGATGCTCTTGTGAGCACTCTATGTGAGCTCTGAGTCTATTCCATGAGATTCTTGAAAATTGAGTCTAGTAGACCTCTATGTTGGGATAGACGAGGTGCCATCCTTACTCTTTCTAGTACAAGAAAATATACACTCAAACTTTAGCTCTCTACACAAACTAGAAGACTTAATGACTTAATTGCTATGGTGAAAATAACAACTCATCACTTCTATTTATTAATGAATGTGATGATACCAATCATCAATGCTTAATGAAAAACACACGCGCAAACTAGGAAATTTGTTGGCATGCATATTGTCACCATTTAATTCCCAAGTGCATGGAAATCTACAAATCGCACTTCATGATTGCTAGCAAGTAAATCTCCACAAGCACAAAGATCAATTTGATCGCATTTGCAGAGAGTATATCATTAATGCCCACTGGTTGTAGAATGAAAATGGCTATCACCTATCATGTTATCAACTTTTAATATTGGTCATTAATCTCACGATGAGATGGCAAATCGAACGGCTCCATTTAGGTTGGCAAGGTTTGAAATCCAATAGTGCTTCACTGATGTGTCCCTCACCAATGGTGTTAACCCACCTTGGGTGACAACTTCTCCATCAGTGGGCTCCATCCATCTCTCCAACTAGGTGGATTGATCCATGTGTCGAGATATCCCTGATCTCTTGCCTTTTAACGAGCATTGACTTTCTCCTCGAGAGCCAATGGGGAATGATGGAGATTATCCTTGACATTTGATCTTGGCTGTCAGTTTAGAACCATAAGCCATAAGCTTGATAGTGGGGACTAGGCCCCATATCCATATGAAGACGTCTTCATCTTGTTGTTCTTGTAGCTTTTAACCTACTGACATTTATCACTCGCGAGGTGGTGGGGTACAGTTAGTATCTCTTCCCACTACCTCAAATTTGAAAACCTACGTACATGGTAAGGTTAGCATTTAGTAAATGGCCTTGGTTAGGCTGATGGTGATATGACCCTCACAGGCTAATGACTTAAGGTTAGATCATAGGGGAAAATTAAGACCCAACTTTAGGAAATAGCTAAGATGAATGGGACGACTGGGTGACTGACGCTCTTAACCAAAGGGGTTGGTAAATGAACGTGCATTGTGGATTAAGTAATGACTTAACAAACTGGCAATTGGAAAAGCAGGTCAATGAAGCATTAGAAGACTTGACTAATTTCAAAGGAAAAACCCTACTCACACATGGGGAAAAGGGTTTTGAGTGCCAATAGGGTCTATGGGCTACTTAAAAATTGGAAATTTTTTGAAGCTCCATCACTAGGGAAGGCTAATGTTGTAGAAAAATTTCTTTTTAGACTGACTCCATCAAAAGATACTAAGTAATTGATGAATTTTTCCTTGATGAATATTTATTTTCCATTATTGTGCATACACCCTAGTATGCTAACATATCTAATTATCTAGTCATAGGGAGAGCTCCTCCTCATTTCTCTCCAAAAGAGAGAAGCATGCTCATTGAGAAAACTATTCCTTTATCATGGATTGCAGGATATTTGTTCTACACTGGACTAGACCATGTCATGAGGGGATGTGTGAGGGCCGATGAGACATATGATATATTGCATGCATGTCACAATGAAGCCTATGGAGAACATTTTGCAGCCAAGAGGACAACAATGAAGATTTTGAACACAAGATATTACTGGCCCACACTCAGCAAGGATGTAGGGAAATATACAAGGATGTGTGATAAATGCCAGAGGATGGGTTAGCCAACCAAATATGATGTGATTCCCCTATACTCCCAAGTAGTAATCACTCCATTTGATAAATGGGGATTGGATTTTGTAGGACCCATTGACCCTCCATCAAATGGTAAATCCTATATCTTGGTCTAAATTGATTATGTGACCAAGTGGGTTGAAGTTAAAGCAATGAAGCGTGTAAGAGATAATAATGTTGCATAATTTCTTTATGAGGAAATTTTCACTCGTTATGGAGTTCCAAGGGAGATAGTGACTGATTAAGGGACACAATTTACTTTAACCCTCTTCACAACACTAGTTAATGAATATAATGTGAGGCACAAAAAGCCTACTCCTTATCACCCTCAGACCAATGGCCAAGTTGAGGTGACCAACATGGAAATTGAAGCCATTTTGACCAAAATAGTGGCTATCCATTGGAAGGATTGGGAAAATAGGCTGGCAGAAGTTGTTTGGGCCTATTGGATCACCTAGAAAATAACCACAGGCTTCACTCCTTTTGAATTACTATATGGGAAGATAGCTATGATTCCCATTGAATTTAAGCATAAGACTCATATGACTGCACTAGACTTAGGAATGGATATCTCCGAGGCACAAAAGGACAAAATTATGTAGCTAAATAATTTGGATGAGATGAGAAAGATAGCCTTGCATCACATAGAGGTAGTGTAGAATCAGAGAATAAAGTGGCATAAAAATTCATAAAGGACAAGAAATTCCAGCCAGGTGACTAGGCACTCCTTTATGACTCATGGTATCAAGATAACATAGTAAAATTGTAGACTAGGTGGTTGGGACCATATAAAGTTGCAGAAGTGTTTCCTAATGGAGCTCTAAAACTCACCACCATTGACCCTTCCATATTCAAACTTCTAGTCAATGGTCACCATTTAAGGTTGTATCACAAGCCAAAATCCAAGGAAGAGTTCATGCAAAAAATTAACCAGCGCCCAACTTCTAAAATTCTTGCAGCCTAAGGAAGCAAACCTAGTGTCCCTCCTTCTGACTGATCTAAATAGACATGCAATCGCTTCATAATAAATACCTCCACTTTGTGGGAGTCCACTTCTTCATTAATCCACACATCTGCCCATCCATCTCCACCTTTCTCTCTCTTCCATCACTCTGCCATAACTTCACTTCATTCTACTTAACTTCATTCCATCTCCACTTTCATTAATTGCTCAAATGACTTCTTAAAAGGTGACCAATACTTCCTCAATACTCTTTGCAATAGATATTCCAATAATTCAGGTACGTGTGAATCAATTTGTTACATATTAATTATCTTTTAGTACATTTATTTAATTCTTGTACATTAATGTAGATGTTCTACATAGCATGTAATTATCCCCTACCCTTTCAAATCACCATTACCACCTCACATGTGAGGACACATGCTCAAATTTAGGTTCGGGGGGAGTTTGAATAACATGTCCACGTGTCATTCCATGTTGGTCCATATCAACAAATTTGAACTAAGCCAATTTTAATGATAAATTGAAGTGACAACTTATATGTGTAAGATGTCACTAAACCACTGCTATTTCTTTCAATAATACCCCTCATTAATGAACCTTTACTGAATATTCATAATTTCAAATGTTACCCAATGAAAATAATTTAGTAAGCTACATGACATTGCCATTCAATATGACAAAAAGAAGAATTGTAGAAAGAAGAAGTTGGGATTTCTCTGAGAGAAATTGCAAAAAAGGAAATTTAGTAGAGTTCTTGTTTATTGAGGGAAGCTGAACGATGGGAGGACAACTAATTCGAAGTGAATTGATGGTTCGGATATGTGTAGGATCATGATGGGCCAAAAAGTGGCAATATGGTTGGGTATGTGGCTGACGACATTTTTTTTACCCAAAATTGATGAAACAAAAAGGGTTTTTAAAGGAGATTCTCATATTTCCACCAATATAAATTATACTTTAATTTGAATTTAATA